>CAMZMU010000120.1:15291787-15745849 GCA_947311845.1 Poa pratensis
GACGCACCAGATCAGCACACGTGGACTCCTAGGCCGACGGCACTGCCGTCGGCGTATAGGTGGAGCAGACGGAGACGTTCGACGTCCGTTTTGTGGGACCCACTGCGGCGTCGCCGACGGCGACGGATACGCCGACGGCATTTTGCATACGCCGACAGCGTCCTACGCCGACGACGATACGCCGACGGCGGCCGTCGGCGTAGGCCTACGCCGACGGCGATCTTTGCTACGCCGACGGCGGGCCGCCGTCGGCGTTTTGACGGTTTCCCGTAGTGGCCTACCTTTTTTTTTTGGCTTCACACATAATAAATTCCATCCCGTCTCTGTACCTGTACGATACTTCTTCCTCCAAAGCGTTCGGCATGATTTCGCTAGTTAATCCTCTGCCCTGTGATGTGTGCACAGAGACAAAAGAACAAGACAAGATTCGTTGGAACTCCCAGAGAGACCTCACGAGATGGTTGTAGGCAGGGGTTCCGCAAGAAACAAAGAGCCTGGATAATATAATCTCTTCCCGGTTTCGTCTTTGTTTCTCTCATAGCCGGAGGAGGCGCCGTCGCTAGCTTTTCACCTCTCAGGCCATGCGTGCAACGGGCGACGCTTAGCCCAGGCGCCAGGGATATAATCCCAGCCGATGTACAGTTACGTTTTAAAATCCTAGCGCCTGTGTGCCACGAAGCAAAAATATGTGTACTTTTCTCTGTACCACGTGGAGCAAGGTGCCAGCAGCTGGGCAGTTTTGTATCTGCCGTTAACGTCCAGCGTTGGGAGCACGGACCGGACTCTTCGTTGCTTTTCTCATTTAACTGATATTTTCTTTTTTCACAGTAAGCGCCTGGATAAGTGTTCCTCTTACACAGATCAATGGCTTGGCTAGCAGCTAGAACGGTCCGCCACATCCAAATCCCCTCCCCGGCCTCCTCGGCTGGCCGATGGTGGCATCAGGTTCATGCGTCTCCAACTCTCCTACGTCCCCGTCCCACTGTGCAGCAACCGCGTCAGGTCCAACCTTTTCTGGTTGGAACCAATGTGACACTTTTTAAAATCTACTTCTCTTGTTTCAAAATATTTGGTGTGAATTTATGTCAATACTGTCCAAGTTTTGTCTTCTGCTATATCGTCAATTAATGTAAACATGGAGAACAATCAAGATTTGAACAAGGTATCTCGGAACTTTACTTTGCGTTACCATTTTATCGGGAAAACTACAAATACCTTAAGGCTACCCACAATGAGAGTAACTTTAGATAGTAACATAGATACCATCTAATCAAAAAATCTGACGTGCCATCTAATTAATGAGAAGAGAGGCAAATAGAGTAACAGAAGTAGTTACCATCACATAATGTTACATGCTAATACATGAGACAATCTATGTTACTCTCTTCATGTTAGTTTGCACTATGGGGTAGTAACATAGACTACTAACACATGCATATTACTAGTATTAGTTACTCTGCACTGTCTTAGCCTAATGGATGTCTATACTTTTACAATCAAATATCCATATTATCCACTGCCATTTCAGTTGTCTAAATATACTTGTATTGTATTTAATTATTAAATAGGGTCAGCTCATTGTTCCAAAAATAAGAATAAGTCTAGGGAACATTTTAGTTAGTACTCAGTTCATTTCATAGTAGAGTATGTCAAAAAAGTTTGTAACGAGCAAAGAAACCAAAAGCACACAACAACAACCTAAAGTACTAATTTGTCCCTACTTAAGTGGAGCGTTGTTACCTGCAGCATTATGCCCTCTTAAGGCATGATTTGCCCGTAGATATTACACTATTTTAATGTCTAGTCGTGGTAGTATGGCCACTATGTGGTGAATGGGCTCGGTAACTCGTTGCTCTGCTTGCGCTTTGGCGTTGCGTCAGCCATGACGCCGCAGTTCGGTCGACAATGCATGTGTAGTTTATTGTGCCCCCCATCGACCTTCTCCCAAAAATGATATCCCAAAGATGAGATCTATCATACTCCGTACTATGCACCCACCAGCTCTATATTCAAATTTGGTTCTACCTACACTAGTATAGTATATAATATGGCTAGAACGTCGAGGCTGACAACTGCATAAGTTTTGCTGTAAGTCAATGTTCACTATTGCTGACCAGCTTGTCTTTTTCTCTCGACTATCTGAAAAGATGATAATAATGCTACCTGATACTACTTAACCTTACCAGGAAACCACAACGGAACGTGAACTCGTTCTCTCTCCCTTTCTAATTACCTAATCTTCTTTCCGACTGAGCAAATATCAATCACTCATCAACAACCAGACCCAAACTATCAATACAAACACATGATTACACACAAAAGGTTCTAAAAAAAATGACCCCTCGAAGAAAGAACCACGCATAAAGAAATGTCATCACAAATGATAACTCTTTGCACAATGACTTTCAATAAGGAAAATGTCTATGCTATGTACAACAAATAAAGATCATACCTAGATTTTCACACTATATATGGAGACATGACACTCAAAAACACCACCAAAACCGCCGTTGCAAATTACTAATCATTAAACTCATGCACACATGTGCACTTCGGTCAAGAATATCCTGCACCCATGTCCCCACAATAGTGTGAAACCATGTCTTCGTCGCATCCAAAACACCGCACGCATCAATATTGGTCTTAACCTATCCCCGTGATGCAATCTCTTGTACGCATTAGCTGTCTTATTAAGCCTTCCCTGATGCGGAACGGTATGGATGTATCTAAATTCTTCCACGTTATCACACAAAATTAGGAGACATCAATATATCAGTAGGTCGTTTCTTAACTTCCCATCTACATTTAATTCTTTTGCACCATCGCATGCATTGATTAGTCAAGGGGTGCATGAGTACACTGATTAAGCAATGTCATTTATTATTAGTATTTGATACGGAGACAAGAGCCCGGAAAGTGCTAATGTAGCTCGAGCTACATATAGCTCGCATTTTTTTCAAAATTCAAAATCGGCATTTTTGAGTGTTAAAAAATCGAAACAAATATCCTACATGTATATAATATCGAAATCTATCAGTGTGCAAATTTCAATCCGGAAGTCATACTATTCTTGGCTACATAAAAGTGACAAAACTAGCGAAATTTAAAATTTCTAAAACTATGTATTGTTCACCACCTGGATCCACCTATTCGTCTTTTTATCTAGTCTGAAATACCAAGAATTTCGAGTTAAAATTTGCACACTTGTAGATCATATTACTATCTACATCTGTGATTGTTGCCGAATTTTTGGAAATTAAAAAAAATGCAATTTTAGATTTTTTTAAATAGCAGCTACATGTAGCTCGGGCTACAGAACACCACAAAGGCAATTATAGCTCGGCTACATGTAGCTCTTAATTTTGAAATTTAAAAATGGTTTTCAAAGTTACAAAAAATTCTGAAAAATATGTACATGTGGGAAATTCTATGCATTATAGATGTGCAAAGCCTCACTCCAAAATACAATGTATTCTGATCTACAAAAAAAAGACAACACTATTTTTTTGACGCTGTTACCGTAGGGAAACCCCCTATGGTGTAGATTTTATATTAATAGGAAAAACCAGAGGTTTTCCCCTTGAAGTTTACATCCGAAACAGCCGCCAAAAACTCCCTAAGGAGGAAAGAAATCTGAAGGAAGAATGCTATACATCAAGAGGACTAAACGAAAGAACTTATAAAAACAAGAGGAACAACAAGAGCAGCAGAAGCCTTGACAAAGTGTCACTCATCGTGAAGTCCAATAAGGAAAACCCAAAGAAGCTTATTAGGTAAAGGAGGCTAGAATCCAATCCAGCAGAGGTTGCACCAAAGAGGAGGGCACTCGGTGTTGATGAAGCAGAGCGTCGGCCTGGAACAGAACTTTCCATCGATCAACAGAAGGTTGTCTGTCCTTAAAGATGTAATCATTTCGGATTTTCCAAATATTCCACAAGGCACAGATAGCAAGTTCCATGAAGCAAGGACCAGAAAATAGCTGTTTTGCACGTGAGAATCTGCTCGAGATGGGGATGGAGTAATCCCATGTCATTTGGATGTGAGCCCAACATTCAGAAGCAAACTGACAAGCAAAAAAGAAATGATCTCTTGTTTCCAGGCATCCACAGAGCAGAGCACACAATTTGTGCCAGAGTCAACATGCCAATGCTTTCGGCTCATCAGATCCTTAGTATTTAGCCTGTCCATCTGGAGGAGCCAGGCAAAAACCCTGAATTTGGGCATACACTTGGATTTCCAAACAGCTTGCAGGGATATGTCTTGACGAAGCTGAGCAAACAGAAAGTTATAGAATTTGCGTGACGAATACATAGAGGAGCCCCAAAGAAAGCGTTTCTCATCCACAGAATTGGCATCAGTGGCAGATCCGGGGGGGGGGGGGGGGGGGGGGGGGCGAGCAGGGACTATGTCTAATCCTGATTAATCCTCAACAATACGTAGCAGGGACTATGTATTAATCCCCCCCCCCCCCCCCCCCCCCCCATCGGTCGGCCCTCCTCAACAATACGTAGCAGGGACTATGTCTAATCCTGATTAATCCCGGGCCATTAGCACTCATAGATTTAATTTGAAAAAAAGTATAGAATTCACCCTCAAATGTCATGATTTGGATAGTTTTCACCCTGAACTTTGAAACTGGATAATTTCAACCCTGAAATGTGACAAACCGGAGAAATCACACCCTAGAGTGGTTTTGCACTGATTTGGGGTGGTTTTGAGTCAATTTTGACTTTTCTTGGGATGACGTGGCGCAAAAAAAGAAGTAAAATCCCCAATTTGTCAGCCGCCGCCGGCCGCTCGGCTCCTGCCTCGCCGGAGCTCGCCGCCGGAATCGCTCGCCGGAGCTCCACGACAACGGCAACGGCGGCGGAGATCCGCGCCGTGACTGCGCTCGTCGAGGTGCTCCTGCTCCTGCTCGCCAAAGCCCCTCCCTGCTGGTCGCCGGTCGTCCCTGCTCCTGCTCGCATACCTCCAGGCCTTCCTCGCCGTGCTCCAGGCCGGTGCCCTGCTCTAGGGCCCCCGCCGCCAGATCGCCACGCCTCCAAATCAAGCTCCATGTCGCGCCTCCAGATCGCCAGGTCCCCCAGGTCGCCAGCACGCCTCAACCTCCAGAGCTACAGGCTGAAGACGTGCTTGTGCCTGGCCAAGACGTGGTCAGAGCTGATCAATTTGAATCTCACGGTTGCTCTAGTAAGATGAACCACTGCTATGTGATCGATATGATCTGAATCTGAATCAGTGAATGGATGCAATTTTGCTTACTTACGGCTGTGTGATGATGCTTCTTCGTATGCTCCATCTGTGTTCATTTCTTCTAATTTGTGGAGCACAGATCTCAGAATGCTTACACATCTGCAAAACATAACACAAAGACATGTTCAGTTCAAGAGAAAAGAAACAAACCTTGATGGCGCTCGAGGAATAGTGCTTGCAGCTCTGGCTCCGAAGAAAGTCACAGAATAATCATCACATAGCTGCCACTAATTTTCTTAACATGTTTACATTAAACAGTACTCAGATGAAATTTGCATACAAATCAAACTCTGAAAAAGAGTGCATATATCGGTTGCTCAAATCAGGAGATTGATTTCTCGGTGTCTCCTTTGTTCTTATCCGATGAACTATTATTCAGCAAACACACTGCTAGCAAACAAACATTGCACTTGTGAATTACATACGCCCTAACAATGGAGTACTCAAAACCTAATCTCCGTAGATCATTTTCAGCTCAAGTACAAGGAGTACTCCTATCTGAACAAGGAGGAACTCAGATTTTTACCTGAACAATATGGAGTACTTGCACAAGAAAAAGCAACCTTGGAAAGGAAACTAAAATACATTAGTACAGTAAACAAGAACATCAACACAAGACAGTGGTGAAAAGATAATATACTTGTATTGCTTCCTTAAAATAGTTGTATGTACAATATTGGCTTCCAATACAATATACAAGCAAGTTAACACAAGCAATACTTGTATTGCTTCCAATATAGGTACAGTTCAAGCAGGGCTTATACAAGAATATTGATCAAGCAGGAATTGTAAAGCAGTACAAGGAGTATATTGATCAACCACATGCACCAAACAGTTGATATATTGCCAAAAAAATACTCGAGTGACCTGAACAAACAAGACAGTAACCAGGTTACTGTAAATGTAATGACCAGACTGAAAGAAATAACCTCAACTACTCTCTGTGCTACTAAACACTAACTAAATGACTCATCAGCTAAGATAACAACGAAGCTGCACAAATATTTCCATCTGGTGAAATGTGTGATTCAAAAAGGTATCTTGGAGTATTAATGTCTGCTCCTGGGAGTGCATAATTTTTAGATTGCCTTGTTTCCATGGCAAATTTATGCTCGAACCCAAAATGTTGGTGCAGATTGCTCAAAACACTACTGAACAATGAAAATGACACCCTGATAAGTTCAGACTTTAGAGTTCCCTACAGGCAAATAAACCATAACATCAAATCATCAACGGATTAACCCACTACAAATGTAACATGAAGATAATGGAAAGTTCTCACTGCATACAGACTGGATGTCAAATCAACTGACGCTGAAATCTTAATTATCATTGGAAAAGGAATCTCAAGTTATACTACACAAGATATGCATGGATTTTAAAGATGTAAACGCAGTCCTGCAGGCTGCAGCACCTTGGGAGTAAAAGTAGAAATTTAGCTAAGATGGAAGCAATGAACGGCCTCGCACCATCATTTCCCCTAGATAATAACGAAGGGTACAGAACCAATTATTCACATGCGGTGTGCAGAGACGCAGTTGAGCAGATTCAGAGCAAGTGGTTTCTGCAAGCAAATCATTTGACAGTTCATTAGAATCAAGGAACCACAGGAAGATTGATCCCAATGTAGCAAGAAAAAGGCAAAAATCGCAGATTCGTTCAGGAACAGGCGAAGCACGCATCCCTCACCAAGTGGATGTGCGAGCGCGCGGCCGAGGCCCCTCCGAACCTGCTCGCCGACGAGCACGACGACATCGTCGTCCTCCAGCTCTCGCTCCGCCGCGTCCTGGGCAAGCCCACAACAAGCCGCACCTCCTACCGCTCCCGCACCACGTCGTCGCCCACTCGGCTGCCTCCGTCTGCGTCATCTCCGACGACCGCGCCGTCGACGTGGAGCCGCCCGAGCGGAGCACCTCGACGAGCGCAGTCACGGCGCGGATCTCCGCCGCCGTTGCCGTTGTCGTGGAGCTCCGGCGAGCGATTCCGGCGGCGAGCTCCGGCGAGGCAGGAGCCGAGCGGCCGGCGGCGGCTGACAAATTGGGGATTTTACTTTTTTTTTGCGCCACGTCAGCGCCCACATCAGCGCCACGTCATCCAAGAAAAGTCAAAATTGACTCAAAACCACCCCAAATCAGTGCAAAACCACTCTAGGGTGTAATTTCTCCGGTTTGTCATATTTCAGGGTTGAAATTATCCAGTTTCAAAGTTCAGGGTGAAAACTATCCAAATCATGACATTTGAGAGTGAATTCTATACTTTTTCCATTTAATTTCTAGGTCCTTACGCGCTGCAAAGCCCAACCCAGAGACAACTAGCCCACAGGCCACGGGATCGATCTGCACTTCTCAACATGTTAACCCACAGCGGCACAGCCCAATCGATCCATCGACACAGGATATTAACGCTACATTAATTCGGCGACGGTTCCGTCCGCCATTCGCCTCCATCCTCAATCCATCAACGTCGCCGCATACGGCTTCCTCCACCGTCAGACCAGTCCAGGATGGCGTCGGGAACTGCCTTGATCGGAGAATGTGCTGTTGCTGCGCGCCGGTACGAATCAGCAATCAGCCGGTTGGCCGATCGCCAACTCTCGGTCTCTCCTGCCTCACCAAACGGCTTATGCGTCAGTCCAATCTGAGCTTTAAGGTATAACACATGCTCGATGTATTAGTTTTGCAGTTAGATTATATAAAGTACTAGTTAGAATATTTAGTTAGATCAATTGAAGATTATATTATTATTTGTACTAAAACTAGATCTCAGATCGTACATACTAGTAGTAAGCGGCTGCTTCAGGCTTCAGCCTCTAAATCTGTGTCTCTGGCCGAAATTGTTATTCAGTTGTATATATTAGAGGAAAGAAAATAGTAATAAATTTCAATACCGATAAGAAAATTTACTTGTTAGATAGGCCGGCTTGAATCTACATTCAAATTAGTAGAAAAATATGGCTTTCTTTGACTACAAAACACGTACGATTACAGTTTGATATTGTTGATATGTGTTAGACGATGTTGTACACATTGTCTTCTTCGCCCCCCTATGGTCAAATCCTGGATCCGCCCCTGATTGGCATCAGTATTATACGTCGCAATAATCGACTGAATTTGATCCAACTCACTAAAGGCCTGTTCATATAGAGGTAAATGGAAGTTGGATGTCTGAGCGCTAGAGACAATCATGGAGGCCACCGACATGTCTTCATCAAGGGCAAACGAGAAGAGGCCAGTAGAAATCATAGCGTATAATAGGCCAGCAGACTTTGAAGAAAAGCCCAGAGAAGCCGTCAGGTCCAGCCGCCTTGACAGTTGGGAGATCAGCAACCACCTTATCGATCTCAGCTTGAGAGAATGGCGCGGACAGAGCCTCAAGCCCATCACGATGAGGGACAATGGTGGAGAAATCAAAGCTGTGATCAATCGGAACAGAGATCCCTAATCTTTCCTTAAACGAGCTCCATAAAATACCTTCCTTTTCAGAATGCTCCGTAGCAATAGAGCCATCAGAACGAGTCAAGCTAGATATGCTGTTGTTTCTGTACCGGATGGTGGCCATCGAAAGAATTTTTTTGGTGTTCTCACCCCGAATTTAGCCCATCTAACAGTGCACCGTTTTTTCCAATAGGCTTGGTGGCAGTCAAGAAAGACAACACTATAAATCTTGAGAGTGAACAATACGTCTCCAAACGTGTCAGAAATTTGTCTTTTTTGTAGCGTATAATACAAAGTATGTCCGATTGTTGCACACTTAAACTATACATCATTACTTATATGTAGATAATGTTTTATATCTTTTTGAAATTTTGAAGTACGTTTTTTGAAAGTTTAAACTAAAGTGCTACATGTAGCCTGAGAGACAAAATGAAGATAATTTTCTTCTCTTTCATGATTAAAGACTGTTCCATATAAGCAAAAGTAAGCAAAACACTGTTCCATATAAATATAAGGTCTATGTCAATGCAAGTTTTTTAGCACGATTTCATATCTATTTTGCTAATGTGGCATGGTAGTTAACGGAGAGAGAGTGTGAGGTTGTATCTTAGTTCACATAAAACCTATGCACGTGGCCATAGTCAAAAACTGTTGTTAACCAAATCATATGCATGCATAAGCACCAAATCACTTAATTTATATACAATTCATAAAAGACAATGCATTGTACTAGTTGTATCTTAATTTTTTAATGCGCATATGATAATATGCTAAAAAACGATGCATTGGCACAAGCCCTTCCCTAGTAGTTGTATCTTGACATGGTATCACAAGAAAATTGCTTATGTGGATCTATATTTAATAAAGAAACAGATTGGAGTTGTATCTTGCATGAGATTATAGGCAAAAAAAGTTAATAGACCAATTACATGTAAATATGAGGCCAAAATCATTAAATACAAGACCACTTAGATACAATCCTTAAAATACAATACATTAGGGTGGTTGTTCCTTATAATATACTAGTGCCTAGGATATACGTTTAAGAGACAATATATTATGGAACGTATGAAACTATCCATGCTGCAGCATTACAAACCGGCCTTAGTTGTGCGGTTGTTATGCCATCGTACATCAGGTGTTTGTTGGAACTACCATGCAGCCGGTAATCTCCTACTCTAAATGGCCAATAACTAATTGCAGGTAGCACAAAAATCATTGCATATTAGTGTTTGCCCCTTCAGAGATGTGTTGGGTATAGCTTTTCAATCTGCATTTCCATCATGTGTATCAATGGACAACCTTGTGAAAATGAGCTAGCGACGATGGTATTTTATCTGTTTATTGAAGCAAGGATGGATGACACTCCGGTCGATTTTGAGGCAAGGGGATGGATATCAACAAAATGATACACTTACCTATGCAGGCTCGGAGTATATGTAACTTCCAAGAAGCAAGCACAGCTCTCACCCTCGGGCAGATACCGACGACGGTATTTTATCATTCTTACCGATGCAAGGGCCATGACATTAACTGTTGTGTTTGAAGCAAGTGGCTTGGACATTAACAAACGCAACACACTTTGCAGACATGCATGGATTGTCGAGCCAACTCCACTTTATCATGTGTGCACATTCAGACAGATGTGTCACGTGCACATCTTGACCGCCTCCGCACCGGGAATCTCGTCCGCCAGTTCCAGCGACGTCGAGATTTGAAAGCAACGCTTTATCATGCTACATCCCACGACTCCCCATCAAGCTTCAACGTCGAGAAAGAGCCAACGAGTTCCCTGCCTGATGGCAATCCGTCAGGAGAGGTCTCTGCCGCCCCCATGCTAGGCGCCTCGGCCACCTCCGGTTTTGGACAAGACGAGCTCCGGCAGCTCCCCTCGCTGCTCAGGGGCCTTGGATTTTGGTCTCCCGTAGCTCCCCTTTGTACGCTCCCGCTGCTGAGTTTTGTCAGTGCGAGCTCCGACCGCTCCCCTCTCTGAACTGCAGAAACGAACTCGCGGGAGCAAAGTAATTTTTTTAATGTTTGCGACGGACAGAGAACACAGAGAAACACTAATTTTTATTTCTTGTGGCCAGGCCGAGCGTATTGGTGGTTTATGTCGAGCTGTATATACCGAGCGTAACGCTCGGGGTACACATTTGTCGAGCGATTTTGTTACTTTACCGAGCGTTTTTAGCAGTCGACAAATTTGCCGGTCCTGTAGTAAATCCCCTCCCGGCCGACTCGGCTGGCCGAGGTTGGCGTCAGGTTCCTCCATCTCCAACTCTCTTACGTCCCCATCCCACTGTGCGGCAACGCGTTCCGGGTCCAACTTTTTTGGTTGGAGTCCATGCGACACACTTTAAAATCTACTCCTTTCAAAATACTTGATGTGCATTTGTCTAAATAAGGTCCAAGTTTTGTTTTCTACTACTCCCTTCGTCCCGAAATAAGTGTCACAACTCGTGATTTTGTGAAAACCCCTCTCAAACTTTTTTGAACATCAACCCGCAGTCCCGTCCGTCGACCACTTTGCATCCGTCGTCCGCTCTGCATCCTCGCCCACTCTCTCGACCCCCTTGGCTGCCCCTTCGGTCGCCGGACGGCTCCGGCGACTCCTCACACCACCGACCACCGCCCCGGAACCGCCTAATTGTTCTCTCTCGATCCCATGGAGGGGGAACTGTAAATCCGCGGCCCCACCGCTAACCCTAGCCCATAATCTGGCAAGATTGATCTTTGACATCCATGGCGACGTCGGCGTGGTAGCTGGCGGTGGTGATGCGACACAGATGGAGCAACAAGCCGTGGCCCTTGGGCCCTCACCGATGCCGGCGTTCTAGGGCTCTTGACCACCGGCAAGCGCATCTGGGCACCACGGTTGGCTCCGGCTCTGACTGAATTAATGGAAAAAATCGAACCTTTCATGAGCAGCAGCAGGTGAGACCTCCTCAATGTTCAGAAGGCGTGAGACCTAATTGTTGACCTACAGACTTGTGCATTTGGCACTATTTTGAATGGTGGCATGATTTTTTTTTCAACTACTGATTTCTTAAAAAATATCGTGTAGAAGTAAAAACTATGTGCTCCTAATTTGGCACCGTTTTGAGTGGTGACTGCCGATTTTTGTTTTAACCAATGTTGTTTACCTGCAAGTGTAGTGTTGTGTGGATGGTAATCAGTGAACCTTAGTTCTTGTAGATGCATCATTGGAGATTCTAATCAACCTTGGTTCTTGCAGCTTGATCTCATATGCGCAACCAAGGGAACACTCGATTGGTTTTAGAAGCTCAGGTAAGTGCTGTAACGGCAATTCACCTGGGTTCTGTTAGCACTGTGTGTACTTTGAATTTGCAAAAACAGACGAGGTTTAACTGTTGATGCATGCGTTTTCGTGTCAGGTTGAACGGCCTAAAGAAGATGAACGACTCACCTACAAAGCCGCTCTACTGCCAGGAGAGTGAAGCTGGTACCCAAGCCCTCTTCAGCTCCTACAAGAACCTCAAATTCCACCGGATACTGGGAGCTCTTAACTGGAGGGACAAATCCAAGTCTTGATTTATGTAATTCACCAAGTACTTTGTGAGATACCCATAAGACACCTATGATCACCCTGTCACGAAGCGATGGTTGATGTCCCCAAAGTATTCTTCCGGTACCCAGAAATAATATAATCTCATGGTCTAAGAAACATGATACTTGACAATAAAAGGCATGTCAATATAAATTTAATGAAACGGTCAATATTGTTATGCTTAGTTGGGTATGTCCATCACGTCATTCTCCTAATGACATGTTCCCGTTAATTAATCAACAACTCATATTCATGGTCATGAAACCATAACCATCATTAATAATGAGCTAGCCTAGTAGAGCCTTACTAGGTACACGGTGTTGTTTATGTAACCACACATATATTATGTTTCCGGTTGATACAATCATAACATGAAAAATAAACATATTTCACAAACACAGAAATATGATAACAACACTTTTATTATTGACTCTAGGACATATTTCCAATAGTTTGGTAGGCTAGACCGCTTCTCACTGGACGCGACGTCTGTTGTTTTCATGTTTGGCTGTGAGTTGGAGGCTCCCCTTTATCTCACTTGTCGTTTTATTTTTGATCTGCTTGTATGGGGATTCCCCGCCAGTTTTTATCGGTTTGGCCGGTTGGGCTTTATTTATAAAGCTGGGCGAAATCCTATTTCGAGGAAAAAGGTGGAGGTGGCTACGTGTTGATTTATTCTATAAAGGCTCCTACTCTACCCGCCATTTTCCCCCTCTTGCCCCCGAACTCATCCTTGTTCCACTACAACAAGACCCCTCCTACAGCAACACATTCATCTGTATCTAAATGTCTATATAGGCGTTGCTAGCATCTCTACCAACAGATTATGATGCGTTGCCTTATCTGGCGTTGCAAGGGTACAATGCAATGCATATCGACCCGTTGGTAACGAGGGCGTTGCTAGTTAGCAACGTACAGAAGTAGATGTTGACAACACTTACATACGTTGGTGCTTGCACAACCCGATTGATCGAATTAATGACTGGAACAAAATTAAATATGTGCTTCAGGGGATTCGAACCCTGGTCGCATGATAACCAGAGGCTTCGCTTCACAACGCTCTAACCACTTGGGCTGGACCAGCTTGTTGTTAATTCTATGGAAGATATTGATTTTGAACCTAATTTTTAGTTTTTACTACTAAAATCAATGTTATTCATAATTACCGGTTCAACTGTTAAACCGCCGAACCAGCGGTCCGGTTTTTCAAATTCTGATATACGTAATATGCACAATATTAATTTCATTAAAATAAATTCAGTTAGGTCCAAGTAGTGCAGTAAAGGCATACGTGAAATGGAAATAATCAATATGACTATAGAGGCAAGAGAAACATATCATATATTGAAAATTGTTGCATTCCAAGAGGAACACCATCCACATGATACATTATATAAATGTTCTGTTGACAACGTCACTACCCTATGATATAACTAAATATGGAAAACGGAAGTAGATTATCCAGCTGCGACAACATTGTCCTCGGTGCATTCAACATGTCATCCATTTATCTTGTGAATCTACAATAAAAAAAGGTAAAACTGTTGAGACAACGTTTGGAAGTAAAAGCATCGCATTATACAAATAGTGAGATAGCAGAATAACGACGTACAAAGGTTGAACGCCATGCAATTTTTGTTCCTTCTGCATTACCAAGATTGAGTCAATTTTTCCGTTTCCGTACCAACTCTTCAGTTTTCACAAATGCGGCATTGACATGTACAACCCAAAATTGATTTGTTATTTCAGCACCATCAAGTTTGTACTTTGGATTGCAACTTACAATTGTAGCAAGAGCAACGTTTTTGTTTCCGCTTGACAAGCTCTTCAAAAATACTTTAGTGCCTACCTCTATGACAAATAAGTTAGGATTGGCTAACTCATGTCCATCACCCGCAAAGAAAACTAAACCGGAGTAGATTTGCATCAAAAGATATATATTCAGACTTAATTCATCCACATCAAGTACAGCTAACATAAAGGGATGAACATGAAAAAATAATTCATATAACGAAATATATTTCCAAGGCATCATGTATGTAATAAAGTTGAGCTCTCTTACTGCTAGTGAACTGGCAGGTCCGGCACCCAACCAACTTAGTGAACCACTCTGTTGTTTCTACAAAAGATATCATGTCGAATGTCAGGGTCCAACCAAATACAAAACAACATGTTTAGAAGATGTTTATTTACATTAGAAAGCATGGCTGCATTAGCCCCTTCTGAATTCTTCATGTTCTGAACATCATGCTGCTAGCCATAAGTCAATTTTTTTTGGAAATCATCGTTGGAGCACTAAAGTTTGAACATAGAACTACATTTGATGGCGCAAACATACCTTGTTTAATGTTGACACTCTAATTTCTCTTTGTTTCTCAGTATACTGGGGGATTGTTTCCTTGTTCTACATTGTAAAGCAACAATAAATTACTATCAGAAACATGATACTTTAGAGTTTGGAATGGTAGTAAGTTCCAAATATAAAAAGTGAACTAACATGGTGTGCAGCAACATTTTTCTCCCCATCTCGTGCTCTGCTATTTTGAACCAAAATTTCTTTACTCTGTGATCAAGGAATACATCACACGTTTAAGAAAATAGAACTGAGCCAATACATTGCAAACAATTCAAGCATAACAGTTTGATCCTCAACCATGCTAAGTTCCAGAAAACAATTAAAGAGCAAACCTTATCTGGAGCACCACTCTTGTAGGATGGTTGCGAGTTCATACCATGGAAACCACTTTCCTTGATATGTAGAGAAAGGTAAGATAAATAAATATTTTCTAAAAAGTTGTGGTTGCAATGTAAAACCACATCCATACAGTACCATCAAATTATTTGGGTCCTCAACCGTTGGGACTTGTTTACTGTGAGAAGTACCATATACCTCTACGAAGAGAAAGAAAATTAAAAGGTGAGAGCATATTTATCGGAGTGAACTTTGAGAAATTTATCATGTACTTAAAAAGGTAATACTTTCCTCTTGGAATTATTTCCATCTACTAGATGAGCATCTCGAAGTGTAGGCAGTGGATCCAAATTTCCCTGATTTGGTTCTCTTTCCATGTTTCTTATCTTCTCTTTTAGTTCCAGAATTTCGGCATCTTGATTCTTCACATGTTGTCCTAGTTTTTCCGCCTGAACACTAACAGATAGAATAGCTTCATTTGGTATATCCACCAATGAACTAAAATGTGTATTCTGGAAGCTACGGGAAGTTGACACATCAAAAACTTTGTTTGGATTTGGAACAAGTCCCAAACCATGTACATGACCAGACTTGTCATCTCCTAATACTCTATTCAATGCATCTCCTTTCCAAGCAGTCTTTCCTTGGCTTGTATCTGCTAACTCTAATGGCTTTTGTACAGGGTAAATTAATTGCTCCTGTGATTCACCACATGCCATTGGATATGGTGATTTCGTTCTTTACCTTCCTCGTCGACGGAAACATCCATGACCAATGGGGCCAGATGTGCACGGTCCGGTGTCTGAGGCAGTGAAAAAACAGCGCCGCCTCTCGCTCAGAGCGCCTCCTCGCGTTTGCGAAAGGGCAGGGAGAAGGACTCCAGTAAAAAAAATCTCACCTCTCGTCCTCAATCCACGCGCCTCCTCTCCTCCCCAATCCCTGCTCCCACTTCCTCTCCTCCTCCCCCAATCTGCATCTCCGCTCGCTTGTCCACCACAAGCAGATCTCTCTCCCGCTCTAGCGCTCTATACCCCGGGCAACCCGAGCAATCGCCCGGGGTGTCAAAAAGATCCACCAATATAATAGTAAAAATGAGTTATTTGCTGTATGATCTAGCTTAAATACAACACATAAGACAATGTTGGCCCTGGGTTTGGTCACATTCTGGATCCACCCCTGAGCACAGGGGCAAACCCTATTTGACGCTTGTTGCGCCCGTTACCGGCGAAACATGTACCTCTCCTACATTGGGCTCTTGTAAATGGGCTAGCCCATCAGACTCACTCCTTATTTGGCTTTCTCTGACTTTGGGAACGTTCTAGAACCTTCTACCTGGGTTTTTTGGTTCATTTTTTCCTGCTTCTCTCTTTTACAGTCGGTTTTTCTTTTACTGTTTCATATTTTTTGTCACATTTTTTTGGTTTTGAATAATGCTGTGTTTTGAAAATTGATCAAATTTGTAAATTGGTCAAATGTGAAAAAAGATCAAATATGAAAATTCTTCAAATTTTAAAAATCAAATGTGATAATTGTTCAAATTTGAATAATGTCCAAATGTGAAATTTGTTTAAATTTGAAAAATTTCAAGTCAGATTTAAAAACGTTCAAAATTTAAAATGTTCATTATCTGAAAAACCAGACATTTCCTGTACCAACAAGAAAAGCGGAATGAAAAAATTAACGTAAAATAGCAAAGCAAGCGTGCAAAACAGGCGAGCGATGCGTCATGGGCCACGGCCCACCATGTTTCCCACTCGAGCGTCGCACCATAGCGGACGCTACAGGCGCCGAATATGAGCTCCCGGGTGCAGGGGAGGCGGGTGGAGGTAGCACGACGCCGGGGTGGGCCGTTTGTGCCTCGTCGGCGGTGGCATCAACCATGGAGGAGGAGGACCACGCGGGGTGGTGCGCGGCCTCCTCTGCTCTGACCTCGACCTCGAATGCAACGGCGGCGTGGTGGGCGTCCTCGAGCGTGGGGGATACTCCTCCCGACCACAGGCCAGGGAGGGCGCCGCCGGTGGTGGGCGGTACCAGGGAGTTGACGCGGTGACCATGGACGCGTCCGCGACTCCGTCGGCCTGCCCAAGTAGTCCTGCTCCGGGATGCGACCACGCCGTGGTGTTCCTGGACGGTGAGACCAGGTGCTCATAGCCTCCGTGTTCAATCCCCTTCCAAGTTTCGTTTGTGTTTCAGATTTGTGCTTGCTAGGCTAGGGTTTGTGATTTCTCTTATTTTACCTCAGATTGAAGAGAGCCAACAATACATTCGATAGCAGCAGCCTACACCGCTGAATCCATTCTTCAATTTCTCCCTTCGAGGTATGGAACCTGTTCCCAAACCCTAGATTAGTTTCAAATTTTGGTGCCTACATTTCGTATGTCTGTGCGCAGATTTAGTTCACAAAGTAGTCTGTTTAGGGAGAGGAAAATAGATTAGTAGTTTGCTAGCAGCTTATGTGATTGCTTCCAGTTGTGCATGGTCTAAAGTTGGTAATTCTATATTTCTTTTGGTTTGACAGGTTGCTCTCATGGTCATTCAGCCCATTCACTTTTTGTCTAGGTATGAAAATGGTTATCTATTTTGTTTTTTACCATCTAATGTTTGGAAGGGGTTATGGGGAGCTGCAATTCAATATTTTCCTCTTTAATATTCATGGCATTCGTGTCATTCGGTCAATATAGGTGCAGAGGGGAGAAGGAGAGGTAAATCATGTCGATGTTGGGGAGAAGCCACCAGTTCTGCCACCACCGCCAGCAAGGAAGAAGAAGAAGGCCATTGCTGGCGTCACGCCGTGCTCGAAGTCTAACCCAAGAATCACCCTCGTCGACGCACATGAAAAGCCAAAGGCGCCGGCGCACGTGGTGGCCACATTTGCATCTAGCTCCGTCAGCTCCCATGTTATCATGCCTGCAGCTCGGACAACTCTTCCGGCGGTGACTAGATTGTGTAGTAATAGGTGCTGATTCATTAATATTCGATTTTTTAATTGGCGCTGATCCTGATAAATCAGGTAGGAAATAGATGCTGATCCTGTAGTTTTGGTTTAACCTGCAGTAAATAATTTTTTCTATGGTGATAATTTTGTAGTGAAATGATCATGTTGTTTAGTGATATGTAGGGAATTGAAAGTGCTAACAGTTTTTCCTTATTATTTGAGTAACAGTGGTACATGTGGGACAGTTGGCACCGGTCCTCGCCATTCCTGACCTCCAAGAGGAGCACACTGTAAAGGAGATGCCGAAGCCGCAACCCCCACCAGCCCCCTGGCTGCACATCAGCACCGCCGTCCCATGCCGATTCCGGCTGTTCTCCATGGGACACTTGGAGCTTGGTTGGAATGAACATTCACATTTTTATTCCGTGGCTAGAGCTAAATCCTAAACCTATTGATTTTCATGTCTCAGTCTCCATATCTGCTATAATATTGTTTACCATCTTGCAGTATATACATTGATCCATGTTTTTTTTCTTAAATTATGTACGAATATTTTTCTATGCCTCTTTATTGGAGAGAAAAGCACAATTCTGTCATCTATTTGTTAATCAATTTCTATTTCTTATGAATGTATCTCGTTAATCAATTTCTGTTTCTTATGGTCTACTACTGTTGGATGCCCTTTGTAAACTCATCTATTTGTTGACCTTCCTTGCAGGATCCAAACTTGCCTCCAAAAAAGGTTTATATCTTGCCAAAGTTTCTGTTGTATTTTATAGAGTTTGTGTTTTTTTGCGTGTGATATTTTGTTCTTTCTTTGTTATTCCAATGTATGGTCTGCAATCTATTGCTGGTTTTAATTTGGCATTATTTTTGTCATTCCAATCTGTAGTATGAAATTTGCTAAGTCCAAAACCCAGCTAAACATCTTCTAACTGTATATCTGATAGGTTTGCTGCTCACTGATTTTTGTTTGCTGTCGTTGGGTATTTCTTACCTGAAAATAATTCAGAATAAGGCTGTTGTTATGCTGTATTAGAGTAGAGTCAAGAGGAGATGAAAATGATGTCTGAATGCTGGTTGTGATAGACGGATACTTCTTTGGGGATAGGTTGTTTAGCTGTAAAGTTGTCATTGCTGAACTCATCCACCACAGCTTCAGTGCTATTATGTCCTCTCCGAATTCATCCTCTATTTTGGATTTAGAATCTGAGAATAGGTGCAGCCTGGTCAGACTTTGCATATGGTTCTTATAATTATGCCTTTATGTGTTTTACCTCATTTTTGCCATAGCGGTCTCTCTATTTGTTTTGTTGCGGATGTCTACTTACTGTATCGCTCTAAGTTTTTAAATTAGCCTTATCTGATAACCTTGCATAATGTGCCTACCATGGATGGACATTCCTTTTCGTGTACGTGTTAATAAGTAGCAAACATGAATTTATCCTAACTTCATATGCTCTGCCTCATCTTACACTCAGCTCCATCCCGTTTCTTGCATCCAGTCTGTATTTTCATGTTGAACCAGCTTATTCCTCGGTCTTCTCATTTGGATTTATTTGTTTCTAGGTCGGTAATCATCTCCCCTTTATTCATGTTTTTCATTTCCTTCCTACAGGTCATGAATCCAGTTTTGTATTTGATTGAGTTTGTGGTTCCTCCAAACTGTTTGATCCAAAAATTAATTCACTGCCCAGTTTATATCCCTTATGTGATCACATGACTTGATTTTATTGAATCTCCAATCATTTTATATGCAAATCACACAACTGATTCTTTTTGTTTATTTTGTGAATGCTAGCTGAAACTGGGATATACTGTCATCAGGTTAATTGGAAATATCACCATAGAGGAAAAGGAGCTTGTGGTCGACAATGGCCCTCACAGCTCCTGACTTAGTGAGCTGCCACTCCTTTTGCTACCTCTGCACCGACCTCGTCTGCTGCACCACAAGAATAAGGTGTGATCTATCATTTCATGACGTCCTGATGGAACACTATTTGACATAGGTTATGATTACTTCTTTTTCTTCTAGCGATGACTGATCTACCAAAGAATTCAAAGATTTATTTATGAATAAGAAGGTTTTTTGTTCCTACTGATCACAACTGTTTTGTTTTCGTGTAGAGGGCTTCACGACCCGACAAGTTCGTAATATCACAAGTGAAATCAGTTGCCTAGATTACTTTAGTCATAACAATGCATCCATTGATCAAGATAGAGGAATCAAACGCACAAACTTTATTTCTCTTGTAACATAAATAAGTAAATGTGGTAAAAGGATGACAAGATGTAAATTAAGGGAAATAAATAACTTTTACAGTAGATGACATATAACACACCCATATGTCTTACTCACACTGGCACTAATTATTGTTTCTTACGAAAATAAACTCCAATACTGTTGACTTGAAAGCCAGCATGCGCATAGAATCCCACAATAATATTATCCCTCGCTGCAGTGTTGAATTTGTTTCCCTTTTCAATTCCAAAAGGACCTTATGTCCTCAAATTGGTAGCAAATGAGATGCTTGTTACAACAATGTTTCCGTTAAAATCAGCAGTAGTTCCCCCCATTTTAGTCATTGTCTCCGTAGGAGCAAGTTGGATCTGCAAGAGCCATCCAATTTATATTTCTATATGTACATCCAAGCAGGACACCGAGGGAATGCATGCAGAAAGTAGACTGCTACTCACCTTGTTCTTAGTTCCACCATCACCTCCCCATGGACCAACAGTGCGCTTATTGCCAGATTGATCGATGTATGAGAATGCAAGAGAATCAACAACATCACCACTACCAATTGTCACACTTTCTAGATCTAAAGGTAGCTCTGTGATATCATATTCCCTCCCACTATCCCCACCCCACGGGCCATCCTTAGTTACTGGCACCTATATTAATATCTATATGAATATGTATATACGAGTATATAAATGATGTTTTGGAAAGAAGGAGCTTATTCATAATTGTACATATACATAGAAAGGAAAGGAGTTGCAATTTCCATACGTTTCTCCCCAAGGTCGGGACCATGGCACGGGTTCGTAACTCTACAATTCTGGATTCCCCCCTAGGTTGCAAGTTGGTGTGCATGACGATGCCTTGCGCCATGGCGTATTTCCCGGTTCCACCTACGATGGCCAATTCCACTGGTGTATACTTGCCCTTTAAGGATCCTGCAAGCTTGAGGGTTGAGGGGAACCTAATAAAGAGAAGTGGAAGAAATTGGAAGGGTAGTCACAGCTAAAACAAAACTTACGAGGAAAGAAATATATCAAACCTTTCATCGCTGAACAACAAGTCTACGGCGGAGTTAGCATCAGAATTGTATATGCCTTAGAGCCGTGCAACAAGTTTAGCATCGGGATTAGGGCCGTCATATACGGGCCAATTAGGTACCCAATTACCACCCGCTATAAGTCTTGTGTTTGCGTCGGGGGTGGGCATACAAGAGGAAGCCACGCGATTTTTCCACAACTACAATGATCTCCACATACTATCATGACCGTTGATTATTCATCCAACGAACCATATTATTCCTACTATTTTATGTGTTAAAAAAAATAAATAATATGTTAACGCGTGGTTTTAATTATTTTTTTCAATGCATGCACAGAAAATTCATGTTAGTACATGAATCTAAAAATCATGTTACATAAATCCATCAATTATTGATAATGCGTTGACATTTGAAGATTCGTTGATGAATTTGTTGCACGAATCTTGATGAAATGAAGGGTGTGGATAGTATGTGGAGATCATTGTAGTTGTGGTGTTGCATTTTCCAAGAGGAAGGCATGCTCTTTGGGCTTAAACTCGGGGCTATACACACCACTTGGGTAACCAGCGGGGGGGTCACCCATGGCAGCTGGGAAGTGTTTTTTTTTTTGAGAGAGGCAGAGGCAGCTGGGAACTGTTTGTGTGTTTCAGGAATGGACGTAGGGAGGCAATTTATAGGCAAGGCAACGGATCCAAGTTAGACATACACGTGGAACACGTGACCCACGTACTAGCAGCTCAAAAGCTTTAATTTCGACTGCATTGCCATGTTTTTTACATGATGCGTGAACGGGCCTCCCGGCCTACCTTTGCTTCTTATTTTGTTTTGGCTACTGTCACGACAAATTCCATCTCATCTCTGTACGATACCTGCTCCACAGCGTTCTTTTTCTTAGGGTTACTACTGTAGTTTTTTTATTGGGTATTCAAGATAAAAAAAAGTTACCACAAACAGTAGAAAAAGGTGCAAGAAATAATGCTCGATCCCACAACCAGCAAGTATGGGTTCACGTACTATAACCAACTACGCTACTGCATGCTTCTGTTGAAAATCGGATGAATAAGAGAAAAATATAAGAAAAGATTGATGGTTGTATCATACAGTTAGAAACCTTTGAATACACATGTGCCTGCCACAGTGACTACATCGTTAGTTAATCCTCCAGCCCAAACCCAAACACCTCCAACGACACCACCTCTTCCCACAATAACCTTTCATGCGTCCTCATCTTCCCTCCAAAACATGATGGCGCCCCCATCCTCTTCATGATCCACTCCTTGCCGATCTGCAAATCCGTCACAGTAGAAGCGACACCCCGCCCGCATCGAGGTCGTGAGAGCACACCATGATTTGTGGTGCTGACGAGCCAAACAGCGCAGAGCGAGCTTGTCACGGCCACGAGCTCAATCACAGAAGGCGCCGTCGCTAGCTTACCTCACTTCATGCCTTACGAGCCAAGCCTCTCATGGAGCTCACTTGGGGAATTCCTCTTACACAGGTCAATGGCTGGCAGCACGATGCTGCTAGCAGCTGGAGCAAACGAAGCTCAGCGAAAGGGAAAAGGCAGATGCTTTGTAAATTTTTTTTTTGCCCCTATCCGATCCAAGTCGCAGAGCCAGCCCAAACCCAAGCAATTCGTTTCCCGTTTGCCCTGCTTATGTGAAGCTCGCTGCCACCTAACGTCGGACGCGTATCAGACACATTTTATCGTTCGTATTGCAGTGCTCAGATTGCTCCTTGTTTATCACACGTTCTAGAGCTGAGTGTTTTGTTGAATCTTAAGTGGTATACACGCTTCGGCTTCGGTATGTATTATGTAATATGTAAGGCCTGATAATTTATTAACCACTCTAAACGTTCGAGGAGTTCCCTGCCGCCACATCCAAATCCCTTTCCCGGCCTCCTCGGCTGGTCGATGGTGGCGGCAGGTTCCTGCATCTCCAACTCTCCTATGTCCTCGTCCCACTTTGCGGCAACCGCGTTCCCGGTCCAAGTTTTTTTGGTTGGAGCTCATGCGACACCTTTTCAAATCTACTTCTTTGTTTCAAAATATTTGATGTGAATTTGTCGCAATACAGTCCAAGTTTTTTCTTTTGCTATATCATCAATTAATGTAAACATGGAGAACAATCAACATTTGAAAACATCTCGGAACTTTACTTTGCGTTACCATTTTATCGCGGAAACTGCAAATACCTTAAGGCTATCCACAATGAGAGTCACAATGAGAGTAACTTTAGATAGTAACATGGATACCATCTAATAAAAAAAATCTGATATGTCTTATCTTATATATATATATTTTCTAATTGGAGGCCCCATACAAAGCACCACGTTAATCCTCACAGCTAATCTGTTATTAACTGTTGGATCAAAAGGTGGACAGCTGAGATTAATTCTTCGTATTCGTGAACTTTGGCAATCCTCCCGACTTTTCTCTTCTCTTTCCACGTGACTCATCTCCTTCCTATTTCTCTCTGTTGAAACGGGAAAGAATACCTAATCCCTGCCACCTCACGATCAAAACGTCAAAAATCTCTCGCCTTCTCCTCAATCTAGAGAATATGGCCGATTCCGTCCGGCAGCCATGCCCATGGTTTGAACTACCTCTGATTAAGCAGCCTGCGTCCAGCGGCCTCTCGGCATCATGCAGATCGAGTGCTTCCGTGGCAGAAGCAGCCGCTGTATGCGCAGCCCCAACATATGCCGGACTGCTGGACGCGGATTTAACTAGGTTCTGACAGTAGTTGGCTTCATCACAGGTAAGCTATAAAGAATTTACCTTTGTTTTTTTTCTAATCAGATCAGTTGTGGTATGGTAATGGTATTGATGTCAATAAGATCTGACCAGATGCCGCATGTGTGGATAGGTGGAGGAGGAACTCAAAAATTTACCGCTCAAGCTCTGTTTGATCAATTTATGTTAGCTTGTGCTATATCCTTCAATGAATATATGCCGGAGTATTTATGTGTTAAAAATCTTAGACCTAGCATATAACCATATGTAGTCCATCGCAAATCTTCCACAGTTTTCTAATGAGCTCCAATTTTATGCTCCATTATGCAGATAAATAAAGTACTAATCGCTGTCCCATAATATATTAAGTTCACGTCCAGAGAAAATTGGCACGGACTTCAGGCAATCGCGCCTCAATAGATGTACAATTGTGTCTCTGTGTTGATTATGGATGAACGACATGAAGGCCTCAAGGCTGGATGGTGTTGTTGGAGTACTATTTTCTCTTGAAGATGGTAGCATTATACATTACATCAGTTCCTTTTGTGTCTAATGTATACTTGATGTTGTTGATTGCTTGACCACATGATTCTAATAAGAACCAACAATAATGTTGCAGGTCAACTCACCCTCCTTCATCCTCTTATTCGATGCCGCCACTGGCTATGCTTCAAATATGTATAGGCAGGAGTGCTGGAGTAAGAATGATGTAATAGGACGTGGATATCTATACGTCGTAATTTTTCTGTACTGACTTCTCAATCGTTTACATAACTATATTCTTTTCCTCTAGCAGGGTGGGTTGATAGCTTTTTACTGGGATGGCCAAGTTTGGTGTTTTTCTCTTAGCCTAAAAGCAACGGAGGTAATATTTTCTAGGACTTGCTTATATTTAGAGCATAACCTTTTTCTGTACTAATTTCTGATTCAGATGGAAAAACAGTTCTTCATATGAGAGGGATGACCAATCATCGATTCTATAGGATCCGGCTTGGCTAATTAGATCAAGGTAACGTGATTCCCAATTATATACTGATGTCTTACTTTTTACGATTTAATCACATGGCAATTTGGCATGGTGCTCTTGAGCTCTCCCGATTGAAGTTACATAGAGCTGACAAGATTCGTCTATGCTCAGAATTTCCTACCAGATGAGACCATGAGACGAGTGTGCAAGCCGCTGGTGGGAGCGTAGAACATGTTGCCTAGCACTAGCAGCAGGAGACCATCATCTGTCTAAAACAGCTGGGTTTAAGTTGTCCGTATGACTCATTGACGAGTTCGAATCAGGAACCGCAGGTGGGAGCGTAGAACATGTTGCCTAGCACTAGAAGGAGACCATCTTCTGTCTAAAACAGCTGGGTTTAAGTTGTCCGTATGACTCATTGACAAGTTCGAGTCAGGAACCATCTTCCATATCAGCAGCCGCTGATTAATTCGTGCCAGCCGTCCATACGCAAGAATGACAGTCGTCCGTGTCTCCCGTGGCCAACTGCATTATATAGATCGTCTCCGGGGTGGCAATAGCTGATGGACATAGTATGGACGCTAACATCAGGTAGCCATCAGCCGTAGTAGTTTGATGCGCCGTGTACTTTGCTCCCAGTCAAATTAATCTCTCTGATCTCAGGTAAGGTCCCAGCATGAAGCTGTCTTTTCCCCAGTCAGATTCGCCTGATAATTTGGTCTAGAAAATGAGGATTACCTTTCGTTCGTCCATTGACCGCAAGATCCTCTTGCTACAAACACCGGCCATAAATACTGAACTATGCTGCAGATTGCACTTGCCAAAACCTGCGTCAGTTCCAGGTCAAATTTCTACTATCTAGACCCTAAACCCTAAACCTGCGTCAGTAGCAGATTTCTACTCAATCCAGTTGCCCATGCTTCGTTTCAGCTTTTCCATACTCTAATGCGGTTGTTAGGTACCAAAATAAAGTAGCCATGCACAAAAAAATGTGGTGCTCCAGCCTTGAACTAGAAATTAGTCTATGTCAAAACAATTAGTTATTTCCTTAAAAAAATAGTAGTCATCATGGAGATTGGGTAAACTCCAGCTTTAGATAATACTGTTTACATCCTTGGTTTGATAATATCAGCATTCAATTTCCTGTCTGTATATGTGGCAATTACATGTGCTCGACTTAGATAGCAGCAAGCATGGACTCGCTTGCAGGTGCCACATATACCTTCTTTCTGCTGAGTAGGACGGCATGCTACAGATTGAGATTGGTTCAACTGAGCTGATGGTCTTCTGTATTAAGTTCTGCAATCGTCCGAGTACTATACATATAAAATTCTTTAGACTTAATCGAGGTATACCTCAATTGAAAAATTTCGAGACATATCTGCTCATTCTGAGACATTGCTTATAGATTACTAAAATCATGAATATCTTTTGATCTTCCTAGGATTAGTTTTTCCGAAAATTCTAAAATATACCTGTTCATAGCCTGTACTTCTAATTAATATGCGTATGTGTTATTACCAGTTTTTCGTGCAAGTGTTGCGGAAACTGAAGCAAATTTTGATATATTATGCGTATCCATAAAGCACTAATTAACTACCCCCTTCAATAGTCCATGTCATGTAACCATTGTTGAATAATTATCTTTTGGGAAAATACCAGTTATTTGTTGGTGAGAACCACGATGGTTGGTCACGGTAAAAAGTACAATGACAGCCAGTTAGATACAATCTATTTTTTGTAGTGATTTTACTTCAGAAGTCGTGCAAATTGGTACTCTTATAATTCCATTTTTGATCCTTGGTGTTATAAATCGTATGCCAGCTAACACAAATCGTAACAGATCTACTCCTCATACAATTTTTTGTTTTTCATATACAATTAGGTTATATTTTGAGAAAATATTATCTTCCCCTAAACCCACAACGTATTTTCCCTTCGATGTTTTTGTGATTTGTGAAGTAGCGTGCATCAAATAACACCAGTGAATTTTTGTCTACAAGATTTTTTTATTCTGAAATGAGATGTGAAGCTATCAAATTTCGTGCCCCCAAATATTTTCAATTCCAGTGCGAATGATTTTTATCTATATAACCATTTGACAAGAATTTCTCATTTACCTTTATAGGTATTGGTGGTTAAGGGAAGAGATGAATATGGAGATGAACTGTTTGCAAATTTTGCATATTTATCTGTCGTACCTTCTGAAACTATATCATTCTAAAGGTGTGATCGTGTAAATCCTTTTATTTTGATTAAACAAATTAGAGGTTAATTGGGTATCCGATCTTCAGAGTACACTATCTTTCTGTAATTTCACTCGGATTGTATAGGACGAGTCTGCATGAAGAAAACATCTATTTGTTAAGATGCCAACCTGACATAACTCTTCTCATGTTTTGAGTTGCTTAACGTGCCATTTTTCTAAGAGAACTACTGGACTGTTTTGTTTGCCATTGTTTGTAGATCTGAATGTTCTTTGGTTGTTCCTACTGTTGCATAAATAAGTTTTTAAACATGGATCACTATATGTTGTTCGTTTTCTCGAAAACTGATTCAAATATATCTTAACTTATTACGAAAGTGAAAATGCAAGAAGCATATATTCACCGGTTATATGGCCGAATAATTTTATAAGGACGTTATTATGTATATATCCTCTTAGGTGGGAAAGTGTTGGGCCATCTCTGATTAGTACTTTAATGAGATTTCTCATGATTGTTTTGCAAGACCCCGTCTAAGATTTTCTATGTAGCTACATCATTAAGATCATCTCCAGTAAGAATAACTGTAATTTAGTGCTGCTACAAAATTTTAAACTTTTAGTTTTCAAAGTATGCTTTAGATAAGGATAAGTATGATGCTTGAAAAAATGCAGTTCATGGGACTCTTAAGCATTGTACCAATGTGCCACATGGTTAAACTGCTAATAGGATACACTAAAGGTGAGTATGGTATGTTTAGTATTCATATTCCAAATATATATTAGCACAAGAACATTATGGATTATTTTTAGAGTCCCAAGTAATTTAATATTTAGATTTTTTGCATGCCTTCATGGCACATATCGAAGGAAACACAATATGTTTCTCACACATATGTAACAAAAAGAAACTATCATGTTTGAAATGGATAAACAAATGGTCCCATACATATCGGTAATAAAAATACACATGGTGTTTTAAGCAAAAAACTTTCAAGAGCTTATTACCAGGTGTCTGTTGTCACTCATGCATATTTTTGTACAAAAATAATCCTTCATGTATTGTTCAGATAACTAGCCCGTGCAAGTGCACGGGTTGACGACTAGTGTAACTAATGAGAAGAGAGGCAAAATAGAGTAACATAAGTAGTTACCATCACATAATGTTACATGCTAATAAATGAGACAATCTATGTTACTCTCTTCATGTTATTTTGCACTATGGGTAGTAACATAGACTACTAACACATGCATGCTACTAGTATTAGTTACTCTGCACTGTCATAGCCTAATGGATGTCTATACTTATACAATCAAATATCCATTTTATCCACTACCATTTTAGTTGTTTAAATATATTCTAAATTTAATTATTAAATGAGGTCAGCTCATTATGCCAAAAATAGGAATAAGTCTAGAGAACATTTTAGTTAGTACTCTGTTCATTTCATAGTAGAGGGTGTCAAAAAAAGTTTTTAAAGAGCAAAGAAAGCAAAACCACACGAAAACAATGTGAAGTACTAATATGCCCCTACTTAAGTGGAGCATTATTACTTGCAGCATTATGTCCTCTTAAGGCATGATTTGCCCATAGATATCACACTATTTTAATGTCTAGTCATACTAGTATGGCCACTGTAAGCTGAATGGGCTCGGTAACACGTTGATCCACTTGCGGTTTGGCGTTGCGTCAGCTATGATGCCGAAGTTCTGTCGACAATGCATGCGTAATTTATTGTGCCCCGTCGACCTTCTCCCAAAAATGCTATCTCCAAGATGAGATCTATCATACTCCGTACTATGCACCCACCAACTCTATATTCAAATTTGGTTCATACCTACAGTAGTAGTATATAATATGGGTACAACGTCCAGACTGATAACTACATAAACTTTGCTGTAAGTCAATGTTCACTATTGGTTGCAGACTTATCTTTTTCTCTCGACCATCGTAAATGATGATGATAATAATGCTACTACCTCATACTACGTGACCTTACCAGGAACCCACAATGTAACGTGAAGTCGTTCTCTCTCCCTTTCTAATTAGCCTAATCTTCTTTTTGACTAAGCAAATATCAATCACTCGTCAGCAGCTAGACCCAATCTGTCAATACAAACACATGATACACACAATAGGTTCTCAAAAAACGCCCCTCAAAGAAATGGACAACGCAAAAAAAATGTCGACACAAAGATTAACTCTTTAGACAATGACTTCAGTAAGGAAAATGTCTCTGCTATGTACAACCAATAATGATCATACCTAGATTTCCATCCTATATATCAAGACATGACACTCAAAAGCACCACCAAAATCGCCGTTGCAAAGCACTAATCACTAAACTCACATGCACACATGTGTAGTTCGGTCAAGAATATCCTGCAGCCATGCCCTCAAAATAGTGTGAAACCATGCCTTCGTCGCATCCAAAACACCGCGCCCATCAATATTGGTCTTAACCTATCCCCAAGATGCAATCTCTTGTATGCTAGGCCTTCCGTGATGCGGAACGGTATAGACGTATCTAAATTCTTCCATGTCATCACACAAAATTAGGTGACGTCAGTCAATATATCAGTAGGTCGTTTCTTAACTTCTCATCTGCATTTAATTCTTTTCCACCATCACATGCATTGATTAGTCAAGGCCGGGGTGCATGAGTACACTGATTAAGCAATGCCATTTTAATTATTAGTAAGTATTTGATACAGAGATAAGAGCCGAAAGTGCTAATATAGCTCGAGCTACATATAGCTTGTATTTTTTTCAAAATTCAAAATCGGCATTTTTGAGTGCTAAAAAATTCGAAACAAAAATCCTACATGCATATAATATAGAGATCTATCAGTGTCCAAATTTTCATTCCAAATGTTTATTATTCTTGGCTACATAAAAATGGCTACATAAAAAAGGCAAGACTGGCAACATTTCAAATTTATGAAACTGTGTATTGTTCACCACCTGGATCCACCCATTGGTCATTTTTGTCTAGTCTAAAATACAAAATAAATCGTGTTGAAAATTTGCGCCCTTTTGTAGATCATATTACTATCTACATATGTGATTTGTTACCGAATTTTTGGAAATTTGAAAATGCAATTTGAGAATTTTTCAAATAGCGGTCTACATATAGCTCGGCTACAGAACACCACAAAGGCAATTGTAGATCGGGCTACACGTAGCTCTTAATTTTGAAATTGAAAAATGGTTTTTGAAAGTGACAAAAAATTTGGAGAAAAATATGTACATATTGGAAATTTTATGCATTACAGATGTGCAAAGCCTCACTCCGAAATATAATGTATTCTCAGCTACAGAAAAAACACAAAACTACAAATCTAGAGAGTGAACAGTACGTTTCCAAACTTGTCAGAAATTTATCTATTTTTTGTAGCGTAAAATATAAAGTATTTCCGATTAAAAGTTTGCACACTTAAACAATACATCATTACTTATATGTAAATATTTTATTATATCCTTTTGAAACTTTGAAGTACGATTTTTTGAAAGTTTAAATTGAAGTGCTACATGTTGCTGGAGACAAAATGAAGACGATTTTTTTCTCTTTCATGATTAAAGAGGGTTCCACATAAGCAAAAGTAAGCAAAAGACTGTTTCATATAAATATAAGGTCTATGCCAATGCAAGTTTCTTAGCTTTATTTTGCTGAGGGCATGGTAGTTAATCAAGAGAGTGTGTGAGGTTGTATCTTAGTTCACATAAAACCTATGCACGTGGCAATATTCAAAAATTGTTGCTAACCCAATCATAAGCATTCATAAGCACCAAATAATTTAATTTTTATACAATTCATAAAAGACAATGCATTGTACTAGGTGTATCTTAATTTTTTAATGCTCATATGATAATATGCAAAAATAATAATGCATTGGCACAAGCCCTTCCCTAGTGGTTTTATCGACACGATATCACAGGAAAATTGCTTATGTTGATCTATATTCAATAAAGAAACATATTGAAGTTGTATCACACGAGATTATAGGCAAAAAAAAGTTAATAGACCAATTACATGTAAATATAAGGCCAAAATCATTAAATACAAGGATACTTTTTTTGAAAGGACCGTGGTAGGGGAAGCCCCTACAGCGGTTTTTGTTTTGAAATAATAAGAATCCAAATATATGTCCGCGAGGACGTGAACCCGGTAATTGGTTTGTACATCCACTTCCCTAACCAAGTGAGCTGGGGTCACTTCTTAATACAAGGATACTTAGATACAATCCTTCAAATAAAATACATTAGGGTGGTTGTTCCTTATACATACTAGTCCCTAGGATATACATTTAAGAGACAATGCCTTATGAAACGTCTGAAACTATCTATGTTGTAGCATTACATACCAGCCTTAGCTGTACGGTAGTTATGCCATCATACATCAGGTGTTTGCTGGAACTGCCGTGTAGCAGGTAATGTCCTACTCTAAGTGGCCAATGACTAATTGCGATTAGCAGAAAAGTCAAGGCATATTAGTGTTTGCCCCTTCAGAGACGTGTTGGGTAGCTTCTTCATCTGCATTTGCATCGTGTGGATCAATGGACAATCATTTAATACAAGGCCATTTAGATTAATCCTTAAAATACAATATATTGGGGTGGTTGTTCCTTATAATATACAAGTACCTAGGATATACATAGGACACATGCATTATGAAAGATATGAAACTATCCATGATGTACAGACCGTCCTTAGTTGTGCGGTAGTTATGCCATCATACATCAGGTTTGTTGGAACTGCCATGCATCAGGTAATCTCCTACTCTATATGGCCAATAACTAACTGCAATTAGCACAAAAATCTTTGCATATTAGTGTTTGTCCCTTCAGAGACGTGTTGGGTAGCTTCTCCACCTGCATCTCCATCATGTAGATCAATGTACAACTTTATGAAAATAAGCTAGCGACGCAGGTATTTTATCTGTTTTATTGAAGCAAGTTGATGTCAACAAAACTCCGGTCAATTTTGAGCCAAGTGAGCTGGATATCAACAAAATGATACACTTCTCTATGCAGGCTCGAAGTATATGTAACGTCCAAGTAGAAAGCACGGGCTCTCACCCTCGGGTAGATACCGCGACAGAGGTATTTTATCTATTTTATTGAAGCAAGGGCCTATCATTAACAGCTGTGACATGCAAACAAACAAGATACAATGTCAATTGAAACCAAGTCTACTCATGCATGTGCACTAACAGCATCTCTAGCCATGACCGTAAACTGAGCAAAATTGTAAAACAACTGCCGCATGTGGTTTCGCAACCACAAACGGACATAATAGAAACCGTAAACCTCGCTGAACCGTAAATATTTTTAAATATTTTTAAGAATTCCCTGGATTTCGCCCCGCGGAACCGTGAATATGGTGTTTCCGCGACTGAACCGATCGAGGCCCTGTATCTCGCGCGAGGCGTTGACGGGGTGAACATTCAGGACCCGCCGATGACCTTCCGTCGTGGAACTCGCCGGAATCCGGCAAACTTCCGGTCATACCCACCGCCTCTGCTACAATTTTAACATGGAATTGCTCCCGCCGGCGCTTGACAGCTGATTCCGACGCTGATTAGCGTACACGGAGATCGTTGATGACCGCCATGGCTGCTGGTGCGAGCAGCTCTACGGGCGGTGGGGTGGCTTCACGTCAGGGCTTCGTGGCACGCGGCAGCATGGAGACCGGCCGAGTCGGCTTACGTGGTCGCGACTCTCCGGGGGCTCCATGTGAGGTCCCTGCCTGGCTGCTTGAACATATCGATCGCACGAGGTCTCTAGCTGTGAGGTGCCGAAGATTCACCTTTCCCTCGGCCCCCACGTCGTTCGCTCGGGCGACTCGGGTAGCGGCTAGGGTTTCCAGCGCGCCGCCCCTTCTTCCTCTCCCTCCCTCGCCGACACCCGAGGTGCTCGCTAGGCTAAACTCATGCGGACGCCGATGAAGGTGGCGGTGAGACCTTCGTCGCTCCGTCTCGTGGCGGGGGACTTCGGAATCAGGGCGGCGACCCTCTCTGGCGAGGCAACGGCGTCCTCGCGGCTGGCGCTGTTGCGGGTGGTTCTGACCGTCGCTCTCGACCTCACGGGAGGTGGGACGGCGGCGGGCGGCGACTGCGACGTGGGTCTTCGTCCTCGTCAGATCTGAGGTATGGGCTCCTCCGATCGGCTCTCTCTCCCCGGGCGGTTCCAACTACTGGTGGTGGTTGCTGCCAGATCTGGAGCTTGGTGGGTTCAAGGTGGGTAGCTCGGGACCAGAGGAAACCCTAGGTTGGCTAGTCTGGCCCGGCGACGATGGCGCCATTGGGCGCCGTTCTTCCTCCTTGGAGGCGTGGCTGTGGTCCCTCCTATCAACCCCCGACCCAACTCCCGGACGAAAGTCCAAAATCCTTCGATTGAGTGGCGTCGACGCCTTGCGCGCCGTGTCCTCCTTGGAGCCGGCGCCTCGGGAGTCCTTGGGTTCGGGTGAGGTGAGCTGAAGGCGGGAGCTTTGGGTGGCTACGGCTCTCCAATGGCAGCGGTCCATCTCGCGGGCCTGCTGGCCCTTTCCTCTGCAGTTTTTGCTCGGCGCTTTCCTGTTGCTCTCAGGTTTCCCGAGCAGCGATGTCGAAGACGGCGTAGTCTTCTGTGTCACGGCTTGTCGTGCTTTGGGGCTCCTTCGGGTCTCGAGTCCAGCATCTTTCCGCTCTCGGGTGAGCGTCTTTCATGTTCGACAGTCTGGCGCCTTTCGAGCCAAGATGAGAGGGTATGGGCCCTCTTCGGCATGAGAGCAGGAAGGTGCTTGTTTCCTCCAGTCTAAGCTGCTCCTCGCTCCTGACTAGTCCGTGGCAGTGCCTTACGGCCTCTTCTTCTTGGTGTCCTTGGCCTTGAGTGCTGCAGTCTTCACTTCGGCAAGCAGTGTTTCTTGTCATGTATCGTTTGGCCGTTTGGTTCGGTTCTGCAGGTTGAAATGGTGGCCTTATGTAATTCCCTGCCCAGTTGATGGGTTTGTTAATTCAAAGCAGGGCTCTACTCGAGGCTGGCGTTTAAAAGCTGTGAGGTGCCTGCCTGCCTGAATAGATCGATCGATGCGCATGAGCTAGCTAGCTAGCTGAAGCGAATACACATCCACGTCGCTGCTGATTTTGTTGATTCGGGAGGCTACCTACTTCACGCACTAGCAAAGAAAGATGAAGGAGACAAATATTTTGAGGTATATTCTGTCTAACGTTCCAGTTTTAGTTTCTGTTCTGCCCGACGACTTTTAAGCCTTTAAACCACCCAAAACAGGAACCGTAAACCACGCTTACCGTTCTGTGATTTACCGTCGCTGCTAAAGATGCTATAACACTCTTTGAGGCAAGTGGGCTGGACATGAACAAACAAGATACACTGTCAATCGAACCAAGTTCACTTATATATGTACACACCCATCTCGAAAATAATATAACAATTAAATTAAATGTGCCATCCAAGATCAAGCATGAACTCTGACCCCTCGCGGTGGTGGATCGTGTCCCCCATCGCCATGCGGAAATACTGCATCGTCTCGCGTGTCCATAGCCATCTCATTCGCTGCTCCTTGTCTAGCTGGGTATAGACTGCTAAAAACCTCGCGGATGAGTCCTATGATTTTTTTTTTGACAAAAGACAATTTGATTAAAAGAAGGTGGATTGGATGTAAGAAGTGTGTTTTCTGCGATGCGGACGAGTCCGTTGAACACCTCTTCATTAAGTGTCCGTTTGTTCGCGATATTTGGAGACTAGTGCACTTCACTTTTAATGTCTACCCACCTACGAGCATTGCGAATCTGTTTGGTAGTTGGCTAAATGGAATAGATAAAATCACTAAAGCTCGTATTCATATTGGTGTTGCGGCCATATTGTGGGCTACTTGGAACTGTCGAAATGACATTGTTTTTAACAAATCAAATTCAACTCATTATTTGCAGGTTATCCACAAGGCGTGCTATTGGATCCACTCATGGTCTTTCCTACTCCCTGCGGACCAGCGTGGGCTTATGGATGCCGGCTGTACCCGTTTGCTGACGATTGTGCGGGCTATCTTCAGCCGGGGAGGATGGCTTCAACCTAGACGTCTAGATATTTAATATTCATTTGTTTGAGTGGCTGATCTTTGTAGCCACCTTAAGTGACCCATGAATTGCGAGCTTGTAATCTTGAATGTTTAATAATTGCGGGTGGCTGTGTGCATCTTTTGGATGCAGAGGCCGGGGATCCGCACCCCCTTATCTAAAAAAAAGACTGCTAAAAACCTCGTAGGCTCCTAACGTAAGGATAGCTTCGTGTGCATGTGGTGCCTCCTGCTCACCAGGCTAGACCTGCAGGCTCATGATACAAAGCCATTTTTCGTGGATAAAAGTTTTACCACAGTAGGGGTACCGAAGACATGCAGGCTTATGGTACAAAGCCTTCTTTTCGTGTGCATCCTGACTTGGTGCAGAGGGCGGGAAGTAAATTTCTCCCCCAATTTTAGAGACATAACGAAAGAGGGTAATGAAAGGCGACGCGGAGGGCGATGTTGAGGGCGTTGAGGTGGGCGACGTTGTCCCTTCCTTCTCTGGTGGAAAGTTTTGGGCTCTATCCTCTGAGTCTAGGGACGACGTGGTCGTCAGTGATCGTCGTCTTCTCAAGGATCGTCGTGATATCGGTGCCGCACACCGACACCATCACCGACGAGGGATTTACGTGAGAAGAAGAGATCACTAGTACAGAACGACACATCGGATACCCTCTATGCAAACGACACGAGTTAGGCGACAGAGAATCGTGCCTTCCGCGTGAAAAAAGCGGCCCGCCGAGGGCTATCCTTCCGCGACCCGCGACACATCGGCAACGGTTGCACATATTTCTCCGTTGCTAATATATTGCCAATGGTTCCGAAACTATCTCCGTTGCCAAAATTATGCTCATCGTAAACAGAGCTTGACGAATGTCTGTTACCAAGGTGAAATCCCAGTAAGCCCACAAGGTGGCACGCCTATAAGAACCCCTACTCCCGTCGCACACTCGCAGTCTCTCCCAAGTCCCAACCCTAGCCGCACACACTCTCCACGCACTTCACTTGCTCCTGTGGTCTCCAATGCCGAACCCCTCCGTCGCCGGCGGCAGCCAGGAAATCACATCCTCCTCCGCCAAGCGTCATTGCCGGCCGCAACCCATACCGTGGCCGCGCCACCTCCCGGCTCTGGCTGCAGCCCTCCCCCCGGAACTCCTTCACTCACGCGTTCATGCGGCGCCGTCGGAGCTCCCCCGTCGGCTCGATCTGGTCCTCCGTCTATGGTCGCGAGTACATCCGGCCCGATTGGAAGTCCCCCGTTAACCAGATATGGTCCTCCTCGAAGGAAGGAGATTCCGATCTGGAGGCCAGGCTCCTCCTTCTCGCGCCTCCTTCGAGCGCGAGCGAGTTGACGATGTTTGTTGCTTGGCTCAGCCTAGATCTACGGCGGGCTCTAGGTAATACACACCATCTCATGTAGTATCTCTTTGTCAAGGGTGACTTTTTTTTACAATTTATGTATACGGTTAGATCTGAACCCGGGCGTTGCTAATTGTTAGATCGAGTATAAGGATTCACTTTTATTAAAATTGAGAATTTGATGAATTAAAAATAACAGTTTTCAATGTTTTTAAGGTAAAATAGAGCAAATATAATATGAATATTGAAAATAGTTAGAATATTATTTTCTTTTGATAATATATAAATATTGTATGCATATGTAACAACTGAGATTTGTGTTGACAATCAGTAAACTAAACTATTATGTAGGCGTACAGACTAGGCGTATGTAGACTAGCCACAAATAATCCAAATAATGGATGGCTTGACTAGTTAGGATCATCCCGTGAGACACTGTGAACCCGATCCATTAACTGGATCTTCTGCATCTTATGCAATAATATTTATTTTAAAATCAAACTAGTAGTACAGACTAGCCGTACCTACATACTAGTCACAAAATTTCCAAATAATGGATAGCTTCACTCTTTAGGATCATCCTATGCAAGATGAATCGATCCATTAACTGGATCTTCTGCGCTTTATGCACTAATATTCATTTTTAAAACAGACTACTAGTACACACTAGCTATACGTATATACTAGCCACATACAATCAAAATAATGGATCGCTTCACTTTTTAGTATCATTCTGTGCAAGACAAGGTGAACCGATCCATTCATTGGATCTTTTGCGCATTATCTAACAATATTTATTTTTAAATTTTCCATACCCACAGACAATCCAAACAATGGATCTCTCCACTCGCAGCTTCACTGTGGGATCATCTTGTGACAATATGAGCCGATCCTTTCACGAGATCTTCTATGAATGAAGTAACCATTACATAAATAAATTACTATACTGTTTTCATCTCTCAGAATGAGTAGTGTATGAGAGAATACTAATTTTCTATTACATTTAGATTTATCTCTAAATTCAATCTCTCATTGTTTCTGTTTGTTATTTTCTGAATTTATTTTTTGCAGTGTGCTCTATAACAAGAACTTTCTGCAACGATGCAAGCAACACATATTACTGCCTTCTTTTCCTCCTTATAAAAGAAATTTAGACTTTTTTTTAGCATATGACAGTGACATCGGGATTCAAATGTGTACATGTAACATTGTGTATGTAACAGTTTCTATACTATAAATGAAATTGGTGTTGTGGATATATTGGATATGTTTGTGCTGTGAAAATATTCAAATGTGCTTTGAAATATCAAATTGATTTGTGAAAAATATCTATTTTAGAAATACAAAAAATTCTCAATGCAAACGGTGAATTTTTTTTCCGATACCAATGCTCTTCTCACTTTGGAAATGGAGATAAAGTAAATTACCATTTTGACCCCGCCTCATTGGAAACGGTTAAACACGTCCGTTGCTATTGAGCTCGCTCACATCAGTATCGGGGACGGGGACACATACCGCTTCTTCGTTTCCGATGAGGGTTTTGGCCCGTTTCCGATGTGTCATTCTGTAGTAGTGGATCTAAATACGAAGAGAAGCGGAGGTTGCAACGGTGGGTGGCATGGAGGATGCTTTCGTTGTCTTCAACTCTGGTAATTCCTCTGATCTCTTCATTGATGGCTGCAACTGTATCGTTTTTCTTGCGAGCTTCAAGAACTGAAGGGTTGACCTTTATATCAGAGAATAAATTGCCTATATTTTCACCTATGGTGCATTAGTGCTCCGGTGAATCCGACGCTAAAGGATGGACATCGGTTCAGAGTCGTCAACGCCAAGCTTCGACAGCCGGTGGTATGTCGCCGGTGACCTCGGGCGGACTTTTAGGATCAAGGAATTCAAATTCAAAAAAAGTAATGGGATCGTTCGGGCCGATGGGCCAACGACGGCCTGCCATGCATGACAGTCTAGTTGAACACGAAAACATATACGCTTCTCCTGTCACTCCTGTCACTCCAGGCGGCTAGGGTTTTTGTGGTTCCGTCCCATCGCCGAGGTTTCGACCATGGCGAACAATGGAGCTAGATGAGGTGGCGCTAATCGAGGTGGTGCGGGTGCCGGTAGGGGTGGCGGTTCTTTCAATGGCCATGACAACCACCCCCTGGACGGTTTCAACAACTTCACCACCGGGGAGTTGAGCGGATCAGCTGGTGATGGAGGACAAGGGGCATAGGTTTGGAAACAACTATACTGTATCCTATATATATATATATATATATATATATATATATATATGTTTTCTAACCGGAGGTAACGAGGCTCCACGTCAATCACTCCTGAGGTTTTAACAGATTTCCACCGTCAGATTGACATACTTTTATCTTTAGCCCTAGTATAAAGCAATCTACACTTCTTATATAACAAAATCCCACTAAGTGTAGTTAATATTTTTCTATCTCCACATGCAAGGTATCCGCGTCAGCTGCTTTTTTAGCCAATCAATTTCCCATGTCATTCCACTAACATTAATTAATTATTTTATATCTCTTCATGCAAGCATCCACGTCATATGTTTTTTAGCCCATCAATTTTTTCACATCATTTTATGTTCGAATGATAGGATCACACCATGTCTCTATGTAGTTACACAAGTAAGTCATGTGCAAGTAGTACACCGGAATTCGCCCGTGAACTTTTTGTCAATTACTTAAATGATGAAATCATATAGTTGTTATTCGAAATCATGGGCTCTTCTATATGTATTGACTCAAAAAGTTTCTAGAAATATTATGCGGAAATGTGCATGCCATTGGCATGCAAGCCATCCACAACATCCGTTTCTTCCACCCGTTGATATAGTCTTATCTATATCAATGAAATACACCCCTAAACCATAATGATCTTTAAATTATAAAGCACACATAAATTCATTGTCTAAATCTTGCATTAGATTTCATACGTATTATTAAATTTCTTAAGAGATACCCGCTGCAACTCATGGGTTATCATTCTAGTATGAATTACGAGACTCCCCTCTTCCTCCGGTCGTAAGTTCGAGCCTTCCTTCTCTCGCGACCAACAACCTAAGGAAAAATAGCACAAGAAAAAAATATCATAGAGAAAATAGATCTCTAGTAGCTGCGTTTTATCCTTCTGGTGACGGAGAGTACAACGTCAAGACTGACAACTACAGTAGTAGTATATAATATGGGTACAACATCCAGACTGCTGTAAGTCAATGTTCACTATTGCTTCCAGACTTATCTTTCTCTCTCGACCATCGTAAATGATGATGATAATAATGCTACCTCATACTACTTGACCTTACCAGGAACCCACAATGGAAAGTGAACTCGTTCTCTCTCCCTTTCTAATTACCCTAATCTTCTTTTCGACTAAGCAAATATCAATCACTCGCCAGCAGCTAGACCCAATTTGTCGATGCAAACACATGATACACGCAATAGGTTCTCAAAAATCGACCCCTCAAAAGGGACTGATTAAGCAATTATAGATCATATTACTGTCTACATATGTGATTTGTTACAGAATTTTTGGAAATTTGAAAATACAATTTGAGAGTTTTTTAAATAGCGGTCTACATGTAGCTCGGCTACAGAACGCCACAACGACAGTTGTAGATCGGGCTACATGTAGCTCTTAATTGTGAAAATTGTAAAATGGTTTTTGAAAGTCACAAAAAATTTGGGGAAAAATATGTACATGTAGGAAATTCTATGCATTACAGATGCAAAGCCTCACCCCGAAATACAATGTATTCTGAGCTACATAAAAAACACAAAACTACAAATCTAGAGAGTGAACAGTAAGTTTCCAAACTTGTCAGAATTTTTTTTGTACCGTAAAATATACAGTATTTCCGATTGAAAGTTTGCACACTTAAACTATACATCATTACTTATATGTAAATATTTTATTATATCCTTTTGAAACTTTGAAGTATGATTTTTTGAAAGTTTAAATTGAAGTGCTACATGTTACCGGAAGAAAAAATGAAGACGATTTTCTTCCCTTTCATGATTAAAGAGGGTTCCATATAAGCAAAAGTAAGCAAAAGACCGTTCCATATAAATCTAATGTCTATGCCAATGCAAGTTTCTTAGCACGATTTCATATTTATTTTGCTGAGGGCATGGAAGTTAATCAAGAGAGTGTGAGGTTGTATCTTAGTTCACATAAAACCTATGCACGTGGCCATAGTCAAAAAATGTTGCTAATCCAATCATAATCATTCATAAGCACCAAATCATTTAATTTATATACAATTCATACAAGACGGTGCATTGTACTAGTTGTATCTTAATTTTTTAATGCTCATCTGATAATATGCTAAAAAAACAATGCATTGCATAAGTCTTTCCCTAGTGGTTATATCGACACGACATCACAAGCAAATTGATAATGTTGATCTATATTTAATAAAGAAACATATTGGAGTTGTATCGCACGAGATTATAAGCAAAAAAGGTTAATAGACCTATTTCATGTTAATATGAGGCCAAAATCATTAAATACAAGGATACTTTTTTTTGAATGGACTGTGGTAGGGGAAGCCCCTACAGCGGTTTTTGTTTTGAAATAATAAGAACCCAAATCTGTGTCCATGAGGACGTGAACCTGGGTAATTAGTTTGTACATTCACTTTCCTAACCAAGTGAGCTGGGGTCACTTCTTAATACAAGGACACTTAGATACAATCCTTCAAATAAAATACATTAGGGTGGTTGTTCCTTATAAATACTAGTGCCTAGGATATACATTTAAGAGAAAATGCATTATGGAACGTATGAAACTATCTATGTTGTTGCATTACATACCAGCCTTAGTTGCACAGTAGTTATGCCATCGTACATCAGGTGTTTGTTGGAACTGCCGTGTAGCAGGTAATGTCCTACTCTAAATGGCCAATAACTAATTGTGATTAGCACAAAAGTCATTGCATATTACTGTTTGCCCCTTCAGAGATGTGTTGGGTAGCTTCTTCATCTACATTTGTATCATGTGGATCAATGGACAATCATTTAAAACAAGGACACTTAGATTAATCCTTAAAATACAATATATGAGGGTGGTTGTTCCTTATAATATACAAGTACCTAGGTATACATAAGACACGTACAATACAATATTAAAGATATGAAACTATCCATCATGTACAGACCGGCGTTAGTTGTGCGGTATTTATGCCATCATACATCCGGTGTTTGTTGGAACTGCCGTGCAGCAGGTAATGTCCTACTCTAAATGGCCAATAACTAACTGTGATAAACACAAAATTCATTGCATATTACTGTTTGCCCCTTCAGAGACGTGTTGGATAGCTTCTTCATCTACATTTGTATCATGTGGATCAATGGACAATCATTTAAAACAAGGCCACTTAGATTAATCCTTAAAATACAATATATCAGGGTGGTTGTTCCTTATAATATACAAGTACCTAGGTATACGTAAGGCAAAATACATTATTAAAGATATGAAACTATCCATCATGTACAGACCAGCCTTAGTTGTGCGGTAGTTATGCCATCATACATGAGGTGTTTGTTGGAACTGCTATGAAACAGGTAATCTCCTACTCTAAATGGACAATAACTAACTGCAATTAGCACAAAAGTCATTGCATATTAGTGTTTGTCCCTTCAGAGACGTGTTGGGGTAGCTTCTCCACCTGCATCTCCATCATGTAGATCAATGGACAACCTTATGAAAATAATCTAGTGACGTTGGTATTGTATCTGTTTTATTGAAGCAAGTTGATGTCAACAAAAGTCAGGTCGATTTTGAGGCAAGTGAGTTGGATATCAACAAAATGATACATTTCTCCATGCAGGCTCGAAGTATATGTAACGTCCAAGTAGAAAACACGAGCTCTCACCCTCAGGTAGATACCGCGACGGAGGTATTTTATCTATTTTATTGAAGCAAGGGCCTGGCATTTATAGCTATGTTTTGAATCAAGTGGCATTAACAAACATTGATAAGCATGGATTATCGAGCTAACTCGACTCGTGCATGTGCACATGCAGATAAACAAGATACAATAATGTCCATTCGAACCAAGTCTACTCATGCATGTGCACTAAGAGCATCTCTAGCAGTGACCGTAAACTGAGAAAAATTGTAAAATAACTGCCGCATGCGGTTTCGCAACCCAAAAATGGACATAATAGAAACCGTAAACCTCGCCGAACCGTAAACATTTATATGGACGCCCAGGAATTCGCCCCGCGGAACCAAGAATATGGTGTTTCCGCGACTGAACCGAGACCCTGTATCCCGCGCGAGGCGTTGGTGGGGTGAACATTGAGGACCCGCCGATGACACCCATCGCCATGCAGAAATACTACATAATCTCGCGTGTCCATAGCCATCTCATTCGTTGCTCCTTGTGTAGCTGGGTATAGACAACTAAAAACCTCGTAGGCTCCTAACGTAAGAATAGATTCATGTGCATGTGGTGACTCCTGCTCACCAGGCTAGAATTGCAGGCTCATGATACAAAGCCTTTTTTCGTGGAGAAAAGTTTTACCACGGTAGGGTACCGAAGACATGCGGGCTTATGCTACAAAGCCTTCTTTTTCGTGGCCCTCATGTGCATCCTGACGTGGTGCAGAGGCCGGGAAGTAAATTTCTCCCCCAATTTTAGAGACATAACGAAAGAGGGTAATGAAAGGTGACACGGAGGGCGAAGTTGAGGGCGTTGAGGTGGGCGACGCTGTCCCTTCCTTCTCCGGTGGAAAGTTTTGGGCTCTATCCTCTGAGACTAGGGACAACGTGGTCATCAGTGATCGTCATCTCCTCAAGGATCGTCGCGATATCGGAGCCGCACGCCGACACCATCACCGACGAGGGATTTGCGTGGGAAGAAAAGATCTAAATATGAAGAGAAGCAGAGGTTGCAACGGTGGGTGGCAAGAAGGGTGCTTTCGCTGTCTTCAACTCTGGTAATTCCTCTGATCTCTTCGTCGATGGCTGCAACTGGATCGTTTTTCCTGCGATCTTCAAGAACTGAAGGGTTGACATTTATATCAGAGAATAAATTGCCTATATTTTCACCTATGGTGCATTAGTGCTCTGGTGAATGACATCGGTTCAGAGACGTTGACATCGGGCGGACTTTTAGGATCAAGGAATTCAAATTCAAAAAAGTAATGAGATCGTTCGGGCCGATGGGCCGGGGACGGCCTGCCATGCATGACAGCCCAGTTGAACACGAAAAACGTCCTTTAGACCATCACGACCAATAGAGCTAGACGCGGTGGCGCTAATCGAGGTAGTGCGGGTGCCGGTTGGGGTGGGGGTGCTTTCAATGGCCATGACAACCACCCCCTTGACGGTTTCAACAACTTCACCACCGGGGAGTTGAGTGGATCAGACGGTGATGGAGGACAAGGGGCATAGGTTTGGAAACAACTATATTGTATCCTATATATATATATATATATATATATATATATATATATAGGACTCCTGTTATATACTCCTGGATGTACATACTCCCATATTCAATATACCTCACATACGAGGGTATTATACCTCTTTATAATTTTTTATATACCTCATTAATTATTCTAAGATACCTCAATGCAAGTAGTATGAAAAAAATTATCACCAAGGTCCTCAATTTTTTTATATACCATTATTTCGTACAAAAAAGCAGTATATGTGCAAAAAATATAAAATGTATAGATTGAAATGAAAAATTTCATGTAACTCACTTTGGGGTATCTACTATTAAATAATGAAGTATATTAAAAATGATAAAGAGGTATGTATGATTCACCTATGTGGTATATTGAACGTGAGAGTACGTACGCCCAGGAGTACAGAACCATTTTCCTATATATATATATATATATATATATATATATATATATATATATATATATATATATATATATATATATATATATATATATATATATATATGTTTTCTAACTGGAGGTAACGAGGCTCCACGTCAATCACTCCTGAGGTTTTAACAGATTTCCACCGTCAGATTGACATACTTTTATCTTTAGCCCTAGGATAAAGCAATCTACACTTCTTATAAAATAAAATCCCACTAAGTGTAATTAATATTTTTCTATCTCCACATGTAAGCTATCCACATCAGTTGCTATTTTAGCCAATCAATTGTCCATGTCATTCTGCTAACATTAATTAATTATTTTATATCTCTTCATGCAAGCATCCACGTCATATGTTTTTTAGCCCATCAATTTTTTTACATCATTTTATGTTCGAATGATAGGATCACACCATGTCTCTATGTAGTTACACAAGTAAGTCATGTGCAAGTAGTACACGGGAATTCGCCTATGAACTTTTTGCCAATTACTTAAATGATGAAATCATATAGTTGTCATTTGAAATCATGGACTCTTCTATATGTATTCACTCAAAAAGTTTATAGAAATATTATGCGGCAATGTGCATGCCATTGGCATGCGAGCCATCCACAACATCCATTTCTTCCACGCGTTGATATAGTCATATCTTTATCAATCAAATACACCCCTAAACCATAATGATCTTTACATTATAAACCACACATAAATTCGTTGTGTAAATCTTGCATTAGATTTCATACGTTTTATTAAATTTCTTAAAAGATACCCGCTGCAACGCGTGGGTTATCGTCCTAGTATGAATTACGAGACTCCCCTCCCTGGTCATAAGTTCGAGCCTTCCTTCTCTCGCGACCAACAACCTAAGGAAAAGTAGCACTAGAAAAAATTATCATAGGGAAAATAGATCTCTAGTAGCTGCGTTTTATCATTCTGGTGACGGCGAGTACAATCGGGTAGCCATCATGGTTCTCAACTCCCTGTATTGATTGCAGCCTTACAGGGGATCAAGGTGGAGAGACCTCTCATCTTCCTCGCATTGCGGACTTGCCATTGGCCTCTTCCGTACGCGTGTTGATTTGATCCGGGAAAAACGAATCTGTAAGGATTATGGCATTGAATCACACCATGCCTGACCGGTGGTCTCTACCCTCAGGAAGATTGGACACTGAAATTGATGTGCGAAACAAAGCAGTGCTATTTTTGCATTGCTTTTGTCAGGTTTTGTTATGAGGTAAAAAATGCATCGCTTCTCCGTACTACGTGTCAGTGCTCAAAATTGTTAAGTTGATCTGTCCGCTAGCTATATGTAGGGAGCTCTTCTCAGTGGATCAGATTTTCTTGCCGCAGGTTGATGCGGACGAAAAGCCTCTGAGATTGATTGACAAATGTGATTTTTTTTGCGAGTGATTGACAAATGTGATTATTATTGTGAAACAGTCGTTGCTCTGATCTTCAGGTTAAACGCATTGGTTTTTATCCCAGCAAGGCGAATTCTCCTGTTGGTTCAATCTCATCAGGATGGAACACAACCGCAAAGGAACTTTCTAGGTTGTCCTGTTAGCAGGTGGCCTATATTATGTGAGGTGATGCAGATATAGATTCAAGCATAGTATCTGGAGTAATAACAATTAACCTTGTAGTACATTCATATGATATTTTAGTTTAACATAAGTAATTCAGTAAAACTTTCATATCTAGGTTCATCTTATTCGTAAACCACAGGATAAAAATTCTTATCTTCACAAGAGATCCACCAGATGAGAAGTACAGCTTGGCCCCGCGGCGTTCATGGTTGATTGGCACAAGGTCAACCTTTTACTGTCCCTGTTCTCTGTGCTCCTTCATACGCTACCTTCTCCAGCAACCTACTAAGAGATGTAAGCAGCATCGACACATATATTCTTTTTGTTGGATATGGATTAACCTCCTCAATCTGAGTATGCTCAGAACTGCATGTCTTTTTTCCTGAATTTCGGGTACCGCACTGTTTGTTCAGCGATAGATGGAGAGGGATGAATTTCTATAGGTTGTTGCAGGTTAGGTGTTTGAAAAAAATAAATCTTTGGCATCAGAGTCACTGATATCGTAGATATACTGTTATGCATACTGTTGTACAATCTGTTTAAGCCGAAGATGTTCGTTTATTGGGACACAAGGTGGACTAACAGAAGAGTTTAAAGCGGTACAGAAAAATTCAGTTATATATTCTGCAGCCTCTGTGGTAATATTATGCTGTAGAGGGGGGTATCTGGCCAAAATGATTTGCTCATCACAGCAAGCACTTCCTCCACGTTGAAAAAGAATTGTAATCTTCATGAGGTGCTTATAAATTTTTTCTTCTGATAAAACATTAATTAGTATTAAACGTTGTTCTTTCTGACTATTTAAGATTCTGCTATGTATTCATATATTTTGGCTGTTAATGCATGGCTCACTTGGCATGGATATGTTAAGAAGATAAAATTGGACATGCAAATGCAAAGTAGAATACGATTGGGACAACACAAATGCTTAATATTTGTTACATGCATTATCCATTATTTCCTTTCAATTTCTGTGTGATGCAAAAAATGCAGCGAGTATCTCAATAGCTAATTTGTGCAGCATTTGTTGCTATGCTTTCTGGCAGCCTCGCAACATTGCTTTACCTTTCTCTACCAAACCTTTTGCATTTGAAGTTACTCGAATCGGGAAAATGAAAGTGCATTCAAGGCATGTTTTTTTTTAGAGATCTATATATATGTTTCTGGATCTTATTTGGACAGGACTAGGCGTCCCCCGGGGGATCTTTCCGTCCGATCCCCCGGGTCGCCAGCCCGACACGTGTCCTCTAAAAATAGGCTAATCCCGGTTTTGCTACAAAACTCCCGTTTTTGCTACAAATCGTCCCGCTTTTGCTGCATTGTAGCAAAAAACGGTTCGTACACAGAACATGAAAGGAAAATTCTGGCCTCGCCGGAGACCTCACCGGATACCTCGCCGGACACGTGGTAGCAAAAAGTTTATGCTATTGTAGCAACAAAAAAGTTCGATTGTAGCAAAATCAACTTCGCCGGAGACATCGCCGGAGACTCTCGCCGGAGATATAGTAGCAAATTTTTTGATCTATTGTAGCAAAACCAGATAACAATAGTAGCAAATTTTTTTGATCTATTGTAGCAAAATCAACTTCGCCGGAGACTCTCGCCGGAGACATCGCCGGAGACCTCGCCGGAGATATAGTAGCAAATTTTTTGATCTATTGTAACAAAACCAGATAACAAATAGTAGCAATTTTTTTGATCTATTGTAGCAAAATCAACTTCGCCGGAGACATCGCCGGAGACCTCGCCGAAGACCTCGCCGGAGACTTTTTTTTTTGCTACCGTAGCAAAAACGGGCTCTGGGGGACTATTTTTTGGACCGAAAAGTTTTTGCTACATGTAGCTAAAATCGGGATATTTTTTTGCTACCGTAGCAAAAGCGGGATTGTGGACAGAAAGAGGGGACACGTGGTTGGTGGGGGACCCGGAGGATGGGAAGCTCGGATCCCCCGGGTGACTACTATACTTTTCCTTAAACTTACGTGTTCCACGAGGGTCGGCGCTATTGAATCGAATCATTTATATCATTAGTCTGCTTGATCGAATATGGCCGTCGTGGGTTGCCAAAAAATGACGTACTTGTACTTAAGCCTCTGCCAAAAAATGACGGGCTAGCTCAAGTCAAAAAAAAAATGACGTGCTCGCTAACTTAGCCCACACGTGAAGCACGCGCGCGCGTTCGGTGTAGGTATTCGGGCCTCAGCTGCCGCTGCTATAAGTAGCTCACGCATATGCTTCAACTCCATCAACAAGCAAGCCAGTGTTTACCCGCAAAAAAAAAAGCCAGTAAAATTATTTTCATATTTTCTTCTATTTATTTCTCATATTACGTTGATTGCAATGATAATATTGACGGCAAAAGAAGTGCACAACTGATATCTTTCCCCGCGATATTCAAATACCCTTGTATATATATATATATTTTTTGATCAAAGGCTCAAAGAGCCCAGTTTTAAATTAATAAAACCCGCGGGTCCAAATTACAACCACGAACAACGCCGCTGGGGTTACCAGCTTACAAAGAGAGCACAAAGCTGAGAAAAACAACACCTAGAAACATAAAGAGGACGGCAACTATAAGAGAGCTAAAGAAGGCGATGAAGAGCAGTGCTTAATTGGAAGTTGACCTCTCCAGCAGATGATGAGCTTGATTATCGCTGAAAGAAATGCCGGAATCCCCACCAGACCGGCTTCACTTGTGCAATCAGGTGAGTGGATATCCTACAGCGAGAACCAAAAGACCGAAACAGATCATGGGCTCAAAATCCAACGCCTCCAGGGGTAGCAACACGAATGTGAGGCCGTTGCACGACCCAAAAGGGTCTAGATTTTCATCTAGAGACCAAGTTTTGAAGAAGAGCGAGGGTTCTACGAGGACGCCTCTAAGGAGGGGACTGGCACTCGAGAGTGTCAACGTCGACGACACCGGAAAGACTAGGCAAGGATTTCGCCCGACCCCTCGATTTTCCACACAACAGCCACTCCAACAGAGCTCCAGCGACACGAACGCAGCCCTCCAGACCACCCACCCTGGGAGGCCAAGCAAGAGAACTGAGGGACACCATAAATGAGATAAGAACCGAGTAGTGCACCTACAGTCAAGTGGCGAAACCCACCGGGGATCGACAACATCACCAACAAACACCACAGAAGCGGATCGATGCAAAAACAGGACGGGACAAGAATGCGAATTCGACCAAGACGTAGCAACACTGCGAGGAGACTCGATGGAGAAGGGGGAACCAAGAGCCTCTGCTCCGGTCCCGACGGCGGCAAGTTACTCTGACTGCATCAGCACAATCCCTCACCACACGAACCCACCACCAGCGGGCTGCCGAAGTCTGAATCCTCAGGTCACCAAGCACCATGCTCGAACCACCATCGATGTAGCCGGCAACAAGAACCAACCACCGGGTCCCAGAACTGGAATTGAAGCAACCAGATCTGAGAACCCTAGGTGGCCTCGCAGGCTGCTGCTGAGCCACCCCCAGCCTTGAGGTGCAGAGGACAAGTATGACAACAAGAAGCCGCCAACCGAGGGGCGTTACCAGACCACGCCGCGACCACGCCGCCTCGGGCCACCGGAAGCAACACCATGCCCTGAAAGGGCGGAGTCGCTGGGCTCCGGGACCTCGCCTCCAAATCTGACGGCGCCAGGCGCTCCATCGCCGCCAGCGCCCGTGGCCGAGCCGCTCGGCCGAACCCCTCACGGGCTCGAGGACACACGCACGCACACCACACCACACGAACACACGCGAGAGGGAAAACCTCGCCACCACTGTTAGCCGCGTGACCAGCGCCGGTGATGGCGGGGGAGGGGAGGAGGGAGGAGGGGGGCTCTGGCGGCTAGGGTTTGGGGACGTCTGAGTCGCCCCAGAGAGGAGCGGCCAATACCCTTATATTCAAATATATATGATACTCCCTTCGTCCCGGTCTCAAGTTTGCTCAAAAGTGATGTATCTAGACATGTTTCACTTATTTTTTGAGGAGTGAGTACATCATTAGGATTGACATCCTTAACATGAAATAAACGCGGAGGCACGGGTTGATGACTGGTGCATTATAATCACGTTAATGCAGTCCGACGTCCACTTGCACGAGGTGACATTTGACTGGGCTACGTACTATTGCTTCCACGCAGAACGTACCACGAATGACAAACCCTAACCGAAGTGCATGTGGTATACTATTATCTAGTAAAAGAAACACTGACACGCTTCTCTCTAAACGAAGTACCTAGTGTAGGTGCTAGCCGGCCGGATGCATGTACATAGCTTTGTCCGTCCGGCCGAACAGGTGCGGAACAAACAATCTTTTTGGCGCTGCTAGTTATCTCGCTCACGCGGCTAATGCTAGCTGGTTGAGAAAGTCAGCTGTGCATTAGACGGACTCTAGTTTAAACTTTAAACCATGGATTGACTTCTCGCAAGCTCGATGGGCCGCTCAGCTATCTTAATCCCTCGGGAGGGAACCATAGGATCTCACCTCTATATACTGGGGCTAGCTGTGATGTGATTTAGCTTCAGAATCGACTACAGGATGGATGCGCCCTGGATCATCGTAGCCTACTTCGCGTCAGATCAGAGAGAATCGCATTTTAGCTTGTCAGAGTTGACAAAATGGATCATAATCACGTTAATGCAGTCCGACGTCCACTTGTACGAGGTGAAATTTTACTGTGCTAGGTAGTATAGCTTCCACGCAACAAAATTATAGCAGCAAAATGTACCACGAATGACAAACCCTAACCGAAGTGTATGTGGTACTATACTATCTAGCTATACGTGCGTTGCAATGGAAACGCTAATAAATATTTAATTATACTTTCGTTTTCAAACCTCAACCTTTCTAGCGAGGTCAACTTGCGTGTTCCACGAGGGTCGGCTCTATCGAATCAAGGGGAAGCCAGAGATGATGGTCAATGGGTTCATCTCTATTAAACTACTGGGTCCAGCCAAACAATGGTGGTACTAAGTACTAACTAGTGATTTAGTACTAGATCAACTCAAATTCATTGGGTTCATCTGAACCGCCCAATTCTAACGTGCTGGCTCCGCCATTCGAATCATATAAATTATTAATCTGCTTGATCCAAAATGGCCGTCGTGGGTTGCCAAAAAATGACGTACTTAAGCCTCTGCCAAAAAATGACGGGCTAGCTCAAGTCAAACAAAAAAAAATGACGTGCTCGCTAACTGAGCCCACACGTGAAGCACGCGCGCGCGTTCGGTGTAGGTATTCGGGCCTCAGCTGCCGCTGCTATAAGTAGCTCACGCATATGCTTCAATTCCATCAACAAGCAAGCAAGTGTTTATCCGCAAAAAAAAAAAGCAAGCCAGTGTTACCAAGCTAGCAGCTTCGTGGCCGGCAAGCTCGGCAATACTGGGTGGTGCAGCTAAGATGCCGGCGATGCTTTGGTTGCTCGCGGCACTGCTCGCGTTTGCAGGTGCAGTTGGCCTGGCTGAGGCCGCCGGTAACTACTACGATTTCATCGTAAGTCTAGCTGGCTACTTCATGTGCATCCATTTTCGTTCATGCGTGTAGCTACCATGTACTCCATCCAACGACATCCATCGATCGTGTGTTGTATCTTGCAGGTGAAGGAGACTACCTACACCAAGCTCTGCAGGCAGAAGACCCTGCTCACCGTCAATGGCACGTGGCCCGGGCCGACAATCACGGCGCGCAAGGGCGAAATTGTCATCGTCAACGTGCACAACCAAGGACCTAAGAACATCACCATTCACTGGTATATCTATAATCACGTCTACACATCAACACGCATGTCCTGCATACATATATACATTACTAACGGCCGGCTTCCGATGGGTTTATTAATTCAACTCGCGCGTAGGCACGGCGTGGACCAGCCCAGGAACCCGTGGTATGACGGACCAGAGTTCATAACACAGTGCCCCATCATGCCGGGCAAAAACTTCACTTACGAGATCATTCTGTCGGAGGAGGAGGGCACCCTATGGTGGCACGCTCACAGCGACTTGGACCGTGCCGGCGTCCACGGCGCCCTCATCGTCCACCCCGAGCGCGGCAAATTCTACCCCTATGAGATGCCGCACGGGGAGCATACCATAATCCTGGGTAGGCACGACTATGGACACAATATCTTATAATACAAAACCCTATTTCACGGGGTGATCCATACACACTCAAGATATCCACATCATCCATTCTTTCTGTTCATTCAACTGTCATACTGCAGGAGAGTGGTGGATTAGCGATCTGAACAAAATCTTGGAGAACCACCTAAAGACTGGCGGCGAGATTAGTAACTCAAATGCACACGCTATTAACGGCGAGCCCGGAGACTTCTTCCGATGCTCCAGCAACACGACTTTCAATCTGCCCGTGCAGTTCGGCCAGACGTACCTGCTACGGATCATCAACGCTGGACTCGACACCGACATGTTCTTCGGTGTTGGCGGGCACAGTCTCACCGTCGTCGGCACCGACGGACGGTACTTGAAGCCATTCACCGTGGAGAACATGATGATCTCGCCCGGACAGACCATGGACGTGCTCCTCAAGACTAAGCCTGCCACGTTGGGTTTGCCACGCCTGTACTATATGGCCTCGCGGACATACGTGTCCAACACCGAAGGCCTCAGCTTCAACAACAGCACCGCCACAGCAGTTCTGCAGTACCCGGGCGCGACCCGTGCTGACGCACCGGTCTTCCCCAAGCTTCCGCAAAGCAACGACAGCGAGGCCTCCATAGCGTACACGGCCCAACTCCGGTCTCTCAACAGCAACGAGCACCCGGCGAAGGTGCCCAAGACGGTGGACGAGCGCATGATCATCACCCTGGCCGTCAACACGCTCCCCTGCACGGGCAACGCGAAGTGCGAAGGGCCAAACGGCACCCGCCTAGGGGCAAGCCTCAACAACGTCAGCTTTGAGGACCCTCGCCGCGTCGACATCCTCGACGCCTACTACTTCCAGCAAAAGGGCGTCTACGAGGAAGACTTCCCCAACAAGCCGCCCTTCCTCTTCAACTTCACCGACCACAACGAATCCCAGAGGTACTGGCCCACCAACCGCTCCACCAAGGTGAAGGTGGTGGAGTACGGCAAAGTGGTGGAGGTGGTGTTCCAGGACACGGCCATACTCGGCGCCGAGAACCACCCCATGCACCTGCACGGCTACGCCTTCTACGTCGTCGGGAGAGGTCTCGGAAGCTTCAACGAGACCACTGACCCGGCCACCTACAACTTGGTTGACCCGCCATACCAGAACACTGTCACCGTGCCCAAGGCGGGCTGGGCCGCCATGCGCTTCAATGCAAGCAATCCTGGTATGTTTATTTCATTATGGGCCTTTTTTTCATTCAACAGTCATATGCTTAATTATATTTAATTTGATATGTCACTCGATCAGGTGTGTGGTTCATGCATTGCCACTTCGACCGGCATACGGTGTTTGGGATGAGCACCACATTTATCGTCAAGGACCGCAAGGGCAACATCCCGGATACGAAAATGAGGCCTCGCCCTAGCATCATGCCCAGGTGTTAGTTGCCATGATCGATCAAATCAGTTGAGGGTGGCAGCATTTCGTGGCACTATCAAGAAATTTATCCTTTTCAGTTTATTTAAAATTTATGCATTGCTTTAAGCATTGTCATAGTACGTTACGTCGTGCTCAGTGTCCTTCTGTTTTTTTTCCATTCGTCTGAAAGAGAAAGAAATGTCTCTTTGCCATTTTCTGACTTAATGAAATAAATTAGTGATGTTTTGTTACGTATCAGTGTTCAATGTCCGCCGTCGAAATGACAAGTTTATGAGCCAACACTTGGGACGAATGGATATACTGCAAAACATAAGAGTTGCTGTAACTCCGCACGAATTAGTACATACGTCGTGCTGAGTGTCCTTCTGTTTTGTTATCCATTCGTCTGAAAGAGAAAGAAATGTCTCTTTGCCATTCTCTCAATTTCATATTTACTCATTGGAGCCACCATATGATGCACCATGTTTAATCTGGAGAAACTACGGTGTGTCCTGTAACAAAAACCGTCAGATCAGTTCTCAAATTAAATCTACCCCATTGATTGTAGCTGGCGTACGTTTCTGTGATCCCACGTGCCTCAGCAAATCAAGTCCGTACGGGCCAAGCCTTCGCCGCCGTCGCTCTCCTCCGTCCTGTCGCTATGGCCACCGTTTCCTTCTCCTACCAAAACGTAGCTTCTACAATTCTACAAGGACAAAACCACAACAAAATCAGAGAGCATAGATGGAAATTAACAGCCGTCGTCGTTGCTGTGGCAATCCACAGGTGGCAAATGAAGACATGTCCGAGCCACATACGGTACACATGCACTAACTCTAAAAGCGAGGACCTGCCCTCCAGAGGTAAGGGTGTGTCTACGGCACAGTCGACTGAGACCTAAATCATCTCCGTCGCCGTTCTTCCTCAACTCCGGTGACCCCCGCCGCCACGTACCGCCGGCCATGCCGCCTGCTGCCGCTACCCGCGCCCGGCGCCGCTCCCGCGCCGCCTCGGCACCCCGCCCTCCTCCAACCGTGGCCCATCGCCGGTCCGCCGCCGCCCCGGCCATCCCTCTAAGCCCTGCCTCCTATTCTCCGGCGAACCCGCACCCCTGCACCCCCCCCCCCCCCCCCCAGTTAAGTCACTCCTCGCCTCCGCCGCGGCCAGCCGCGGCTGCGGCGGCTCCGACTCGGCTTGACCCCGCCGCCGTTCGCGAGGAAGAAGAAGGATTCGTGCTAGCTATGACTTAGCTGAGACATAAGCTATGTCTCAGCTAGCTATGACTTAGCAAAACCGCAGAGGTAAGACGCTGAAGGGCCGAGAGTAGCAGCGGAGGTAGAGCTCCTAGAGGACAACCAGTGCTCCTGGAGGTAGTCAGGCGGTGCGCTACGACTCGCACAACGTACTCCCTCTGTCTCATAATACAAGACGCTGGGGAATCGTTCCGACCAGGTGAAAAGCGATAAAATGACATTGGTACCCCTCTGAAAAACAATGAAACGACAAGCGAAAATTTTGAATCACCCTCCATCGCTCCGCCCTTCTCGCCCCGCCTTCCGTCGCCAGATTCTCCCTCCCTCGGCAGATTCTCCTGCTCGTGAGAAGGAGCTGCTGCTCCAGCTGGCGATCAAGGGAATCGATCTGTACTGCTCCTCGCGATCCATCTGCTGCTGCTGCACCTCCCTCGATCGATCTGCTGCTGGGGCCGGCGAGCACACCTCCCTCTCGATGGATCGATCTGCTGCAGGGGCCAGCGACCACACCTAACTCTCGATCGATCTACTGTTGACGTCGGCGACCACTCCTCCCTCTCGATCGATCGGCTGCTGCTGGGGCCGGCGCCACACCTCTCCCAGCTCTCCTCACCGCCCCATCAGCAGCAGATCTCCGGCCCCAGCAGCAACAGGGCCACCTCCCCCATCTTCCTCGCTGGGAACGTCCCCATCAGCAGCTGCGCACCTCCCCCATCTTCCTCACTGGAGCAACTCAGGGCCCAGGCAGCAGCTTGCAGCAGGCTCTCCGGCCACATGGAGCATCATCTCCGGCAGATAGCAACAACAACAACAGCGATAGCAAGAGCAACATTAGCAGCAGTTCTACTCCTCTACAAAGAAAACGAAACTATCCCCAGCTATGGTTCTACATGATCTCAATTGTACTCTTCCCGAAGAAGATAATGTGAACATACCTGAAGAAAATGGGAACATACAAGGCAATGTAGATGCAGGTACTTATTCCCAATAAAATCTTGACCTCTTCTCGCCCTTGTGTTTGAAAATGGGATCCAGAGTGTGTGAGGAAGAGGAGAGGGAGAGTGGACGCGAGTGGGAGGGTAAAACTGGAAAATGTAAAAATCTCGTAGCGTAACAGAAATTGGCCTACGAACGCCCAACGTCTTATAATTTGATATGGAGGGAGTAGATAACAGGAGCAGCAGAGTCGATGGCGGACAGTGGGACGTCTCGAGGTGGTCGGCGACCTTGTGGACGGGCCGTGAGCAAGATCGGGGACGGCTCTTCGATCTTGACCGGGAGCAAGGAGGTGCGGAGGGAGAGTAGACGCTGGCCAGAGCGGAAAGGCGATGGCCCAAAACGCTAGCACCCAGGTGCTACCAGGAGGAAAAGAGGGGATCCGAAAGAGAGTAGAGAGACGGGGAGGGTGGGGGTGTGTAGGCACGCGGTGGCGATGCATGGTGTGAATCGTCCATCTCGATCGGACGGCAAATAACTATTGCGGACCGGCAGATGGCCTCAGAAGAGGCGCAGACCAACAAGATTACATCCGTAGTTAATTGTTGCATGGGCGCGCTATCAATTTAGTCACTAAACCAATCTTTTTATTAGCATTAGCATGCACAGGAAGATGAAATCTTAGGAATGCATTTGATGCCTGAACAACACAACCCTCCGACCTCCGTGAAGAAATAATCCAGACATGCATACCGTGTGAACATTTCACAAAAAGCAGCTCCTTGATGCACAGTGCGCGCACTTCTTGTGCTCGTGTTGTTCTTTTGACGCTTTGTCTATACCTATCGAACGCCACGGGAAAGGATGCCGAGGTCACACAGCAATATCCCAGCCGGCGGCTCCCTGCGCAAGCGCCTCCCACATCACAACCTTGGCTGTCACGACGAGAACAAACACCTATAACTTCTTCGCCTGTCTTTTGCCGCCCGCGTCAATCCAGAGAATCTAGTTGAGCTCACTGTCGCAGTGTAGCTGCACGTAGTCACTGAACCTACAGCTATAGGGTGCCTAGGATCTCCAAATCTGTCCCACTCCCTCCGCTCTCATTCTACCAACGAAAAAATCGTCATACAGGTGGTGTCCAGCAGCACCACCGCGACATCATCCCAAACCTTGAAGATTCTTCGTCAAGAGCGGCACTCGACAACGAGCTTGGACCGTTCCCCTCCTCCCGCTACAGTAGAGAGAGAGAGGAGATTTTCTGAAACCACCCACTGTTCCCACCTCGCCGCCGGCGATTCGCGTGATTCCCCACCCTCCGGCGGCCGCTCCGGCGGCGGGAGGATGGGGAATCGCCGGATCCCGGCGTGTACATAGTGTAGGAAGCAGTAGGTTGCTAGCCGGCGGCGCTGGGGAGTTGGTGGTGTGGCCGGACTGGCTTTTGGTGGCGGTGGTCCTCTCCTTCGTGGTTGGTGCTCCGGTGGAGGCCAGCAACGGATCTACCGTCCTTGCCACGCTCACGTCTCGTCGGAGGCGCGCTGTGTGGCGTCCCCGCGCCGGAGTCCGTGTGGTGGGGGATCCGGCTTTTGAAGATCTTGGGGGAGCTGTTCGTGTTGACCAAGCTAGCGTCGTCGACCGAAGCGCAGGGTGGAGGTGCTTCGGCACCGAGGAGCGTCGCCTTCCTGCCTGCAAGGGGGCTCCGTCTAGTCCAAGCAAAGCGTGGTGGAGCCGCGGCGGGTTTCGCCGGCGTGTCATCCTGCGTGACGACGAGAACACAACCGACGGTGGCCCAGAAGCGAGAGGCAAAGGGGCAGCCAAACATGAGGTGGTTTCCAGTTTCGAGCGCTGCTGGGCACAAGGGGCAACTGCAGTCAGCCTCCTCCAGGATTTTTCTTCAACAACGTGTCTCGTGTCTGAATCCGAAGAACTTGACGCGCGAGGGGGCGAAGTTGTCCCAGACGAAGGTGGCAAAGGGTGCCGCCTCGCCGCCGAAGCAAACAAGATGGTATAGCTCCGCCGAGCGGAACCAGCCGTCAGTCGCCATGCGCTTTGTCAGCACGCGTGCATCGGTGTTGTTGAAGAGCTGGAGAGCGGCGGTGACCACGTCGCGCTCGCGTGCAGCGACCGGGGTGATGCGACAGACCAGCACGGAATCGAGCCACTCACGGGCCACCGTGGCAACAGAGCCGTGGATGTCGGTGTTGTGCGAGAAGAGCGTCGGCATGGAGCTGCAGATATCACCCGAGGGGAGCCAGGCATCCGTCCAAAACCCGCACCGTTACCCAGCCGAGGCGCCGAGATTGCCTTGTTCAGGGGGATGACATCACACATCGACCTCCAATGGGCGCCGGGGAGAGGGCGGGCGACCATGTCAGAAAGAGGCCGCTCGCCGGCCAAGCTGCAGACCAAGTGCGCCCAAGGAGTGGCATCGTCCGCGTGGAGCCGGTGATGGAGCTTGACCAGAAGGCACAGGTTTTGATCAGCGAGGGACCGGTTTCCGATGCCGCCTTCCTCTTTTGGATGGCGTACAGTCGTCCGCGCCACTAGGCATTGAGCGCCGGAGACATGCTCGACCGCCGCCCAAAGGAACGCGCGGCGGATCGCGTCGAGAGCGCGCATGACGGGGGGCGGGTGTAGCATGGACGCCATGTCGTATGTAGGCAGCGCACTAAGCACCAGTTGAGGAGTATGATCCGGCCACCGGCGGAGAGGAGCACCGCACGCCACCCCGAGAGGTAACAATCGGCTTTGGCGATTTTGGGAGCAAACACGGTGAGGTTCATCTTTTCGCACCAGAGAGGCAAGCCCAAGTCGATCTGTTGGAAGCTCTCTACAGCGCGTCGCGCACGGCGACCGTGGCGTCCTCCCTATGCATGGCGACGAGGGTGTTCTAGTGGAAGTTGATGACGAGGCCGGTGGCTTAGGCGAACATGCCAAACCATTCGTGCGCGCCATTCATTGACTTAGGTATGCACTATGTCATCAAAAGATTACCTAGTATCAGACCGAATTGAAGTAAGATTACTAAAATCACAAGGTAGGGGCCAAGGAGATTAGATGGCGTTGCTCAAGTCAAGGAAGAACCAGGGGCGGAGGCAGGATTGGAGGTTAAGGGGAGCTCAACATGGTAATTCCTGATTAGTGGGGGCCAAACATGCTATTTTTCCCTAAAAAATCCTTTCTAAACTAGGCTTAAATATAAAAATTCTTGATATATTTTTTTAGATAAAAGACATTTTATTACCCAACTTTGAGTTAACAAAGCCAAAGGTTCAACAGCTTATTACAATGCTACGGCATACAGCTTAGCCAAAGTAAAGCAACATGCTCCGACATACAGCTTCGCCTAGAAAAGCTAAGGAAGAGCAAAGGTAGGCCTCTAAGAGGAGCTAGGCATGAAGATCGGCATGAATCTTCATCAGCTTGCTAGATAGCTGTCTTGCGCCGTCCACGTCCTGCGGTTTTAGTGCGGGGCTCCAAGTCTGCATGAAGATGATGGTTTTATAGATGATGTCAGCAGGTTGTTTGATAAATTTTTCCTGTAAAGTATTTTTATTGCGCACTTGCCAAAGCGCCCAAGACTGAGCTGCGAAGAACACCCAAGTTAAGCGCCGCGAGAATCGAAAGAATGGAGAAGAATTGTGCAAAGTTGGATGGGCACCAAGCTCTCCCAAGAGCACGGCGCAGCACACTCCAAGAAAACCTAGCTAAGGAGCAATTGAAGAAGATATGGGCGGCGTCCTCATCTGCCCTACAAATGACGCATTTACCATCTGAGGGGCCCCTTCTAGTTGCTGACTACAAGCCAGAGGGCAGACGATCAATAATCAATTGTCAAGTGAAGATCTTAATTTTCATAGGGGGCTTTGCTTTCCACAGGTCTTTAAAATGCGCAACCGTGGATCCTTGGGACAACTTCTTATACATAGAATTCACTGTACGTGTATGTCCCAGAGGGGTAAAGTGACCAGGCAACCGTGTCATGATCGTTTATGAGAGCAATGGCGTCAATAATATCTACCAACCTTGCCCATTGGATGGCCCCTGCCGCGTCCAATGAGTGCTTGAACCGGCATCCACCCTCAGCTGCCTGAGCTACCGAGATCAACGGGTCCTCGCAGACAATAAAAAGGGTAGGGAATTGCGCACTCAAAGGTCCAACACCCCACCACTGGTCAGTCCATAAGTTATTTTTGCGGCCGCTGCCCAGCCTAAACCAAACGGAGCCTAAATCTAGCACCAGGACTGGGACGCCGTTTTTGAACCGAAGAGCTCTCGCTACATGGCGACGCGGGACATGCAGCCGCCGGCGGCGACCTGATCTCCCTACACCGGCCTCGTCTCGCGCCGCTGAGCACAGATCCGGAATCGCCTCCTCGTCCTCTATCACGGTCAAAGTTTTCTATTGGGAAAATGAATGATGAATTGGTTGTCAAACACGGACATAAATTATACTCCACTATAAATTTAATTTATTTTAGATGCTTTTATAAGGGTTTCATCATTTAATATATGGATTTGAAGCTCGGAATACTATATGTGACTACAATACTATCATCATTTCCAGTTAAAGTGATACCTACATTTTAAGTTAAACTTAAACCAATTGATAAGGTGGTATTTCCTCAACTCCTTGCCATCTTGCCACGACAACCTACTCTAAAGAAGTCAATTATCTAAGTCAGCCCTTTATGGACTCTAAAATAAGAAACCATGTGAACATTGATAATATAACCTGCTAAAGTTAGGAAAACTACCCTGCTTGCAACCAAGTTTAATTGGTACAACTTTCTCTACTAGACATTATTTTTGTGCTTGCAATTATGCAGAGGAGTGCCCAAGTATAAGGGATTGTTCCCAATTTGGTCGGTGAAAATATGAGCAAATTTCTCTTGTCTTTATGTTAATCTCAGGTCGATCTCCTTAAAAAGAAGTTTGGTTTTGACGACGCTTTCAACTACAAGAAGGAACACGACCTCAACGCCGTGCTAAAGAGGTTTGAGAGATCTTTTTTCCTTGAAATTTCTAAAGTTCCAAATAGTGAAAATGAAGCCAACCTATAGTTCCCTCGGTCTTCCTACATCCTCCTAGGTGCTTTCCATTGGGCATCCACATATACTACGAGAACATGGGTGGCGCGATGTTGGAGGCGGTGCTGCTGAACATGCGGATGAACGAACGGATCGCCTTGTCGCCAAACACATCCGCATGGAGGGTTTCAATGTCCTAGACTACTTAGGCACCTATAGCAAGTTCGAGGAGGAGATGGCGGGTTATCTCAAGGAAGGAAAGATAACCGTCATTGAGGATGTTGCAGAGGGGATCGAGAATGTACCGGCAGCGCTCATCGGGCTCTTTTATGGGCGCAACGTCGGCAAGCAGTTGGTTACCATCGCACGGGAGTGACATGATAGGATTATAAAAAATTATTGACCCATCACTATGTATGATTTTTAGATCGTACGTGCGCAGGTGTTTGTATACCTAAATGATCTATGTAATATCGATGGATAATCATAAATTTTGGTATATGTCTCTATTTAAGCATAGCAATTATTGCTTGTATAGTGTAGCACTTTGAATTCGGGATTGTGCTGATATGCTTTGTGCTTTTAGCATGTGTGAGTTAGACATGCCCAGCTATATGCATCTGTATTCTTATAACGAGGAGCCGAGGAGTACATGAGAGTAATGATTCTACTTCTTTGTTTACTATTTAGCATGTGGATGTTGTGGTACCCCCATTGTATTTTGTTCAGGCGTCAGTCTTGGTCGACTTGTACTCCTTGTACTGCCAGCGCTTCTTCTTGACGCGTTGTGGATACCGGCGATGGAGCTCCGGCATGTATTTCTCAGCCTTGTCGCGCTCGTGGGCTTCCTGTAGGTCAGGCCAGGTTAAGTATTAGGCTAGGTGGAACTTTCACTTTCCAGACTGCTTGAATAGGGACATGAAAAACACCTATAAAATTCAAAACAACATACAAAGAGCTAACATTGTAGACTCCATTAGATTCATATTTCCAGACCAACGCATCATCATCTCCACTAAGGTGGATTGATTGAGCAATCTGAAGGATCTCATACCACTGAATCATCATCCATGGTCAAAACATCTACCGAAGGTGACTCTAAGTTGTTCATCATCCCAGACATCGGCCACAGCTGCAGTTTATTCAGTGACAATGACATAGAGATCCCAGTATTGGTACCAAGGCTAGAAGAACCAAACCATTGGTCCTCCCAGAATTTCACCTTCCTACCATTACCAACTTTCCAAAGGTAGCCTATCTTAGTAGCTTTGGCACCCCAGATCATACCCCAGAGCATGCCGTCGGCCTAGATTTTTTTTTCAGCTACGCCGGCGGCATGAGCATAACTTTTGCATTGGAACTCGGATTTCGATATTCTTTAGCTCGTTTCGAAGAGGAGAAGTATATCTACATCATCATACACATTGTTAAAACTATATTCTTCAAAAAAAAATCCTGAGCAAGGACAAAAAATTCCATGTTCAAACTAGGGATTCGCCGAAGAGGGGCTCCGGAGCGTCGGAATCCAACCAAAAGTTAGGTGGTGCCATACCAAGTGGGTACAAGTGTGTTTTGGGTTGTAGATGTCATACCATGTGTGTCAGGATCCATACCATGTGGGTATAAGCCTGGTTTTTCTCCAGCGGGGCTAGGTTTTCACCGGAGAGGGGTTCCGGAGCGTCAGGATCCCACCACAAGCTAGGGGGTGCCATACCATGTGTGTACAAGTGTGTTATGGGTTTTGGATGGCAAAGATTGCACTCCGGGGTGTGACCTGCTTCACCGGCATCCACTTCTCTCTTGGGAGTTTCATGACTTATAGCCTGAAAGTCCTAGATCGGACAAACATGAGGAAATCTTGTCAAGAATTGGGTTATACCTTTGTCTTGTGAATTTCTAGGGCCTAGCCTAACACAACCAAGCAACTAGTTACACTTTGCCACCCCATTTTGACGTCGGTACCGGCTTTAGTCGTATAAGTCTGGTTTTTCTCCAGTGGGGTTAGGTTTTCACCGGAGAGGTGCTCCGGAGCGTCGGGATCCCACCACAAGCTACGGGGTGCCATACCATGTGTGTACAAGTGTGCTATGGGTTTTTGGATGGCAAAGATTGCACTCCGGGTTGTGACCTGCTTCACCGGCATCCACTTCTCTCTAGGGAGTTTCATGACTTATAGCCTGAAAGTCCCAGATCGGACACATGAGGGAATCTTGTCAAGAGTTGGGTCATACCATTGTTTTGGGACTTCCTAGGGTCCACCCTAACACAACCAAGCAACTAGGTACATTTTGCTACCCCATTTTGACGCCGGTACCGGCTGTATTCGTATAAGTCTGGTTTTTCTCCAACGGGGCTAGGGTTTCACCGGAGTGGGGCTCCGAAGCGTCGGGTTCCCACCACAAGCTAGTGGGTGCCATACCATGTGTGTAAAAGTGTGTTATGGGTTTTGGATGACAAAGATGGCACTCCGGGGTGTGACCTGCTTCACTGGCATCCACTTCTCTCTAGCGTGATAGTCCCCGATTGGACAAGCCGGTGGGAAACTTGTCAACAGTTGGGTTATGGATGATATGGATGTCATATTTGGATTTCTCTCATTTTTTTAATCGATTTAGACATATTATTTGTCCAATTTCGATTTACGGATTTGTAGATATGAATTATTCAATATTAAATGGAAAAAGGCAAATAAGTTAATTATTATTTGAATTCAAGAATATTTTAATTCAAGATTATTATTAATGATTCATTTCTTTTTATTTAAATAATTATTTGGATTCATAAAATAAAGGTGTATGACATCATAGTCCATGGGTTAATAGGATACTATTGTCAGTAAATCATCTGTTGTTTCTAGGTAGCTCATAGGGAAGGAATTAAGAAGTTAAGCGTGCTGTGGCTGGAGTAGTCTGAGGATGGGTGACCTGTGGGGAAGTGTTAGTACAAGCGAGTAATTAAGATTGAAATTAAGAATGCTTAGAGATAAATGTGTCTCTAGTGCGATTAAGTGGTTAAACAATTCAAAAAAATTTGAAAAAAAATTAAACAAAATTCTGCCAATTCATAGGCCGACGGCTTTGCTACGCCGATAGGGGTATACACTGACGGTCACCGCCGGCCTACCCTACGCCGACGGTTTTCAGCCTTTCCCCGACGGCAAGGGGCCGTCGGCGTCTTGGCTGTTTCCCGTAGTGTAAGTGCCCTAAAAAACAACAGCGTACTAGGCTACTAGTGTGCACACAGCTCACTTCTGCTATTCTTGAGCACCCTTTGAAGTTCGAAGCCATGGGGTGTTTCTCCTCTTCTCCTTAGGAACTCCAGTTCATGCATCATCACATCCCTGGCTCCATCAGAATTAATGCGCCAAAATCTCCCGTTTCTTGCTGAGCATGTCGCTGACCAATGCAATCTACAGATATAACAGATCGCGCTCACAATCTCAACCTTCCATAGAGACGTAGCAACACCTGTAGAGGTTTATGGTCCCCATGACTAGGGAATAGTGTTTCCATAGCAAGGTTAGTAATAGAGCTAACTGAGAGCTCGGGTACATCTCACTTGAAGAAATGGCATTAATCTCATAAGAGCAAGAACAATAACGTAGCCGAGTGCCGGCTACAAAAACATGCCATGTCAGCTAAAGCCGGCACAAGTACAACAAGCTAGCTATTAGATTAGCGTTAGTGAATATTTAAATATTTTATTACTTCTAATGCGCTCTATGCATGCAAGACACAGGAGACCTGGCAATGAATGCATGCAGCCAGCTCTCGCCTTCCCTGCTAGCTGCATGCGGGCGTTGACGTTTTGGTTTCTGTGCTGTAGCCGGCGATAGCTGGAGCGCCCGCTCCCTTCTCTCTCTTCCTTTCTCTTTCCTCCACCTAGGATTTAGATGACGTGGACTCTCTTATAGCCAGCTGACTAGAACTTATTGTACTTGCTCTAACTGAGGTCGCCGCCCACGCCGTCCCTATTGGTCTGGGAAAGAGTCCATTCTCACTTGTTTGCAATCCCGCGGTCATGTTTTCTCCCCTTTTGAGATAGAGCTCTATTAATAGCGAGGTTTCGAGCTCTAGTAAATTAGTAGGTATAGGTATAGGTACTATATATAAAAGCGTGAAGGATTCAAGCCCTCTCACGCCATCCACGTCGCTCGCTCTCTGTCAGCCGTCCGATTGCCGTCACGGACTGCCCAAATTTTCCCACGTCGCCTTCAGCCGCTCGACTACTGTTCATTGCCGATTTTTATCCAATCAGCGACTGCCACGTCGCCAGGTCAGCCGCCGGTTTCAGCCGGTCACCCCGGTTCCAGCCGGTCACCCCGTCGCGCACGGATTTTGGCGCACGCACGCGTTGCCCGGTCGCCTCCTTTCGCCGGTCTCCCACGCACCTGCCCCTCGCTTCCTCCACTCCCCTTCCCGACCCATTTTCTCTCTCCCCATCTCACCTCTCTCCCTATCTCGCCGCCTCTGTCGGCCGGCCGCCGCGAGCCCTCGGAGGAGCCGCGCAGCGAGAGTGGCTGGGGCGGATCTGCGCGGCTGGGGCGCATCCACACGGGAGGGCTCCTCCGACGCCGTTGACGGGCAGGCCGCCGCCCTGATCTCGCAGACCACACCCGCTTGCTCCCGGTCACCTCCGCTCGCCGCGCTGCTTCGCCGTCGTCTCGCCGTCATCTCGCCTTCTCCGGCCACCCGGGAAGAAACGGAGGCTACCGTCGGGACCACCCCTACCTCTTCTACCTCCTCACCGACGACCTCGAGCTGGGGCGCAGCGAATCGTCCGAACCGGCCCCATCTTCCCGCCTCCGGCTGCCGGTCGCCACGCTCGTTCCGGTCGCCCTCGACCTTCTCCTCTACGGCCGTCCGCGAATTCGTCATCGTGGTGAGTCTTTTCTCTACGGGCAGCTCGCCCAAGTTTTACTCTCCTTTTCGTAGCCTCCAATCCTCACTTAGTACTTATGTCAGATGGTTCGTCTTTCCATGGAAAAGATTACGGTGGATCGCAAGAAGTGTCGCCATCGCCACTAGCGGCAGCTGCGCTGGTCCAGGCCACCAATATCTCGTGGATGTGTTCCACCTGCCGTGCCAATGCTAGCTCACCTCACACTGGAAAGCCAAATATCGGAAGAACCTCTAGATCGGGGCTCTATTTTTCCTTCCTCTGCCTGCCTCCAGCGTGCCCAAGTCTCCAATCGATCTGTGACAAGAGGAGATCCGTACGCACCAATACTGCATGTAATTACGTTTTCCTGGTATGTGACTTATATTCTTTTTTCTAATATAGTTGTTTTTCCCATCCACTATATTTATCGTCTAAAGCATCTTCCGCAGGAGAGCTTGAAATAATTAACTGAAGGCCATGATCTTTTCAGCAAGACACTTTAAAAGGGTTCATTCCTCTGGATATTTATGAATCTATACTATACATGGAGCTAAATGGCAACTTTGGACTCATGACCATCATCTGAAGTTCATGTGCCTTCTCTGAAGATGAACCTGCATACAATAAACTTTGGTACACAAACAATGATTTTTTCTGGGTTTGAGCTTTAGTACACAGACAATTATTATTTGAAAGATGAACCTGCTCATCACTCTGCTGCTATGTTCTGAAAAATAAGGTATCTATTCGTTCAACCATTTCATTATTTTCAAGTCTGCATATTCATTTACTTACCCTTTTGGCCTGATTAATTGGTAAGTTTCAATGGATCTTTTTGAAGTACTAGGAAATATGCCGTGCTTTGCTCTGGGATAATTGCTACTAAGAAATATGTCAGTTCAGTGCCATTCATATTTAAATTCAGCTGTGTGTAGTAGCAATGACATAATTAATAAAGGTACCAGTTTAATTAGTTAACCATATATTTCTTCAGAAAGATAAGCGTTGTCACCTGCATGTCCCGTGATTTAGTTCGAAAGGCAGCTTAGTGATTAGTATGTTGCTCCAGTGGTCGTTGTTCAGTAGTTTCATTCGAAAACTCTCTCAATATTTTAACTCAATTTTGGTGGTCCTATATTTGTATTAGCTGAAGTAGCCATCTCTTTGCCCTGGTCATTGATGACGATATGGTCTTCAAGAACTATGATATTAGTATTACAGGAGAAGTGTCCAACAGTTAAACATGTTCTATCATAATTTTTTATTATTTATATTACATTGCTAGCTTTGTGCCTCATTCTTAATCGTATTCATTGATTCTCAATAGTTATCTCATTTTAGAAAAGATATTTTTACAAAAGATATAGCCCAATTCCCGAATTCCAAATAACCGCGTTAGAGTTATTCAAATTTCCTACAAAAACTGCCACCAAGGTTCAGCATTAGCTGTTTTCTTTGATTGAAAGCCCTGCTTACCTTATGTATGCTATATTCTATTATCATCGACCTTCGCTTTTAGTACATTTACTTTGTTTGGTGTTATTTGGACATATAGGCCATCATGGCGTGCCTTAGCTATGGGGTTTCTGGTAAAATGAGATCCTTCTACACCTATTGTAAAATCAGATCAAACGTTTGTGTTTACGACATATGATGCTCTTTCAGATGATGCTCTCTCTCATGATTGATTTCTGGCATAGAAGGTTTCTGATCAATCCCATGATGCTCTCTCAGGTGATTGAAACGACATATTTATTCGCTGTTTTTTATATTAAAGGTAAGCTGATTCTACAATAGGTGGTGACTGTACCATGCACAATGCATTTTTTTCTTCAGAATGTAGCAGCATATGCTTTTATTTTTACGGATTTTCATGCTATAGTGTCTCTTCGAACATTTGCGTATGCTCTCTTCAAACATTTGCGTATGCTAAGCAAAGAGTGGGAAGTAACTACACATCAAGATGTGAAATATGCTTATTACATTTTACATAGCTTTGAGCAATTTAAGAAGGTCATGCAGTTCAGTGTAGCTACATTTTACATGACTTCACCTGATACTTTACATGTAGCTCTTCTCATGCTCAGTTCTATCATTGGCCTCAATTATTTGTTCCTTTCAGTGAATATGGAACGATAGCAGAATGGTCTCTACTATATATGCTAGATTAAATTAGTACACACAGTCTTATAATGAGCTGGAAGCATCTCAAATTGCAGGACTATATTTGAGCAAAACGTTCAGTGACATTCCAAGCTGTAAGCTGCTGCTCTTTACTCTTGATAGTTGAGGTCTTAATATTTTTTTCTTAACAAGTTGGTATGAGAAATCAAGTATGTGCTGCTCTGGTATTATCTTAGCTCTCTCATCTTTGAATTTCCTAATATATTGTTTTCTGGCCAGTTTTATAAATCCATTAAGCTTCTCACTTTAGTTAAATTTGGTTGCTCCTCTGTTACATCTTCTGTTCTCTTTGCTAGAACTTTATCATAGAATTTTGATGAGTAACTTTTACTATGTTACATAGACGTTCAAACGAAGTCTGCGGGGTCGAGAAGCTGACACGTTTAAGTGGATTTTGTGCCTTCTGTTTACACTCATGAAAAAATGCACTGATCTTCACCTATTTACACTTATTGTAAAGAAGTTACAAATGTCAATTGTAATAATCTGCTGCACACTTGCTAATGTGTAACCAGGGAACAATAAATGGAAAAAGAAAGAACACTTGCTATGGATGGAATGAGAGCAGACGATTCTAGAACAGTAGAACAATCATGACTACCCATAGATAGGCAAATATTCAATCCCCTCTCTACTCCATGAAGGTTGCTGCTCTTACCGTGTCATTCATTTGGTAAAATTTCATGGTTGGCCCTTTCAGCTTAATTTCTGTCCTGCCAATGCATGCTTTTTCTTGACCAATTTATTCTATGGAGGAATTGCAGCTTCGAGATAATAGTAATTTCTTAAAGGAGTTATGAACAAAAGCATTTTTATAGTTGCCTTTCTTGTGATTTCTTTTCCTGAATTGTATGGCACTTTTGTCACAGATGCAGTTTCTTTTCTCATTTATAATGCCTGCCAGCAGTGAACGTGATTTGTAAGTTGAGATTTCCTAATTCAGAGGGCTAGGGTGTGAAATCATTGATAAAATGGAATTTGGTTTCAACTTTTGTTATGACAATTTCCATTACACACTGATATACTGCTGCAGCTGTGAATTCCTCTGCACCGATGACTGTACCACTAAAGACACTGCTATGAACGGATGCACTTGGCTGCTGTTTTTTCGGTATACATATTACCGGCCTAGCATGATGTGTTGCCGAGAGAGAACCGTCTTTGTTTGTTCAGTGGAGAAAATCATGGAGACTCGGTGGTGTCGACGACCTGCATACAGTTAGCCAGGTGATTCTCTATGCTATAGTCTGAAGCAAATATTGTGCTTCTTTTATAGCCAGACTTTTGAGCAGGCAATATTTTTTTTAGGATACCCACCATTTAGGTTTGTAGTTCACGTCGCCTTCCTCTCTAGGTGCGGCTTTATTTATTTTCGGGTTATATAACTTAACGTTATCATGAACATATTAACATTTCATATAACCATACGGGCGCGGCGTGTCACCGCGCCAAGTTGTCTAGTAAATCTCAATGGGAGAAAGGGCATTAATTTTGTAAACTGGTGTGGTAGTCCCTCGCCTCTATGGAGTACCAGACACTATTAATTTCATGTAGTTGTGACCCGAGACAATCTTAGTTCGCATGTGCTGTGCAGGTTTCATTTGGTGACAACGGACCATTTTGCACCCGCAGTCTTATTCCCATGGTATATTAATTCTAGCTTGGAGGTTACACACAGTCTCTACCACTTTCTTCTCTCATTGAATCTCTCTTCCTTTACAACCTTCTCATGTGATGCTCTCAAATACAAGTTAAACCATGACTAAATCTAGGAGGATACATATTTCTATTTCTATATATACCTCCATTCCTTCAATGTTTATCAAACACACATCTACTTGGCTTAGGGATGAGAGTTTTCATGAAAAGATCTCGCCTTTACGGTTTGCATGTGCGATGGAGGAACGACTTTCACACCAAACTGTAAGTTTGATCTCATGCTATGTATCTGGGATACACGGATCCAAATGCAATTAGCATGGTTTTGTTCTGTATGGTATGTCCAGACGGAAGCCTGATAGTTACAGCTTGTGTGGCGCGAGCTACATAGAGGCAATAAGTAGCTGGGTGGAAATCTAGTTCCTTATGCATTAGGTCCTAAACCTAATTACATAAGTAAAATTATTTGTTATTCCAAATAATTGGATGGGATAAAACTTATTTTGCGAGTCGATACGATGTCATTTCAAAATTTACTTTCATTGTCATCATGAACAACAAAAAGAATAAAATATGCTACGACCATCTCAATTTGTAAGTCCTTATCCGACCCTCGTGTATATCTGATGGTTTATATTTTCCCAAAATCTCAGATATGTTAGCGATTATTTTTTAATTATGATGTTGTGATCATTCACTCATGTCAATTTTCTTTTCATATTTCTTAATTTGCAAAACTGATGTCTCTGAATTAGCAGAACAAGAGATATTTCTGAGGAAAAAACATTCGTGTGCAGGAAGGCATGCGATTCATTGTACTCGATGCAGAAAAAGAAGAACTGTGTCATCGAAAGATGACCCAATTATCAAACAGAAGTGGAATTAAATTACTATAATCTCAAGATAAGAGCCATATAATAAATGTAGTTTTGCTCAACACAACGTCACCTAGTTCTGGCAGAACTGATCATGGCTATTGGCACATGAATCAGTAATGAACATTAAGATAGTACTACAACCTTACACCATCTGGTTTTACTTTCATTGTCATCACGAACAACAAGAAAAAAAATATGTTAGCAGTTAGCACCATATCCATATCCGGTGGTTTACACTTGTCCCAAAATATCCATATCCATATCCGGCTTGATTTGTTTGGGCTGCCCTAAAAATTTACATCAAGTGTTGTTGTTCGAGCACCGTTTTTACCATCAAATGCCCTACAAAGCGGATAAACCCTAAAATAGGGCAGCTATTGGAGATGCTCTTAGTGAAGTAAAATTACTCTAATCACAAGGTAAGAGTCCAACAGATTTAACGGAGTTTCTCAAGTGATGGCCGAACAGATCATGCTAGAGGAATCAGGAATGAACATTCACACGGTACAACACAACAACACCAGGTTTTCTACTGGGAACCACATTTACATGGAAAGAACTTAGCTTCTCGGTACAAAATGCACCTGCAGCATATTCATACCGAAGCTACCTTCCAGTGGCAACAACACTCATTATTCAGGCTACAGATTACGATGAAGCACACTTCAGACCAAGTGGTCAACACTAGACGACAGAGGATCCGTATAGCCGTATAGGCAGACGGGAACTTAGCCCAGTAGAAGGAACCTTCCATCGACCTTCCTGGAAACATGGACCATCATTGTCACCTTACTCATGCCTTTCAACAACTCGAAGACACAGACGTCGCCCTCGCGCAGCTTGTTGTCGCGGACAAACTTGATCCAGCGACTGCCGTGGAAACCCTGCCTAAACCCCTCGCGGTAGTAGTACCTGACGCACCACTTCGCTTTCCTGTTGGGTCTCAGGAGTAGGATGTCGTGCGACCTCTCCACGAGATGCTTAGTCGCAAACTTTTTTGGGATGGCCTGCATATACAATAGAGGATTAGTCACTACTACAGATGACAGAAAGCTTCGTCACACACGGTTGAGAAAGTCTATCGAATAAGGGTTTCTGAACCATCCAAATCTTTGACTCTATGATTAGCAGAACAACAGAACTGACCAACAAGTTGTTCCTGCCGCTAACGTGAGTCTTCTGCAGGACAGCAACATATACAGGGTTGCCCAGTTGGATTGATGCCGACCCAAATATATCCTCTTGCTCCTCGCCAGTCAGGTAATTGGCAAACCTTGAATAGTAGTATTTGGACTCAGTGTGTTCATCATCGCTTTCCTCTTCCTCGACCGCCTCACCCTTAACTATACAACTTTGAGTTACAGTCCTTTTGTCTGTAAAAAAAATATGGTGCACTCCAAAATGATCAGGTACAGACACACTAACTTACATAAAAAGACCATGGTAGGCTCATGCGTTAGCAAACTACATAAGAAAACCATGGTAGGAGGTGATGGCCTAGCATTGATTTTTTATGTCATATGTTTGGGTCAACGTGTCTACTCACCTGGTAGGGGATGGCCTCCTTCAAGAGAATGAACAACCATGGTCACTTTACCATCGATTTTCAATACTTCGAATACACAGATATCATTTTCCTGCAACTCGTTATGGCGAACGAAGCACAACCAGCCAACAGAAAGCATGCTTGCACCATCAGTGATAACCTTCAAATTGTCTATCCATATGTTGCTTTTCTGAGGATGGCACAGTGTGATGAATTGGTCTTCATGTGGAAGGTGTTTGGCAGCATAATCCTTGCAGATAACCTGTTACAGATGAATTAATCATCTGGCTGTCACGTTATCTGAAGATTGTAATTTTCCGAGTGTACTATATTTGAAGAATTCTAACAAAGTTTATAAGAACAGAGTCTGAACCCTGAAAACTGTTTAACAAAATGTGCAGGATTTTAGTCATTTGTCTCTGTAGAAGATACTGCACACATACCAGAGATGCAGACAGACTTGTCTTGTTCATTGCGGTGATGTAAAATGGAATTACAGGCCTAATTTTCTTCACAAGACGTCTATTTCTGCTTTCTGCGTTGTAGTAAGATTGCACTCCGTTGCTAGGACATAGCAAGGCTCGGTGGTTTCCTGAAGGCTACTTGAATTCATGGTTTCCTGACAGTCTTCTGAGATGTGACATGTTCAGCTGCACAACACCGACCGTTAAGACAGCAATGAGAAATTACGGACACAAGTGAAAACCCTTCAAAGCTTTACCTGATCTCGGTGAAGGCGGGTCCAGCGAAGTCATCTTGCTAGTTTTCCTACAATAGTTATCAGACCATCGTTTGTCTCGACGCCTTGATTCCTCAGGAAATGACTGAGCATGAATGCCTATTTCTTGTACATTAAGAGAGCTCTTCATGACAACACGGAACAACTCTTTCTCACAGCCGCTTGGGTCAAAGATTAGGGCTTTGAAGTGTGAGTCCTCAATATATCTGAACACCAGCAAGTCATGCTCCTTTAGGTCATAAGCATTGGCGAGTGCTGCCCATCCAGATCCAAGGACTATCGTTTTCAGATCCTTGGTAACCTTAATGTTGTAGATGCTTCCATCAGGAGCTTCTAGCTTGATTACTTCAGAGATCCGACTCTGAAATTGTTCACAAATTTCTCTGGAATGCTCTGCAGGAACAAACAAAAAATTAAAGAAGAAATTATATATCTCCAATCAAGAAGACATTTCATCTGGACAGTATGAAAGGCATTGCTCATCCACAAGGCCTCACCATTTGTCGCCGGAAATCACCAATCATGAGCCTCATGAAATGCTTCTCCCTATCATCCACGTGATGCCAATAGAAATGCACATCGCAGTGGCCGCACCTTTGACGGGACTCGCCGTTGCCTGATCTACCATTCGTGCATCGTGTTTTGCTCACCGGCGATTGATCAAGACGAGTGTCTTGTTCTTGGGCATTAGGACCGCAATTTATGACAACGTGGAAAACTTCGTTCTCACAGCAACTTGGATAATCAAATATAAGAACCCTGAAGTGAGAGTCCCCACTGTACCTGAACACGAGCACACAGCCCTCTTTTAGTTCGTAAAAGGTGGCAAATGTTGTCCATCCAGATCTGAGGACTATCTTGTTCAGATCCCTGGAAGCCTGAACATCGTATTTGTTCCCATCAGGAGCTTCTAGCTTGACAACTTCAGAAATCTGACCTTCGAAATTTTCCACAAACTTCTCTGGCATAATCTGCAGGAATAAAACATAGAAGGAGGTAAGAATGACAATTATCATTATGACCAGGATGGAATTCTATCTTAAAGAGAGAAAATGAGTAAATGCACCAGGGCTTGCCATTTTTTCTTGGAAATCGCCAACCATGCACTTGAAGAAATACTTCTGGGTATCATCCCGATGACACCAATAGTAATGTGCATCACAGCCCTCGCATCTCTGACAGGACTTGCTGCTGATGTTGTGACCACGCCTAATATCATATTCATGACCTTGATCCAGCGCCATGACAAATGCAATCAAAATGGTGGGGATCCAAGGGAACAAGAAACCAGAGTGCTCCTTCCAGCAGTCTAAACTAGGAAGATGTTGAATGTGTTATTATCAGCAGTAGAAATCTGTTCCAACTTCACATTGATACATGTATTTGATGCCAAATAAAGAAAAGAAAGGTTTGCAATACTAAAGCTTGTATTTTAGGAGAAACAGAAAGGAAGCAATGAACTTTAGGGTCTTGAATGCCTTCATAAACATGATCAAAAGATGTATGTAGCACGTTTATGATCTAAAGATGCAGCAAGTAGCAAAGCAAGAAGACTCTCACCTTTGGCAAGAAGCTCACTGAACAAGCCAGTACTTTTGCAGAGAACAGCCTCAATACCAATGTTGTTGAAATCCGCCTCACTGCTCCTTCCGGTAGGCTAAAATAGGAAGATGTTGAATGTGTTATTATCAGTAGTGGAAATCTGTTCCAACTTCACATGGATGCATATATTTGATGTCACATGAATCAAAGAAAGTTTTCCAATAATAGAACTATTTTCCAGGACAAACAGAAAGCAAGCTAAGCACTTCAGGATCCTGTGTGCCATCATAAACATGATCTAAAGATGTAGAAATTTTATGATCCAAAGATGTACTAGCAAGTAAAAGAAAGAAGCCTCTTACCTTTTCCAAGAGAAACAGCCTCAGTGCCAACGATGCCCAAGCCCCAAGCCCAGAGCAGAAGGGCATATATATTTCAGTTAAAAAGTTATTCAGATAGGTGCAGATGAAAGCATCACATGATTACAATTGAGTACCTTTTACAGTAAAAAAAAAATTGAGTACCTTTTGGAATCTGAGCAGACGAATCTACTGACATACATATGCTAGAATCATTTTCCTTCTTTTAGCAAGTCCAAGGAGATAAGGAGGCATACCAATACCCAGATCGTTGTAGAAGATTCTGTCAGTATCTTCTGGTGCGGTGAAGCTGAGCCTCTACAGGAAAAACGACAAAAGAGATCCAAACAAGATGTTGTACCTTCAAATCTAACTGGGCGGCTCTACTTCACGAAGACACAAACATGCTGCTAAGACTGACGCAATAAAATTCAATGAAAGTGGGACATACAAGTGTGGTTTACAGAAATCACATTTGTGAGTGAATCAATGAACAAAAAAGACAGTGAAGCAAGAACCACAAACAAAAAATGCATCCAAAGGCAATATTAACAGAACATGTGAAAATTGCGTTCCAGTACAAATAACTCAAAGCTATTTCTTTTTCATGAGCTGCTTTACAAACATTGTTGAATGGACTATCCCTTGAAAACATAACTTATGGATGAACAAAAGGAGAAAGGTACTCAAATTTGTTCTTCTGAATGGTCAGCAGTTATGGCAGGTCGCCTTCCTACTTATCTTGACGCTTTTCACTATGTCTAGATGCAGTAGAAATAGTAACACGGCGGATTACTCCCTACCATCGATAATGCTACGTCCACGGCCTTGATCCCATGTCGTACAAAATCAACATCAGGCAGCTGTAAACTTCCTAATGCCATCCATGGCTACATGTACGTAAAGAGCAACAAAGCAAAATGACAAGACAAAAGGAAATAGTCTAGACAAGGGCAAGACACATATCTAGGGTGTGGAGGACAAACTTCTCGGATATATGGGAAAATGATTCTGATCCTTACGAGACATCAAATGTGTGGTACATGAAAAAATTCGTTGAGACCTAAGGTGGGTAGATTGTAGAGAAATCATGTCGATGCACTGAATTTCACATTTAAGTAGTATATGTAATTCAATAAGTTAGTTGTCAACATGTTCACATAAATGCAAGTTATTCGCTTTTTGTGTGGTCCTCAGAGAAACTGCTCAGTCGATACTCCAAAGACATGCTAATTTACTACACAACGTCTTCAAATGATAGACCGGATGATCAGATTCAACAACAAGTCTTATTAAGGCATTTCCGAACCACAAATGCATTTTTATACAATATAACTCCTTATTCTTGGCATAGTTGTAGTAGTATTGAAATCTTCTTCCACACTTAAACATTTGTTTCACAAACATCTTATATTCTTCAATCCCCTAAAAGTGTTTTAAATTTCCATGTTGTAAAACTATCATTACTAAAATACCATATTTACTAATAATTCTACTCCACAATTTTTATGAACTATCACAAATTTTAAAAAATTGAATTAAGAAGATGAAGAACAGTAGCCACTAACTGCATGAACTAGTGCAATGTTTTGTAGTTATATTTGACCAAAGAAGGAAATAAAGAACCATCACATGACCTATCAAAATATTTTAATATGAATTCTCTCTCACATATATGGTTACACGGTTAACTATTTACACATACGATTCATAAGACTTAGAAATTACAGATAGGAAAGGATACACATACGGTGAGAATACATGGGCAGTTAACCTCTGGTCTAGCTCCTGAACGGCAAAATCAGTTTTGTATTCTAAAATCACCAGACTATTCCACCCAGACAATTTTTCTAAATGGGACACCGAGCATTACTCCATTTCATCACATATACCATGAGTGATATTAGCTTGCATCATAGTGCCATTTCAATATTTGATGTAATCTTCCCAATACGTTTCATGCCTACCACGTGAACAACAATTAAGTGGAATGATGAGAAAAGAGGGAATACTTTCGAGGGAGTCCATTTGACATGGGCTAAAATACCTTTTCTATTATAGGAATCATTCAGACCGTTTGCAAAATAACAATCCGACATAAGATGGATAGACTAGATGCACAACAATATGTCAAAGCATTCAATTATCTCGTATGGAGATAATGTATGAATTTTGCACTGGTCGATGAACACAATCTTATGAAACATGATGGATATATGAAAATCTTTAGCAGTTGTATTGAGTCTCAAGGGTAGTGCAAGACTTGGAGTAGAAGACGATGATTATATCCAGATTTCTACTCTATCTTTGAAATCCATAACACGTGTATTATATTCTGACATTCCCCCATAACGCTAGCAACACGGATCATTAAGACTAAACATGTCAAAACACAAGATGAAGAAGAGGCCTTGAACGTAGCAGACATTGTGGATGCGCACCGACACTGGGGAGGATAGGATTCTAGAGAAGTTATATCTCATTTGTATCTATGTCCTACTCGATTTTATCAATATATTAATTTGGCATGATAACCACAAAATTATATTGAGTCGATTTAGTAGCTTCTTATCTTTATGTTTTAGCAATAATTGTTTATTTAAAATTCATCATCTTTATCTTATGCAGAAAATTCTTAAATATAGAAGGAGGAAACAAGTAGATGAGTTGACCAAATCAAGGTGAACATCCACTGATAATCTATTAAAGAATAATATGTGTACCATGGGAAAGCCAAATGAGATGGTGGTTGATATTGTGTAAGAAGGAACCGGTGAAAATCTCTCTGTTAAAGGGTCTCGGCTTCTAGTTTTGCCCCGGACCTCTGAAATCTCAGGCCCGACTATTTGTTGTTATATCTTCCCAGTGTCTCTCATGACGACCATGAAAGTGAACAGAAACGAGGTCAAATTATAAGAAATGAAGTAATATTTTGGAGAAATATCTAGCAGGACACGTATCGACGTGGGCCGAAAACTTTGTGTATATATGGGGAAAGTGGTTCAGATCCTTACAACACTAATTGGGAGAAAATAAGGTCTGACATGATGTGGATGGATTGGACACAGATCAATCAAGGCATTGCTCATCTCAAAGTTAGTTCAATATATTAGAAGCTATTCATTCTAATTAATTAGTCATCTACCGTTTAACATAGGCATTTCAAATGATCCAACACGTAAATAGCAAGAAGCTATTCGAAATTGAAACATCCTGATTTAAATTTATTTAGTTTCCATGCGATCAACTCTCTTGCTTGGAGATATTGTATCAATTTTGAACCAATTGATTTTTTCGAAAAGGGGAGTCCCAGCTGCATCATGATGATGCACACGGCTTTTATATTAAATAAAAAGTAACAAAGTAGTATCATTCAAATATTACATCTCAAGGGTCGGCTATTATAGCCTAAAAAATCAACCAACGAAAAACAGCGAAACAAGATAGACTACACATTGGAGTTTTCTACAATGCTGCCACCCCACACTATTGAAGATTGCTCGGACAACCGCCATAAGGCGAGAACATCCAGCATCCATGGGAGCCCACTGCAGAAAGGACCACAAATGGATCCAGTAAGTAGCACGGAGGACGACCTGCAAAAATGAGCATCTCTTGTTTTGTTAAACACAAAATCATTCCGACAGTTCCAAAATGACCATAAAAAGGCTCATACTATACACCAATATGAATACGTGCCTTCGTATCTTTATCTACCCCATCTACCAAAGGCCAAACATATTAGCGATGCTAGTAGGAGGAGATATTTTAAAAGTGAAGTGAAAAAGCCGCCAAATGTCTTTGACAAAAGGGCAGGATGAAAAGGTGCTCAACTGACTCATCCGTCGAACAAAAAACACACTTTTTACATCCGACCCAGTTCCTTTTGATTAAATTGTCTTTTGTAAGAATAACCTATTGAAGGAACCACATAAAAATCTTAATTTTTAAGGGCACCTTGATCTTTCAAAGATATTTCTGCAAAAAAAGGAGTGTGTCCATGCATGTAATCTAAATACATTGATTTAACGGCGAAAGTCCCATTTGTGGTCAAAGCGCACCGAAATTTATCATCTTCATTTGAAAGTAACCTTCATTAGTCTCTCCACCAAATTCAGCCAACGTTCCAATCTATCCCAATTAAGGTTCTCCTAAACTCAATATTGAACCAATTGATGAACATAATCTGGTGAAACATGATGTAAATATGGAAATTGTTAGATGTTATACTGAGCCTCGAGGACGAGTATATATGATGCGACAAGACTTTGTACGACGAGAAATCTAGAGATTTGGAGTAGAAGAAGATGATTATATTCAGATTTCTAATCTTTCTTTCAAGTCCATTGTACGCATTTTTTTTCCCGAAGCATTATACGCATATTTTAATCGAACGTTTCCCGTGGCAATGGCAACACAAACAATCAAGACCAGAAATGACGAAAAAATATGAAGAGGAGGCCTTGAACGTAGCCGGCATTGTGGACCCGCATGGCACACATGTGCTTCGACACTTGGGTCTATTGCTGAGGGCAATCATTCTTTCTTTTTTTCTAAGGGAGGCAAAATGTTTGCCTCATCCATAATTAAGAAGAAGAGACTTGCCCAGTTTATTTGTGGAAAACCGGGTGAAAACCATTACAAATTTGGTCGCAAAAGGAAGCCAAATACAACCCAAAGAGGCAAGCGGACTACTCCCAAGTCATGACGCACCACGACCACAAAGATACATACACAAGCGCTCCAAACACTCTAGTCCTATAAGACGCCCAAGAAAGAACCTCACCAACACACAAGTGTCCCCATAGATCGGAGGTAAACGAGCACAACCACGATGACAGACCAACATCTTGAGAGCTATCCATCAAGAAACCAAGGACGCCTTTCCTGTAGCGCCTCTCTTCATGCTTCTACACTTGCTTGATTTCTCCTTCAAGATGACGGGTCTAGAGTTAGAGTCGCCTCTCTTGCTCTTATGCTTGATGGCATTCTCCTTCAAGAGACAACCAATCGTCTTGCTAGATCCAGGGTTAGCGGCAGCCAAAGTAGCGAAGAAATCACATATCTCCTTGGCGACGAAAGACCCTGGCACACGTGCCACCGCTCCAGATGCAGGAACTACGTTCCCAATGGACTTAGTTGAGAGAGAGGTTGCATCGACCACATCACCACTCTCCTTGGAGTCAAGCACCTGACTTGGAGAGTTCACCTTTACTTGCTCGGCGGACAGAGACATAACCGGTTCCCCACACAGCTCCTGAATGTCAGGCACAATCTGCAACATTGGATCCACATAGGCAAACGACAGCGAGCTTGTCATAGCACGAGGGAGAAACGGCTATAGAGCCCCGCTTCCTTCTCGTCCGCAAAGACAACCTCAGCATAACCAAAGGGCATGGCGTAGGAGCGGTCTGCAACACAGGTGGTGTCAAGGAGAGCCTACCCAGAGCAGCCTCGGCTTGCTCCAAAAAGCTCCCAATCTGCAGCATCCAACCTTGCAAGGACTCAACAACATCACGTAGAGGCTGGACTGTCACTTCAAGCCGAAAGGAAACCATGCCGAGAAGCTCAGAGCGCAAAAGCTCAGCCTGTCCGTGCAAAGCGGACCGAAGCGACGTATCAACCGTATCAACCAAGGCCACGGGGGCAGCAGAAGCAGAAACGACCGACGCCCAAGAAACACGATGAAAGGCCTGACGAGGAGCTGGAGCTTGAGATTGCTCGGCGATATAGGGGGTCACCGGCGACGTGATGGTGCTTGTCAACAGGCTGAGCGGATGCCAGACATTACGACACCCACGCGCCCAGTGATCGTTCTCAATCGTGAGCATCTGAAAGGATCCCTGCAATCGGCTGCGCGGCATCTACAACATCTTCCCTTAAGCCAAGCAGGGATTGGACGAGAAGCATTGGACGGGACTGGCAATGCCGGACGGCGCAGCCCGCGCCACGGAAGCACCTCCTACCAGCCCCCGCCCTCTCCCTCCTCGTTGCCAGCATTCTTGGCTTCATCGTCAGCAGCAGAACCAGGCATCGGCGCACTTGTCAACACATCACCAATAGCCGTGGCGACCTGCAGTAGCTCAGAAGTTGCCGGAGGAGTCAGCGCGGACATCGGCGCAAACAGCATGCCTGGAGGACCCTCCGGCACCTCCACAGACCCACCACCTACCTGGACAGGGTGGTACAGCGCTCGCTGTTGTGGTGCGGCCAGAAGATCTTCGGAAGGAGTCGCGGTCGTGGACTGGGAGCACATACAACAAGGCAGCGGCACCAGGGGCGACGGTAGCTGACCAGAGGAGGCGCCGTCGAGGAGAGCTTGAGTGGCGAGCGACGAAGCCGGAGAGCTTGCCTTCGTTGTCTTGGGGAGGGAGAGCTTCACCATCTTCCGTCCACGAACGGCAGAGTCGGCCCTGCGCGAGGCGAGGGCAGCCGCGGCGAGCACGGTGGCGGGAGAAGGGGCCTTGGGCGGCGAGGCCAAGGTAGCCACCGTCGCAGGCATGAGGACGTGGGCCGCAAGCCCCGGGAGCGGCGGCGGCGCGGCTTCAGCAGACCAAGCTCCTACATGCGCGCCAAGGAGACGAGAGAGAGCGCTGAGGGGTAGCCGGATCTGGTCTCGACGGCCGGATGGGACGCCGGTGGGAGGAGATCAGGCCGTCGGCGGCGTCAGATCGCCCTGGGCGCCATGGTCGCGAGAACAGTAGTTTGGGCCACAGAAGAAATGATTCTCTTGTGCTTGGGATAGTGCTCCCTTCTATTCCCTTCCAAATTCATAGGAGTATCATGAACAACAATGGCAACAAGTGCTTTGACTTGTACAGTATCCGACAGACCGACAAGTTGCTCACATGAGACGAGAGTAATTGTGCTGATGTCGACGTACTCTAGTCGTGGTCGGTGAAGCTATAGGTTATATTGTCGAGCTCAATCTAGCTGCTCATGAAGCCTAACAAATAACACTATGAGGACAAGAATCCAATCGAGTGGACATCTCTCGGTAATTGTCAGATGATGCAAAATCTTGTACTATCAGAGAACACGACGGAGATGAGAGCATCAATTTTGCCAGAACCAGTGAGAGCACACCGGCCACACATGGTTCACACACGGTTTTGCCAACCACATGTGTCGTGTGGGAATACTGTACGACCTCCATGCTCCATCCGGTCGTATTTCTAAGGGAAGAAGAGAAGTCACTGAAAGATAAATGAAATAAGGGGACAAATGGTAACCAAGCCATCAAACAGTAACTCGTCCCAACAAACGTCAGAGTATGCAAAGTAACTATTCCCCAGTGTACAAGTCCACCCCGATCGGTGAGTATCCACTCATGCATACATGCAACTATTACATATAGATCCTTTATTAGGAAAATACACTTTTGAGGCTCTGATGACAAATGTAGGCTCCAAAATTTGTTCAGAGAGTGTACAAGATGATCATTTTAGAGAGAGCACACACAACAACACGAACACCACCACATGTGGACATACGTTTTCTCGTGAGCTCCACGGCACCACTTAGCACAGATTCATATGAAATAGTTGCGGAGATAAATCAGCTAGGCGGCCGCAATCTTGCGCAAAGGTTCTAGCTTGTTGTTTCCAGGTCGAGAAAACACAATCTGCATGCATGGAAATACACACATGTCGGAACATATATGAATACTCTGTTCAGAATCCGTTTTTACTCTATTTTTTGCAGGTTTATTCATGTAGCCATTTGGCTGATCCTTGAGTTGTATAAATATTTACTCTGAAATTAAGCAATAAAATGAGCTGTGTGCATCGTCATGATGCAGAGGCCGGGGCTATGTTCCCCTTTTCTAAGATAATAAATGTATGAGTACTAATACTTGGCAACCAACTTTGCGTAAGTTCCATGCATATAACTCCTTCTGTTTCCAAAAGTGTAAGTGATTCTAGCTTTGTCCTAAGTTAAACTTGTTTAGGTTTGACAAATACAATAGAAAAATGCACCAACATTTACAACACCAAACTAGTTTGTTATATTCATCATGAAATATATTTGGACAAATTAACGAAGTTTCCCTTAGGACAAAACTAGAATCGCTTAATTTTGAAACGGGTGGAGTAATAAATTTGACTGCAACATACCTACTCCTGCAGTTCTATATTCTGTTATGATAATCCATATCAGCTGTATTACTAACCAAGATATGATGCAGTCGTATTTGAAATAAGTTGGTACTTGCCGGTAGTCACACAACAGGAAAGTTATGAAGTCTTGAAAAAGACAATCACTACTAGGAAACTAGCTATAGACAGAATCACTTTTTGCGGCGCACCAAATAGCCATGCGCCATAAAACTATTTTCTGTGGCGCATTGTTTTGCATGCGCCACAAAAAATTTGGAATTTTGTGGCGCACGGAAGCCCCATGCGCCACAGAAATACATATTTCTGTGGCGCATGGGTCTAGATGCGCCACAGAAAGCCGCATCTAGACCCATGAGCCACAGAAATATGATGGTCCCGCCACCAATGATTGGGTGGGTGCCCGTTGTTCAAAATCCCACCCCACCACACCACCACCACCACCACACACACACACACCCCTGGATCGCCTTTTTAGTTTTGCAAACAAGAAAAGAAAATGATAAAAATTTCAATAAATAAAATCCTTTGAGATATAGTTAGTTTTTAGTGTATAGTTGGTATAGAAATTTTGAAATATGAATTTTGACTTTTTTGCAAAAAACAGAAGAAAAGAATTAGAACGGCCATAAATTTTGCATACGACGTCAAAAAAATACGTTTAATATATCAAAAAAACTAGAGAAAAATTCGATCTCGGTTTACCCGATGAACTTTTCTCATATTCGGGAAATTCCAAAAGGAAAAAAAAGTTATTTCAAAAAGAAGATTTTTTTTCTACAAAATCAAAAAAATTATAAAAAATAGAAATTGTTGGGCGGGATTCGAATTTGAATCCCGCCGGCACCCCCTTCTCCCTCTCTTTTCCTCTTCTCTCTCCTAATTCTCTCCTCCACTTCTCCTCCACTTCTCCTCTCCCCTTCTCCTCTCCTCCACTTCTCCTCTCCTCTCCTCTCCTCCACTTCTTCTCTCCTCCTCCACCTCCACCTCCGGCGACCTCCTCCACCACCCCGGCGACCTCCTCCTCCTCTTCCACCTCCAACTCCACCTCCGGCGACCTCCACCTCCACCTTCAACGACCTTCGGCGACCTCCTCCACCCCGGTGACCTCTTCTGGTGAGACCTTCGGCGACCTCCTCCTCCACCCCGGCGACCTCCTCCGGCGACATCCTTCTCCTCCTCCACCATCTCCGGCGACCCCCATCCTCCACCCACCCACCTCCGGCGACCCCCTCCTCCACCCACGGCAACACGGCCTCTGACGAGCTCCGACGAAATTCCGGCGAAATTCCGGCGGCTAGATCTAGATCTAGATCTGGCCGCCTTTTTTTTTTGGAATTCAAAAAAAAAATCTGTGGCGCATGGTGGTGGGTGCGCCACAGAAATATTTCTGTGGCGCATGGTGGAGGGTGCGCCACAGAATCGTGGGATTTCTGTGGCGCACGCCCAGATGCGCCACAGAAAAATAATTTAGTGACGTGATATCTGTGGCACACCCACCATGCGCCACAGAAAAAAATTTAGGTGCGCCACAGATAGCCTATTTCCTAGTAGTGAATATATAGGCATGACACACTGAACACTTGGATTACATAAAACAGGTCCAGTGGGGAGAAGACCCACAGATTTTTAATTAAGACAGAAGAGCTACTGAGGTAACACAAAACAAATCCCACGAATTGTAACCAAAGGTAGCAAAATTTCGCTTCCACTGGGATTGTAACCCTGGTGGCCAGAATCCACAACTGGGCCTTTATCACTGTGCTATCTACCAGTCCACGGATCACTTGGATTGATTTCTTCATGTTGATCTTAAATACTATTGAGTATGGCATTCTCTCCAGTAGAATAGAACAGAAAAGGTAAGGTATATTCTAGAACACATGTAACAAAACTATTTTAAGTTTGACCAAGTCTCTGTGTATATAAATACTCATCAAACGATATTTATATTTGTTCTGAGACAAATTACAGTAAAAATTAGCGGTCAGAGTTATGTTTTTCTCATATCACCTTTACCTCTAAACCAGCTTCTTTCACTTTCTTTTGGACATATTTAAGCTGCTCCACGGATAAGGTAATCCCTGTGTATTTGCAGCCAGTTTGCTTCACCACCTCGATTTCAAGAACATGGTGATCCCGCTCCACTTTAGCCTTGATTATTTACATATTCATAAGATCATGTGCGCACATATCTATCTGAGATGAGAATGGAACTCACTTATGCTAGTAATATTACCTTGTCGATTAGGAGGCTAACTTTACGTAGCTGGGCCACTTCAAATCTTTCGTTCTTCGCCTACCAATGGCATAATAACAATGATGGCCGTGCATAAAAAATCAAAGGTTGCATGTAGTACAACATCCAATCACAAGGCAAACCTCGAAGATGGCGCAAGAGTAGGTCATCGTTCGATCCAGAAATATAGAGAAGAATTCATTACTCTGCACAAACAGTGATGACGTTTGTTTGGCCTTTTTATTTCTGGACTAGTCTCTCCATTTGACAACATATCCACACTGTCATGAGTTTTTAAAAAGTAACACTTTTTTTCAAGAAAATGGATAGGAAATGACTACATAGCTTTACCTAAAGGCATACTAAAAACACTTAACCTATTACAAAATATTTAATTACAGGTACAGAGTCCTGAAAATAGCCTCTTGCAGAAATGCAGGGAAAGGCTGCGAACAAAAGACCCAAAGTGGTCGGACCCTTCCCCGGACCCTGCGCAAGCGGGAGCCACGTCCACCAGGCTTCCCTTTTACAGGTAAAGAGTGGAATCATTGGAATAAACACACTTCTTGTTTGCTTTCAACAAACAAACATTTTTTAACAGAGACTGTCAAGTTTATGCACAAATGTAACGAGACAGAGGAAGTAGTAACTGTTAAGAATATGCAACTTGTATTACATGGGGGCCAATGACCACAATATATAGTACATATGACTTGAGAGACAAGAAAGTAAATCTAGTCTAATACAGACTCGTAGACCAATACTAATACTCCTTAACACCACCCCCCCCCCCCCTCAAATGCAAAGCGTATGCAATAGCATTGCATTTGAAGAAGGGTAACACTATAAAAAAGAAAATGATAATCCAAAATCCGCATCTTGAGGTGTCGCCATAGCATGAAGAGTCTTCAGTAACCTTTGAGTCAAGCCACAATCAATCGAAGAAGAGACCGACACAGACCGAGAGACGGTCAGAAGAAAAACATGTCACAAAAGATCATAGCACAATCAGCCCAACGGCACAAGAAGCCCAATGGCAAGGAATGTGGTAGATCAATGACAATGCAACAGATGGCGCATCAGAGAAAGACACACACCACATCGAGAGAAAGATGGGTTGTCAAAAGATGGCACATCAAGAGAATCAAGCATTGCGCACAAAATCATAGCCCAAGAAAACCGGCGGCGACACAAGCACGGCGACAAGAGAATGGGCGTAGATCCACAATGTAAAGACAGGCCACGAAAATCCTAGAAAAAGGACCATGAACGGAAAAGAAAAGCAGGCTGACAAAACAAAAAAAGGTATAGTGGCTCGCATGACAAGAGAAACACGATAGAACAACGGATTTGGTGGACGCAATGGAAAATATAGAATACTAAAAAGCACACACTAGACTAAGTGATAGAGCGGAGAGACCGGAGTCGGTGGCAGCGGAAGAAAGATGAAGCCAGTCAAGCTCCCAAATGGCATGATAATCAAGGCGCCGAAGGCCAGGACCAACCAGAGCTCCCGTGTTGTGATCCTGACTCAGAGCTAGAAGGGTTAGCAGCAAGACCAACTGAACCTGTCGAGACAGAACCCGAAGAAGCAAGCAAACGTAGAAGCTTTGCAATACCCTGCTAAGTGAGAGAGACAGCCGGCGGTGTCGAAGAAGCACGAGTCCCGGAAGAAGTGTGTTCCACATCACGCTGCTTCCTGAAGCAATCAGACTTGGGGTGACCATCCCTGTTGCAGTAGTCGCAGTGAGTACGAGCACGAGAGCGACCGACACCACTAGGAGGAGTGGGTAGGAGTGGCGGGGCACTGGAGCGAGGAGGCACTAGTAGAGCAGACGGCGTAGCAGGAACTCGAGCAGCAAGCACGGAGGGAACCACATGCAGACCAGCACCACGAAGATGGGTCTCCTCAGAACGAAGCTCAAAAAGCACCTCCAAAATAGGAACACGGCCACGCGCAAACAGCTGAGCACGTCGGGGCTCAAACTCTGGACGGAGCCTAGAAAAGAACTCGTAGACGTGCTGAAACTCCAAGTCCGAACGCACCGTCCGGCAACACGAGCATGTACCACAAACAGCAGTGCGAAGAGAGTCAAGCTGGCGCCAAATAGCAGAACTCTGTGTTTAGAACTCATCAACAGTGGAGTCATCCTGCTGAAGAGCATGCTCCTGACGAACCACAGACAGGTAGAGAGCATCACCAGGGCTGGTAGCGCTCGCGAAGGTGAGTCCACATCTCGGAGAAAGTACTGAGACCCATAAACTCAGAGGCAAACTAAGGTAGAACACTAGAATTGAAAACAGCCGCAGCACGAGCATTATCATCATACCACTAAGTGTAAGCAGTCAGATCATCACGATAAGTGGAAAGAGCATTCGAGTAGTCTGAGACCTTCTGATCATAAGCAGCAACCGCAACATCATCAGCACTCTTGGATGCATCCTTATCAACCTGAGAAGCATCCGCGGCAAGAACTGGTGGCATCGGCGGTGTAGGAGCCATAGGACGAACCGGGCACAGTGGACATGAGAGCTCGCCGGATAGAACGCCCCAAAGACGAAGACCACGCATGTAAATGCGCATAAAGCCAACAAACTCGGTGTAGTTAGCACCATAAAAAATCACCGGGCAGCGAGGGATGGCAACATAGCCAGACGACGAATACATTGTATTTTTTTTAGCACTCACGAACGAATCTGGGACAGAGCGATCAGAGCAAGACCACGCATAAGCAGCCGAACGAATCTGGGACAGAAGGAGACCACGCAGCGGCAACAGCCAAACAGATCTGAAGAAGACGAGATCGATCTGGGAGCAACCTCGCGAACGCAACGTGGGCAGAAGGCAAAATCGGCCGGCGAGCGGAGAGCACAGGAAACTGCAGCGATCAATGAGAAGACAAACAACGTCCAACAGACAGGGGCGGGCGGTAAGCTTTAGCGGAAAGCGGCGACAGCCAACAGGAATTCAAGTCGGGGAAGAAAAGAAAAGGCGCCGGCCGGAGCATTAGGGATCGGGAGACAGGACGAGTTGCGCGTCCGGAAAAAAAAAGCCTTAGCTCTCATACCATGTTATGAATATGCAACTTGTATTACATGGGCCAATGGCCACAATATATAGTACATATGACTTGAGAGACAAGAAAATAAATCTAGTCTAATACGGACTCCTAGACCAATAGTTATACTCCTTAACAGTAACAATGGAAGTAGTAAAGGCATTAGAAATGACCACATCATAGTGCTGAGAGATGTTTTGGCGAGTTTGTGTGATAGTGTTCTTCCTTGAGATGTGGCGTAGGAAATATTTAGCAGATGCAACCCCTGCTGTTACATGCAAAGGTGTCCACCAACCCCTGCCAATGAAACACAGAATTACAAACCACATACTAGTAGATGATCGACGAATTACTTCAGAGTATCTATGTACTGTTTCATAAATATTCTCTACGTCATATTTGACCTCAACATGATAGATCGAGTGGGGAAACGGAACCTTTTACTGGTAACGCTGGTACAACTCTTGCGCACATCTCTGTTAGAAATGAAAATCTGTAGAGAAATGGATTAATTAAGACCAGTATACATATGATCCAATTAACCATTTAGAGTGCAATTTTTAATATACCAGGAAAAGATTCAGAAGCCCTTTTCTCTTATCAGCAAAAGAGAAATAACCGTTAATGTAGGCATCTGCTAAACCAAGGTCTGCTTCGGTTGCAACCTGAAAATTGCATTTGCATGAGATCAGATAAAGCAAGTGGAATGGAGTGGAGTATGCATCAAGAAAACTGAAGGGGAAGCTGACTGAACCTTCCAATAGAAAATAGGGTCATGAATTTGCAAGATAGATTTCACATGACACTTTGGGTCTGTTTTGCCAAAGCTGAACGTAGTGCCTCCTTGTTCCAGCAAGCTAGGGGTGAAAATAACCATGCGAGGATCAATCGTAGCTCGACATGCATAGCCCACTATATAGATCATTTGATGGGAGAACTCACATCAAGTTACCGAGGGATATGAATTGATTGAGAAATCTTGCTACCAGAATACGTGCCCCAGCCTCGGTCCATGAGGGCAACATCTGTTTCGGGTTCAACAGAAGGCTACTCTCCTTCTCAATCAAACCTTGAGCTGCTGCTTTTCCAGCCTGCACATATCGACATATCCAAAACCTAAGTATCAGATGTAAACGTATAAATTTCATGAGAAAGAAACGGTTGTGCAGCCAGGGAGTACCTTAACCTCATCTTCAAGGAAGCCATAACCTGTGTGATACAGGAAAGAAGAGGTGTTTTAGACCTAATCAATAAGAATATTTCTCTATACAAACAAATGTTAAGCTACCGTGGTATGCCCCGTAAAACCATATTCCTCTGTTCGACGTGATGGAGCTCAAGAGAAGCCTTTGCAGCAGCAACTGAGGGGGCAGAATGGCTAGCATTCCATTTGAGCAAGACATGGTCCGGGACGTGAGGAGGATTCAGCGTAACCAGGTAATGTCTGCTGGTTGATGCTATGTTTTATAAGTTCCGAGAAATATTAGGCCAAAGATATCACCATTTCCCAATTCCATGCATACCAAAGTTAACTGTAAATGCAATGTGAGTTGCTGGGTAAGTTACCTGAAGCAGGTTTAGCCAGTAGGTAACAGAGACACCCCCGCTTGACGTATTCAGGAAGTTCAAGGCGCTCCATGCCGACAAATTCAATGGCATCAAACTTTTGTCGCAGTGGAGGTATATATCACTGCAGATGATGAGGCACATGCATAAGTAGATATAAAAGCTACATAACAGGCCATAATAACATGCAGCGGTATGCTTTACCTGCAGACATGCTCGAAAGCATCCAGAATTCTCAGTTCCTGGTGGGTTGCTTCAGCACCTAGTATTCTTAGAGAACCAGGTGCACTCACCCCAAATACGATCCTGTCATACACCTCCTCCGAACCATCGACCTCTAATACTCTGTAGTAATCTTTGTGGAGTGGTGTACTTAGCTTCTGATTTGTACAGTACATGACATGATGCTACGCAAGGCTACCTATGAAACTATCCCGTGGAAACAAAGTTTCAATAAAATCGTGAAAACCAGAAGAAAAAAAAACATGTTTTAAAAGTTCTAAGAAATTGTCAACAAAAATATATGTATTACATTGGGAATGTTGAATTTTATAGACATGTAAATTGCAAGTGGAAACTAAAAAAGAGTTGGGAGCTATGAAAAATGCTAGCAATGGATGATAACAGAACGGAGGAGGAGACGTCATTTCGGATTGCGAGAACAGGGAACGGTAGAAAAGTAAAATGGATGAGCCTGGCCAATGCCTCCGTTAACACTTGAAACAGATTCGACTTGGCAGCTGGTCTTGATCCTGCAACCCATGCTTCCCAGTTCGTCCGTGACCTGTACACATCCGACACCATGAACAAAGTGTTCGAACCAAATCGTCTCCGCATATCAGATGTCAGATATTGGGATATGATGTCTATTTGTATAGGAAAAGAAACTTGTTCGTACGGAGCAACTGGTATTTGTTTTGGAATTTTACGCTCCAGGCGCGAGATCGCTCTTTTTTTTCTCTCTCTCTTTTATTAAGTGCGATCTGAGGTGTGCAGCTAGCTTGCTACAGAGCAATTACCATTATTCACGGAGAAGAATCCAAGAACAACAATAAATGTGAAGAACGGCGTCTTACAGTCATTTCCACAAGCACCTTGCCTGCACTGCAAGAGCAACCAGCATTCCCACTTCCCTCCCTCCTTCCTCGAGGCGACCTCATCCGATCCGAGGCTCAGGTGCAGAAGGTACTCCTTCTGCTCCCCCATCGCCAGGTCTAGGTCCCCTGGTCGCATTCGTAGTCCATACGCGCCAGCCTCACCGTCGCAGGTGAAGGCCCCCCCTGTAGGCGGGATCCTCCGCCGCGCCATACGCGCGTAACTCCTCCCCAGACCCCTGGTAGCGTCGAATCAATCTTGCCGCCGGAGTGACCGTCCGAAGCCAGGCAGAGCGCCACCCAGCAAGGACCTCGCGACCCGCAGCAATGCAGCATGTCGAGTCTGACTCTATGCTGCCTTCTACAGTTCTATACTACACTTCAAATGCGGTTGAGTAAAACAGAATCCGATTTGGAGGAGAAACAATTGCCCGTTTTAATTGGGACAGAAATTCAAATATTTTCTTCTCTTTAAGATGAAGAAATTCAGAAATTGGAAGTGTGAAATTTCGCTGCCTCGTACTCCCTCTGTCCTATACACTTTGTTTTGCACGGTTTTTACGCACAAATTTGACCACTCATATATATATATATACTCCCTCCATCTCAAAATAAGTGTCTCAAAGTTATCCAAAAGTGAATGTATCTATACTTGTTTCATGTCTAGATACATCCACTTTTTGTCAAATCTAAGACAGTTAATTTGGGACGGAGGGAGTACATTTTTTCATTCAGGTTTTGTTGATCTAATCAATGGAACCGGGGAGGGGCTCCCTGTTATTCTAAAAAAAACATGGATTGGAAACCTATAAATGTTATCGTTGCAATTGCTTTTGCAAAAATCTTTTATTTCATATATATGTACACTAACTTTGTGGACATATTATAGTTACAAATCATGATCAAAATTGTGAATTGTTGATCAGTGAAAAACATACGAATATGAAATAAATATTGTATCATATTTAAACTTATAAATTATTTTCTCCCTCGCACAATCTATTAGGACCAGACTAAGCAGGAGCCGATGCATATTAGTCCTCCCGAATTGTCATACTACCACTCTCTTTTATACATGCAAATTGATGATATTAACAAAGATTATATTAATTTTTTAACTTGAAAAAAATCTCAAATCGCATACACGATTGACGATCTGTTTTCATCGTTGATTCGATCACGAAAAACTTTTGGAACTAGAGCCCATATTGACATGTTTTGATAGCATTTTTCTTGCAATTTCCTGATTGTTGACACTTACTTTTTAGATTGTATAGTGCTTAGCTATCTGGTTAAAACAATTTGGTTGTCCAGTTTATGAACATTATTTACACAAATGTAAGACTTGCATGATAGTAATTTTTTTAAGTATGAAATGTTTGAAACATTTGAATAGCTGCTCTCTAACTTTGCATAACATTGCATTTTCTATGGACATGTACAATTTTTTTTGGATAATTATGCAATATTTCGTGATAATGGTTTGATGTTAATCCTGCAACCATAGTGTTATAATATGACATTAGTGCAATGAAACATAGCAACTTGGATCTCGTTATGAAGCCCTCGTCGGATGGAATCATCGGAATAAACTGATCGCAGAGCAGATTGATGATTTAGGAGATAAATAATTTTAAATTACTAAATTTAGTAATTAATGTGATGATCTCAGCATGATGCGACAATTCTTAATTATATGCATGGATTCTGGGAAAATCCCACCTAAATTATAAATAAATTAAACATATTTATGAAATGCATATATAGTTTACCCTACTACAATAATTGAAAATTTTGTTTATTGTATTTTGCCGATTTGTGTGTTTTCATTTCCTGTAGAATTCCATATGTCATGACATTCTATTACTCTATTTGTCCATTTTTTGTGTTTATTCATTTCATGTGAATCAAAGCGCTCAGCGAAGTTCGTAAGGAAGATTAATGTTTTTTTCATCGTTACTAAATCATATGACACATATTCTTCTGGAGTAAGTTTTCTTGTTCTTTATGTCTAGTTATCTAGATGGTTTCTAACTACCAGCCATGTAGTGTTGCAAATATTTTTGGCTGCTGGTTATGTGGCATCGAGCACAAGTAAGAATCCTCATTAGGGTTGGAGCGGTCGTCATAATATGTCTGTCGTGGCTATGTAGAAATGATATGGTCTTTAATGGTAAGAATGCATCTACATTGCATCTCATTTATTCGTGTACCTACTTGGTTTGCTTGAGGTCCTCTCTTCAACATCTAGAGAAACATGACATGTTTATTTTTGGCTGCTGGTTATGTGGCATCGAGCACAAGTAAGAATCCTCATTAGGGTTGGAGCGGTCGTCATAATATGTTTGTCGTGGCTATGTACAAATGATATGGTCTTTAATGGTAAGAATGCATCTACATTGCATCTCATTTATTCGTGTACCTAGTTGGTTTGCTTGAGGTCCTCTCTTCAACATCTAGAGAAACATGACCTGTTTACGACGGCCTGTACACATTTAGAGTAGGTGATGCTTAATATGTTTGCCCACATGATGGCGACATAATCTCTGGATTGACGCTTCACAACTTTAGACGTTATATGAGTCATGGCTACTTCTATTTGGCCTTTTGTTTTTATCCTTGTTTTCTGGTTGAGTGCATCCAAGTTCTTACGGAGAGGCCGGGTGTAAACTATTGTTTCTTGTATCGGCCTGATGAGAATGTTTGAGTTTAATAGAAGTGCAGTTTATGGAAGATAAAAGTAAATACGTTGTATTTGCTAAAATTCTAGCCGGTCAAAAATATTTGCAAGGCGCATGTGAAAATGCAGTTTTGAATAACAGTGATTATTAGTAAAATTATTACCTTATTTACGTAGGACTGTAAACCATCCTTTACACTTACAGTAAGCCATTGGGGACGCCCACCGAACGGCTGAACGCAAGAACCACCAGAAAGAAAGAAACAAGCGAATCAGTCGCAATGTATGGCAAAAAAACGTCGTGTGACTGTGTATCTTTGTATGCATGCATGGAGGGAGTTGGCGCGCACCTCCATAACCTGATAGCACGAGAGCACGAAGAAAGCAGGGAAGCCCAAAACATCTTGTAACGGGCATGACCATATGCACGCGCAGACAGGAATCTGCATGAATTTACATGTATCCATTAATCCATGAACTGATGAACGTATGAGCCAAGGTACACTAGCTCGTACTAACCAAAAAGTCTTATATTTTGATACGGAGGGAGTAATATATTTGACCAGTTGATTTATATATATACCAAGTAGGCCTCCTGGAAGAGCTGGGAGTACGCATGCGACTGGACGAACTGCCCCAGCGTCTCGTCGTAGTCCCGGTCAAGATCACCAGGGTTCTTCTCACGGTCGTCCAAGTACCTGAGCGCATCGATCCTAAACCTGAAAACCTCACACGGACCACGCGCCAGAAGCTGGGGCTGAGCGCGTTGCTAATCTGCGCCAGGAGCCCCGACACGACACCGTTGCGGCTGCCCCACTCCCACCTGCCGCCGCCGGACAGCTGCGTGCTCGCCGACATGGACATGTCCGGCGACCTCTCCGTCTCCACGCCCAGCGCTTCCAGCCATTCCACAGTGTTTGGATACGTTACCTGCCATGAATATCGATCAGTCATATTTAGTCAACAAAAGAGTTCGAATGTGTCTTATCCTTGATTAATTTGACGCCCACCCGGTTGAAGTGCATCATGCCGAGGTCGAGTTCGACGCCGTCCACGACCACGCTCCTCCTGCCAGCGTTCTTCCCGCCGAGACGCTCCTCCTTCTCGTACACCGTCACACGCGCCGCTCCTCGCCAGCTCGTGCGCCGCCACAAGACCGCTTACCCCGGCACCCACAACCGCCACCCTCATCTTGCACATCTCTCTCTGGGGCGAATAGCTCAGATGCGACGTTTTTTCGAGTAATTGGACAGGCAGCGACGTCGTTGCACGTAATAGCTCACACGCGGCATCTATTCGAGCCATAATTGCTCTGCGGCGACATGGCCGTCAAGTCATGCTCCCCACGCTGTAAACCAGGTTTGACCGGTACATGGAGTGTTTTTCTCGAGTGGGACCCATGCGTCAGCGAAACCGGCCTCTGTTCGTGGGGGAACCCTCTCTGCCACGCGCCGGCGTCCCGCGGAGCTCACTCTGTCCCGTCGTCTCGGTTTCTCCGGGCTGGGGAAAAAAATTCCTGGCGACGGCGAGTCGGCGGCAATGGAGCGGGCGACTCGAGCTGTGGCAAAGAAGCGGGCGATTCGAGCTGCGGGAATGGAGCGGGCGAGTAAAGCTGCGGCGAGGGGGCGGGCGACTGGAGCACCGGCAATGGAGTCGAGCAAGCTGGCGGCGAGTCCTGCGGCGGAGGGAAGAGCGGCCGCGCGAGTCCAGCAGCGGCACCCGGAGTCGAGCAAGCTGGCGGCGACGCAAAGCTTGGGTGCTGCGTCGAGGGAGCGGCGAGGGAGGATGGAGGATGGGGGGGCGGTGCGGGTACACGGTCGCAGAGGCGACCGGCGGCCCGATTTGTGTCTCGTGCACGGCGAGGGGCTCCATCTATCTCGACGGCAAGCGACCCTACCGGATTTCAGTCCAGCAGGTACTGAAGAAGGCGTGGAAGCGTCACGGCTACTACAGCTCCAAGGGTTTTCCGCTCGGCGGTGATTCGCCGCCGATGACGAGGCAGAGGTTTGCCGCGATGCGCAAAATTGCTGCGTTCGACGACAGCAGCTCGGGCGGTGCTGCGGGCGACGAGAGCAGCTCGGGCGGTCGAGCAGCAGTTCAGCAAGCTCATCCCCGAGCGTGGACTTCGATGCCGCGTTGAGCCTAGAGGCTTTCAGCCTAGTTGCCGGGATGGCGGCGGATAGATTGTTCTGCTCCGATATCCTCTGCGAGATGAAATCGAGCTAGAAGATTGTGCTGCAGAGCCATGGCGGAGGGAAGATCGTGCTGCATTCTGTAGATAACTAGTGTAGTGAATTTTGTTAGGTGCCTGAAACCATTTCAGGCAGTGTTTGCCCAGCGCTGGGAGCGTGTGTGGGAGTTCTTTTGTGAAATGGCCGTGCTCTGGACGTGCTCTGGACGTGCCCTGGACGTGCTCTGGACGTGCCGTGGCACGTTCCGGTAGGTGAAACCTTGTTTTTGTAGGTGAAACCTTGTAAACAAAATGTAAATTATTGTGTTCCTTGTTTTTGTGTTCCTTGTGGCATTCGCACGCCGTCAGATTGTGGCATGCACACTGTCGAACACCTTTGGGAGCGCGCTCTGGACACGCCCGATTGTGGCATTCGCACGCCGTCGGATTGAAAACAAGTTGAAAGAGTTGAAACATTGTCAACTAGGTAGAGGCTTATGTCATCTATAGACAAAATGCTTTAATTTTTTATTTAACTTACCAAAATGTAAATATTGCTAGTGTTGCTAGTGTTACCAAAATGTAAACATTTGTAACTATTACCAAAATCGAAATGTACATGTTATTTGTGCTAGGCTTGGATGTTGCAATGATTTCATACTAATTTTTGAATTCAAATTTGAACTACAATTCAAATGTACATGTTATTTGTGCTAGGCTTGGATGTTGCAATGAGGAGGATTTCATTTGTAAATATTAACCTTCTAATGGTGGTAGATTTGTCGCAAACAGAGGCATAGCCTAGTGGCAAAGGGTTGATGCTCCCTTTGCCCACCTAAGTTCGAGTCCCCTTGCTCGCAATTTAGGTGTTGCACATTATATGTCCTAATCCAGTAGCTTAGTGGGTCGGGCATCTCACTATTATAGAAAGATTTCTATAATAGTGAGTTGTCCCATCCATTAAAATATTGCACTTGGACAAATTCTTTTGAATTTTTTAATTTTTTTTTATATTTTGATTCTTTTGTGCTAATTTATGAATATTTGAATTCAACTATGAACCAAAATTGAAATGTACATGTTATTTGTGCTAGACTTGGATGTTGCAATGATTTCGATCTAACTTGGTCATCCCCATTTCTAATCCTGTCATTTTTCTAATCGGTTCTCCAAAATGAGCTACAAAAGAGCCCCAAAGGTAAGCCCAAACAGCCCCATTTCTAATCCTGTCATTTTTTCGACATTCTCCAAATGATCTCAAACTCTAGGGTTAACATCTATTGCACTAATATAGTGTCCTAGACCAATTTTTAACTCAAAACTTGTTTAAAAGTTGGTTTGATAAACTTGTTTAAAATATTCAAAAAACATCAAAAAAATGCAAATCCAGTGCACATGGTCTTATTTTGACATGTACTAACAGCTCCAACTGATAAACAAGGTCTACATACATATTAAACAAGAAATGCTTCAATATGGTGTGAAATCTCACATCTCAAACTATAGTCCTAGTTTGAGATGTGAGATTTCATACCATATTGAAGCATTTCTTGTTTAATTATATCTAGACCTTGTCTATCAGTTGGAGATGTTAGTACATGACAAAATAAGACCATGTGCACTGGATTTGCATTTTTTTGATGTTTTTTGAATATTTTGTGAATATTTCAAATTCGGTCAAACCTAAGACCAACATTTAAACAAGTTTTAAACATGAAAATGAAAAACCAAGCTTGGATCCTTCTTAGTCAATCCAAAATGAAGCTTTGGTGAGTTTTTTGTAAATTTCATGTTGCAAATCCCAAACCACCTCTCTTCGCACATGAGAGTTCATTGTTTGAAATGTGTGATTTCACACCATATTGAAGCATTTCTTGTTTAATATGTGTCTAGACCTTGTTTATCAGTTGGAGATGTTAGTACATGACAAAATAAGACCATGTGCACTGGATTTGCATTTTTTTGATTTTTTTGAATATTTCATGAATATTTCAAATTCGGCCAAACTCAAGCCAAATCAGCATTTAAACAAGTTTTAAACATGAAAATGAAAAACCAAGCTTGGATCCTTCTTAGTCAATCCAAAATGAAGCTTTGGTGAGTTTTTTGTAAATTTCATGTTGCAAATCCCAAACCACCTCTCTTCGCACATGAGAGTTCATTGTTTGAAATGTGTGATTTCACACCATATTGAAGCATTTCTTGTTTAATATGTGTCTAGACCTTGTTTATCAGTTGGAGATGTTAGTACATGACAAAATAAGACCATGTGCACTGGATTTGCATTTTTTTGATGTTTTTTTGAATATTTCATGAATATTTCAAATTCGGCCAAACTCAAGCCAAATCAGCATTTAAACAAGTTTTAAACATGAAAATGAAAAACCAAGCTTGGATCCTTCTTAGTCAATCCAAAATGAAGCTTTGGTGAGTTTTTTGTAAATTTCATGTTGCAAATCCCAAACCACCTCTCTTCGCACATGAGAGTTCATTGTTTGAAATGTGTGATTTCACACCATATTGAAGCATTTCTTGTTTAATATGTGTCTAGACCTTGTTTATCAGTTGGAGATGTTAGTACATGACAAAATAAGACCATGTGCACTGGATTTGCATTTTTTGATGTTTTTTGAATATTTCATGAATATTTCAAATTCGGCCAAACTCAAGCCAAATCAGCATTTAAACAAGTTTTACACACCAAAATGGAAAACTAAGCCTGGATCATTCTTAGTCACACCAAAATGAAGGTTTGGTGAGGTTTTGGACAATTTCATGTTGCAAATCTCAAACCACCTCTCTTCACACATGAGAGTTCAAATGAGCTCTAAAGGTAGTGTAAACGGCTCCATTTCTAAGCAAGATTTTTTTCCACCTTCTCTAAATCAGCCAAATAACTATCCTACACATCTACTCTATATATAAAAACCATGTGCACTGGAATTTCATTTTTTTGATGTTTTTTTGAATATTTTATGATTATTTCAAATTCGGCCAAACTGAAGTCAAACCAACATTTAAACAAGTTTTAAACATGAAAATGAAAAAAAAGCCTGGATCATTCTAAGTCCCACCAAAATGAAGGTTCTGTGATTATTTTAATTTTTTCTGAATTAGTTGGTCAACCCACACAAAATCCTACGAAGCTTCTGTGATTTAACCCTGGCCGTCCGATCATGCCTTCTAGAAGGAAACCCCCCGATCCGCGCCAGTCCCAGTTCTGCGCTCTGATTGGCTGTTGATTCTTTTTTTTTTTGAGAGGAGGCTGTTGAATTTTTTTAGCTGCAGTGTTTCGAACGCGCATAGGCCACGGCCCAACAAACTCCACGGCCCAACAATTTTTTTTAGCTGCAGTGTTTTATTAATTTCAAACGCGCATAGGCTACGGCCCAGAAAACTCGACGGCCCACGGCCCAAATCCTGTCGTGCCCTAGCTATTGCTCTTCTTATCCACTAACCCTGTCGTGCCCTAGCTATTTCCCCACCCTGTCGTGCCCGAGCTATTTCCCCACCCTCGCCGCCGCTCGCATTAGCTCGCCGCCGGTGATCAAATCGAGCTACGCCAGTAGATCCAGCCCCGCCGCCCGCCGATGTTTAGGAGGGGAGGTCGAATCGCCGGCCGCGGTGGCCATTCCGGCGGTGGCAACGGCGACGAGGAGCGGAAGGGGAAGAGGCGGGTTCCGGCTGACCCCGCTAGGAAGGCCATGGCCGCTTCCGACGGCGCTCGTAAGCGAGGCGCGCGTGCGTGGACGAACCTCGGAATGCGGCCTCCGCCTGCGTACGAGCGCCGCGAGCTGCCTGAGTACGACCGCCGCATGGCGATGGCTGGAAGCTCTTCCGGTGCGGGGAGCTCCTCCATTGCTCGGGGTCGGGCACCGCTGCCGCCGCCGAAGAGGGAGGAGGAGGAGCAGCAGGAGCGCCCACCGCGCAGCGGCCGCCCCCTCCTGCCCGGGGACTTCGTCTCCGAGGAGGACGTGCCCTGGGTCACCTTGGAGGTGTTCCAGCGCAGCACAGAGGAGGAGAAGCGTCGTCAGATGGAGATTGAGCTCGACCAACGCCGCCTCGAGGTCGGGATTTACAGTTCCCTCCACGACGTCATCGACATCAGCTCGGACTCCGACGGGGCCGGGCTATTCGACCCCGACGAGGACTAGGACTGAGCGGCGCCGCCGCCTCGTTGCCGCTGCCGCACCCCCGGGGCTCCGGTGTGAGCCCAATTTTGGGTCGTAGCTAGGGGTAGGAGCAGCAGCGAACGTCCCCGCCTGTTAATTTTCAGTTCATCTCCGTGTGGCTTTTGAATCTATGAGCCACGAGCTTCTGTAATGTTAATGTAATGTACTGCAGTTTATCTACTATATGCGCCCCGCGGGTTTATTTTATCTTCATTTATTTATGTTTTGCCTCGCCGGCGTTGCCGCGCTGCGTCGATGTCGCCGGAGAAGAAGAAGAAGAAGAAGCAGAGAAAGCGCGCGCAGGGGAAGAGATTAAACGGTCGTCGTTGCTGACGTGGGTAATTGTGGGTCCCACCCGCCTCCCTTTAATCCTAACTGACTGCGATTAAGAGCAATTAGTTAGGGAAGATATTTGAGCTCAATGAGACGTCGCATGTGAGCTATTACAACCAACGACGTCGTTCTCCAGTAAATAGCATGAAAAGGTGTAGTACCTGGGCTATTCGCCCCTCTCTCTGTCTCTCGCCTGAATTTATCTTGTCGGTTCTAGGAGGGACAACAACGATGTTGGGTTAGGCATATAGGCTGTGTTCTCGCAGCCTCGCAGGTCACCACTTCCCGTTCGTATATATAGCAAAACAATTGGGGATATTATAATCAAAATCGCTGCTATTCTGTTTGTGTATAGTATATTAATTTGTATACGAAAAAACATGTAATCAGTGAAAATTGCCAAAGTTTGTTAAGTTCCGATGATTTCAAATTCAATCCAGTACTATTAGAATTATACGCAATTAAATCATTACTGAAAGCAGACAAAGAACGATATTTATTAAGGGTGGTTCAATGATCACCGCCTTCAAACCAGACAATTACTACTAAGTCAACATAGTACAATTGATGACATGGCGCCCGTTTAGAACATCGGACGCATCGCGACCACCATGCTACTACTGTCGGTCCGATGTTCTCTTCCTGATCTTGTGTACAGCCTACTACTTTCGTCTGTGGTGCATCTACTACCTTCATTTCATAATATAAGACGTATTTCATTTTCTTTGACCAAGCATTTGACCAACAATTAGTCTATTAATATATAATTTATGTGACATATAATTGACATCATTATATTCCTACTCAAAAGTACTTCCTTGTGATTATGCATTCTATCAAATAAGTCACCTGTTAGATGAGTAATTCTTGGTCAAAGGAAACGAAATACGCCTTATATTTTGGAATGGAGGGAGTATATGATATGGTTAAGTTACACGTGTACGACTTTAACACCTAGCCATATGTATGTTTAAGTTCAACCATAGCCAGGTGCATATATCGACACCAATTCCAACGGTTGAAATTGTTGGTAGATTGAATTTTACATAGATTTGCTTCAAACTTATCATCATATGTGTGGAATTTCATAGAGACAGGTTATACGGCCGTCGAGAAAATTGCAAAAAACCACCACAATTGGTGGCTTCGTTGCAAAAGACCACCGGCTTTCATTTAATTCGCAAAAAACCACCACTATTCGTTGACACGTTGCAAAAAAAACCACCACTTCTTCGCTAACCGCCAGTTAAGTATGAAACTGACAGACGGGGCCCACATGTCATCCAGTTGGAGATGATTCTTGTTGGGAGAGGATGACATGTGGGCCCCGTCTACCAGTTTCATACTTAACTGACGGTTAGCGAAGAAGTGGTGGTTTTTTTGCAACGTGTCAACAAATAGTGGTGGTTTTTTGCGAATCTGCTGGAAACCGGTGGTCTTTTGCAACGAAGCCACCAATTGTGGTGGTTTTTTGCAATTTGGTTATACGTGATCTGGGCATATAATTTTTGGGCAAACAATACTACTATAATTTTAGTCGTAAAACTGTGTATAATGGATTTGTTCTTCTTATTTTCTTTGTGTATTGCTAATTATAGGTAGCAAAATGAACCAGTGGCTCACGTACGTAGCTCGTTAAAAGTTTCATCTATGGGTTCTGGACTTTTTGTAAGGCCACGTGTCATCTCAGCGCACGGAATCTTATCAGCGGAAATATTGAAACTCCACCGTCTTTTGATGATTCTTGTGACACGAGAATGTGTCTCCGGCGGCTGAGGGTGTATGTACACATGTTCTTTGGTCTTGTGAACTTTGAAAGGTGTGCAAGAGCCACGTTTTCTTTGCTCAAGTTCACCGAATGAAGAAACCATGAATTAATTACAAATTTTGTCGCACTGCGAGTAGCAAACGACTACTCTATGTTTAAGTAGTCCTATCCTTTTGTTAACTAATACGTTATCCATCCTGCCTCCTCTGACGTGTCCGTACCATAACCGCCGGCTGCGCGACATAAGGTAAAGTTAACGAACGTACAATTAAGAGTCTTTCTTCCAGCAGTGAACGGGACAGAAATGTTTATTTACCCGCATCCGCGATTTGTTAGCATCTTCAAGAGCTTACCTTAAAAACACTGAATACGCAAAAGCTGCTTTTTTGGTTTTAGGCCTTGTTTGGTACGCATGTGTCGGCCGGGAATTGGAGGGATTTTCCTCTCGGGGTCAAAATCCCCAAAATTCCACGAGACCTCGTTTGATAGGCCGGGTGAGGGTTGGACCAGCCCGGCCGAACCACCGCTTTCCACTACCTTCCACGTGATTTAGGCGCCTCGAGGCAGCCCTCGCGGATCGACCGGGGAGGCGGGGACGATGAGACGAAAGACAAGGGAGGCGCCGTTGCATCCTCCGTCCTCCCGTCGCCGCGCGCCGACGCAGCGGCTTTCGCCGGTACAACTCCCCCCACTCCCCTCCCCTCTCTACGATTTGGGCAAAGATCGGCTCCTATCTCTGCAGCCGCCGGCCGCATTCGATCATTCCGACTACCGCGCCACGTCTGCTCATGTCTCCCTTCTCCTTGCTGATGTTCCAGAGCTAGCTCTTGGCCACGATCTGGAGTGTGTTCTTGGTGGGGCAGAGGATTGGACGGCCTGCTTGTCACGATATGGGGTTCTTTTTCTTGCAAGTCTAGTCCTTAAATACTTTTCATGCATTTAGAAGTCAGAAAAGATCGAACGATATTGAATCGGAATCTCTGTCGTTCCAGGTTACAATGCATTATTTTTTCAGTCATGTATACGTACTGGCTTAATGCCAATGTAAGTGTGATTATACGGGAGATCAATTGATGGAGTGGGTAAAATCTGTCGAAGGAATTCTACTATTCTTAACTAGTGATGTACTACAGGTGAGCAACACTACTTAAGTCTCTCATTGTAAGTAGAGATAAAACTGTTATCTGTATCTTCCGGTTTTTTACTTAGACTCGCATTGTCATTTATATTTCCTTCTGTAATATTTGAAGATTCATGGCCATATGATGCTTGCCACACCAATTGGTTCATATTTTTTGGGGGAAATCAGACAACCATACTTGTATCAGGAACTTGTGCATATATCTTCTTGCATTTTGAAAGAATGTATTTTCCATGTTTCTCCTGCTTTGTTCTCACCACGCAAGTGGAACTTTTGCGTACATCATCTGATGAAGATTTATCTCTTAGTGGTGCAGCATGGGGGCGGTTGCTGACCTTGGAGTAATCTTCATTCGCAGTTGTTGGTGCGGCACGATGGATGTGCTTACTTTTGCTGCCCATGAAGAATTTGAAGCAAACTTCGGTGACATCTGTTGCTGGTTGTAATGGACAGTACATTACAGTGAATTAAGGATGGTAATTTTACCCATGGGTACGGGTACCCCGGGTACCATACCCGTGTGGGTAGGGTATGGTCAAAATTTTATACCCATGGGTAGTACCCGTACCCTACCCGTTAAGTCGTGGATAGGGTACGGATATAACCTCGTACCCATGGGTATACCCATACCCTACCCGTTTATATAATTTACCCGTGAAGGTGTAATATTTATTCTCGTGAGAATGTTAATACATGTTAAAATTGTCATCAATTGTCAATTTGACTTGAAATAATTGTTACATATTCAAATATATGGTATTGAGTTGGGATAAATGTTTTTCTTTTATAAATGTATTATCGATGAATGTAAAATTATGAATAACTTGTGTACTATTTGATCTACCCGTTGTGTACCCAATGGGTATGGATGGTATGGGTACGGGTGAAGTTTTATACCCGTGGGTACGGGTATGGGTAGACTTTTGTACCCATTGACTATACGGGTATGGGTATGGTATTGCTCTACCCGCCCCATACCCTACCCATTGCCATCCTTACAGTGAATAGCTTTTGTCCCATTAACTCGAGTTCGTTCCTCTGAGTTGGGTGCAACTCAAAATTGTGTTTCAGTCAAAGTTTTAAATAGCCCGCTATAGCTCCGCTATAGCTTTTGGAGAGCCCTCGCGCTAATTAACGCTATACACTTTTAACGCTAAATTGAAAACGGCGCTAATAGCCCGCTAAATCCCGCTATAGCGCTAAATTTTGATACATTTATCCCGCTAAACCGCTACAACTATAGAAGGGACACGAGTTAATACCATAAAGTTATCCATCTAGCTTATTATCCCTTCTTGTTTTTACTATATGTATGACGCATTGATGCAAAACTTAGTTATTGAGCTGGAATTTCTAATCAATGCTTGGTTTTAAGATATATGTGAATATTTAGATCAATTATATGTGATATATAATATATGATACTTGATTGTAGATTTATTTTTTTTTAAAATCATTATTTAAGAAAAACGCTAAATGAGTTTAGCTTCGCTATAGCTCCGCTATAACCTTTCATAGCTTTTGTCAGAGCCGCCGCTAAATGGAATAGCCCGCTATTTAAAACTTTCACGAGAAATGTTTATGGCCGGTTGATGGTTTTGTGGATGAATTGGTACAAATTGCTTATGGTTCAGTATTGTTTGTTGGTAGGGTGGATACTGTCGTCAATGTACAATCTTCTGGGATTTACGTTGAATATTTTCTATATGCATGAATGCATGTTCTGGGTGGTATGCAGTTTACTAAATACTTAATCTCTAATAATATGTGTTGATTTGCCTTACTTGCTGCTTGACAATGCTTATACGAATTTGTGTACCGAACCCTTTCTACCAAATGGCAAGTGGAATAGGGTGAAAGAGGTTTTGAGGGTATTGGGTGAGCGGAGAGGTTTCACCCAATCCCTTTGAGGATTATCCTCACCAATCCCCTCAAAATCTCTATCACCAAACAAGGCCTTAGTGGGGAAATAAACAGCTCCAAGAGTATGACCAAAAGTGGTCCGGGACCAATAAATTTGGATGATGACCCAAAAATCTAGCTCCAAATATGCATATATGGGTAATGCTAGGCAATGCCCTCAAATTGCATAGATTGGAGCAAAATCCTCCCAAACAAATAATTGGTATGATTTAAACCCTCAAATTCTCAATACCGTGTAAATCCCCCGCTAACACTGGTTTTGGTAAAATTTAGCCGGGTTTGAGCGTATTCGGGCGGTTTTGCTGGCGCTGACGTGGCGCCGTCCGTTACCTTCGCGGGAACAGCAGCAGGGACAGATCACCAGGTCGCCTCCTGGAGCCGCCGCCGGATCATTGCCGCGCGCGTCCGCCGCTATTTCTCCATGCACTAGCTGCAAGCGCTCATGCGCTGCTTGTCGAGCAGGAGATGGACACACTCCAGCCAGGTGCCGCGGCGTCGTGCCGTGCTCGCCCAAACAGAGCGGCAGGAACTGGTTGCGCTCCTCACCATCCGCCTCGACGCGCACGTTCAGGGCGGCGCTTGCCGGCGGCCCGGCTCGGGCACGCTCGGGCTGTGGCTAGGATAGGCGCAGGCAGTGGCTCGGCAAGGCGCGAGCTCGACGACCAGGCCTCCATGGCCAGCGGGCAACCGTGTACGGGAGAATGGCCTTTGGTGCGCCGCGATGGTGTCGTTGATGTTGCGTCGCCGACGAGAACGCCATGTGGCCGGCCTGACGGATGCGACGAGCCAGGGAGCTTGCAGTTGCAGACTGCCAGACTCTCCCACGAACCTGCCAAGGAGACGGACTAAACTAGCTACAAACTTGGACCAGTCACGAAAAGAACTCGTGCTGCAGGTCACATTTATTCAGCGACAGACTTAACTGAACCTAAACTAGACTGAAACTGTCGACAACAGAGTCCGCCCTCGATGCGACCCGGCACGAGTTGGATGGCCATGCTCGGTACTCGCTGCTCGCCGCGCGTGGGCACGACGCCATGCCGCCGCTCTGGTGGCCCTCGCCGCTGCCAGTGCAGCCGAGCCGAGCGTCGTTGGCCTGCCTCGAGCGCCTGGGGTTCTACGGCGTGCGCGTGGATGAAAGCGACGTGTCCATGCACGGCAGACTCGCGCTCTCGCGGCGCGTGTTCGTCGCCGGCGGAGGCTGGCGCCTGGCAGGAGCAGCGGCGAGACCTCGGTGGCGTCGACGACGTTCGCGCGCTGCAAGACGCCGGCGAGCTCTTCGGGAGCTGGAGGATTGCGAGCCACTGGGGCCGGACCTCACACCGTGCGAGGTGCGACGGGTGCGGCGACATGCGGTTTCTCCCATGCTACAGGTGCTACGGTAGCTGCAGAGGGTTCACTGAAGACAAGGATGGCCACCTCGTCGGCGCGTTCCAGACTTCCAGGACTGCCACGACTGCAACGAGAACATGCACATCAGGTGCGCCGTTATCTTCTTAACAGAGAGCCGACGTCGCCACGTCATCACACAAAAATACTCAAATTGTTCAAAACCAGCTTAGAGGGTGACTTAGACGGTATGAAGGATTTGAGAGTTCAAATCATATCAATTTTTGCCTCGTTTCAAAAAATTATCATTTCAATTTTTTGTCGAGAGGATTTTGCTCCCGTGCGGGAAATTTAGGGGTGAAATATATAATTAATCAAAAAATGGAACAGCACCGCGTGAAGGCCCAACTGCCCAGGCGGAATATTCACGGGCGAGCGGCTGAGACCACTGGTCTCGTCTCTGGCGCCGGACCTCGCCGACGAGCGAACCCCGCCTCGCCTTGTCCGTACCCCCTAGGCCCTTCTCCCTCACCGCGCGAGCTCCGCCCCTGCGGTAATCGAGCGGGACCCAGTGGTGGTCGTCGCGCACGCCGCAACCAAATTCGTCGTCACAGGGCCCTCGTCCGCAGACTCCCACGCCGTGCCCTGCGCCGCTCGATTTGGCCCGGCCGAGACGGCCACAACCGCCTGCCTCCTCCCGAATTTGCCCAATGCCCGACCGCGCTGAACCTCGACCAGTGGTGAGCGGAGTTGCTCCTTCGCGGGTGAGGGCAGACGGTATAGGGAGGCGATGAGGAGTAATTTCGGGCGAATGTGCTATGTAGAAGAGTGAGGAAAAATAGGACCAACTGACAGGTGGGCATAGGTGCGGAGCCAGGATTCAACATTGAATGGGGCCAAACATGGTTAATCACCATTATGGAGCCAACACAACTAATTTGTCTAAAAAAATTATCTAAATTAGACTTAATTACAAAATTCTTCATGTTTTACACTGCCATAGGGGGGTCAGGGGCACCTGCTGGCCCCTAACTCCGTGCGGTCAAGTTTTGCGTGTTCAAAATATGGGTAAGCTGGAAAAGTTAAAAAATTAGCTTACCCATACGGCCATACGGTACCTTCTCTCTACTCTACCACAACCAATCTGCCTACCCAATTTTTTGGTAAGCACTTGGAGATGTTCTTAAAAATCATCACTAGCTAATCGGGTCAATCACACTTTTTTCCAAAATTTGATCAACATAGTTGAGTTGAACACACACAGATGCATGAGCCATCGGCTGCTTGGGTCTTGGTTTCTTTAATACGGAGAATGGTATAGTCTACCGGTTAGAAAAAAGTCTAATCTAACAAATATTACAGGGCTGCAAGACAGTTACGTGCCATTCAACTACCAAGAACCTTTTTTTGTAAACTTTGGCAAAGGCTCTAAGCAATACTAACGTATACAGAATTCATCATAATTATCAATAGGGTGAACTATCCGAATTATTATTATTTTCCTTTGAAGTTCCCTCTAAATACCTGGGGCTCCTAACGAAATCTAATGATTCGAGGCAACCGGTAGGGATGCGAAAACGGGACCGTTTGTCCCACTTATACTCAAAATTGTGTACTAAGCTATGTACAAAATGGAGTATAAGTGGGACAAACGGGTCCCATTTTTGCAAACTTAGCAACGGACGTAACTGCCCTAACCTATTCTCAAATCTTAGATACGTAGGATAGTGCGGTAACTCCGGTGAGCCGTGCCATATAATCGGGACCACCAAGTGGATCATTATTTGTAGGACGATGTGGGGATGGGCCAACCCACAAAGAGTAACAGTCGACCACCACATCCGAATTCAATCGATGACACTAGCATTTCGTCATACATCACTAGTAGAAAACAGGCCTTTCGTCCGGCCATTAGTCCCGGCCGCGGCCTGGGCCGGGACTAATGGTCCGGACACGTCGCCGCGAAAACGCCGAAGCGTACGGCACCCTTTAGTCTCGGCTCGTTAGGGCCCAATAGTCCCGGTTTGAGATACAAACCGGGACTAAAGGGGTATGTGGCCCGCTGCGGCCTGGTGCCCCACCTTTAGTCCCGGTTTGTATCTCAAACCGGGACTAATGGGCTGGCCCTATATATATGGCAGCCCCTCTCCCCTCTCTTGTTTTTTTTCCTGGTGGGAGGTGGTGTAGGTTTGTGCTAGTTTTTCTTTTCTTCATATGCACTAGAGGTGTTCGGTGAAATGCATGTTAGAGCGATGCCACTTGAGTTCACACAAGAAAAACATGATATGAGGTGCCCGAGCCACACTTAAGCTTCCTCCTCTTTGTTTCCAAGTGTCCTAAAAGGTTAACAACTATTTTCTCGTTTAGACCGCGCGGTACTAATTTTAGCATCGTGATTGCGTTTGATATATAGTTCTATGATGCAGATGAGTCATCCATGGATGTACGGTGACCGACGCTCTGCCGCTTACAGAGAAGGCGTGCGTTCTTTTCGCCTTGCGGCCGAGGCGAACAAGCGGCGGGATGGCTTTATGATTTGTCCATGTGTTGAATGTCGGAATGAGAAGGATCACACTTCCTCAAGAGTCATTTAGAGCCACCTGCTTCGGTCCGGTTTCATGTCCGGCTATAATGTTTGGACCAAGCACGGAGAAAGAGGGGTTATGATGGAAGACGGCGATGAAGAAGAGAACGATGATGACAACTATCGATCTATGTTCACTGAATATGCTGATACCGAAATGGAAGACAATGAAAAAGAAGAGGGTCAAGAACGGGCACCAGATGAGCCCGCTGATAATCTTGGTCGGGTCATTTCTGATGCAAGGCGAGGCTGCGACACAGAAAAGGAGAGGTTGCAGTTCGAGCAGATGTTACAGGACCACAACAAATTGTTGTACCCAACTTGTGAAGATGGCCAGAAGAAGCTGGGTAGCACACTGGAATTGCTGAAGTGGAAGGCAGAGACCGGTGTGACTGACTCGGCATTTGAAAAGTTGCTGGTACTAATGAAGAAGATGCTTCCAAGAAAGAACGAATTGCCCGCCAGCACGTACGAAGCAAAGAAGCTTGTCTGACCTCTAAGATTAGACGTGCAGAAGATACATGCATGCCCTAATGACTGCATCCTCTACCGCGGTGAGAAGTACGAGAATATGGATAAATGCCCGGTATGCACTGCATCGCGGTATAAGATCAGAAAAGATGACCCTGGTGATATTGAGGGCGAGCCACCCAGGAAGAGGGTTCCTGCCAAGGTGATGTGGTATGCTCCTATAATACCACGGTTGAAATGTTTGTTCAGAAACAAAGAGCATGCCCAGTTGTTGCGATGGCACATGGAAGACCGTAAGAAAGACGGGATGTTGAGGCACCCCGCTGATGGTTGGCAGTGGAGAAAAATCGAGAGAGACTTCCCGGACTTTGCAGGTGACGCAAGGAACTTATGGTTTGGTCTAAGTACAGATGGCATGAATCCTTTTGGGGAGCAGAGCTGCAGTCACAGCACCTGGCCCGTGACTCTATGTATCTACAACCTTCCTTCTTGGTTGTGCATGAAGCGGAAGTTCATTATGATGTCAGTGCTCATCCAAGGTCCGAAGCAACCCGGCAACGACATTGATGTGTACCTAAGGCCATTAGTTGATGAACTTTTGCAGTTGTGGGCCGAACCAGGTGTACGTGTTTGGGATGAGCACAAACAGGAGGAATTTGACCTACAAGCGTTGCTGTTCGTAACCATCAATGATTGGCCTGCTCTTAGTAACATTTCAGGACAGACGAACAAAGGATACAATGCATGCACGCACTGTTTAGATGAGACTGAAAGTATATATCTGGATAAATGTAGAAAGAATGTGTACCCGTACAATCCTCGTTTTCTTCCGCCCAGGCATCACTTAAGGAAAAAAGGCAAGCATTTCAATGGCAAGACAGAAACCCGGACGAAGCCTGTCCCCCGTACTGGTGCTGATGTATTTGGCATGGTCAAGGATTTAAATGTAATCTTTGGAAAGGGTCCTGGCAGACAACCTGTTCCGAATGACGCTGTCGGACACGCACCCATGTGGAAGAAGAAATATATATTTTGGGAGCTACCCTATTGGGAAGTCCATGAGGTCCGCTCTGCAATCGACGTGACGCACCTGACGAAAAATCTTTGCGTGAATATTCTAGGCTTCCTGGGCTTGTATGGGAAGTCAAAAGATACACCGGAAGCACGGGAGGACCAGCAACGTCATAAAGGACGAGACGGCATGCTGATACCCACAAGTATAGGGGATCGTTGAAATCTTCAATGTGTAAGTATTAGTATCGATCCCACGAGGAGTAGAAGGAATAAGTATTTATCCTCTCAAATAAGAGTGTCACTTCTCTTATTATCTATGCACTAGACAAACTAAAATGATTAAATGATGCAAGTGTTTTTGGGTTTTTGGTGTAGAGTTTGCAATAAAGTAAAAAGCTGAAAATAAAATATGATGAGTGAAAGCTCTCAAAGAGAGAAAGCCCAATCCTCTATGCAGCAAGAGGACAAGCTTAAGTGTGTGTTTCTTATGCGTGGAAAACGTTCCAAGGGCTACATGGATTTCATGGCATAGATATTTCTAGAACAACAAGGTAAACATTTTGTCAAGTTTTAATCTTCTTTGGACGGAGCCATAATTAGGTGTAGCTAAATAAATAAACTAAACCCCTTATGATGGTTCTTATGGCCAAGTAAATGACTGCACAAGAGTTATTAAGACATAGAGTCCCACCATAGCCTTAAACTCTAAGGTCCCCGATATAAATCCCCTCCTAATGGTACTTCATGTATTAGACCACAGGTTTACGTGTCCCCCAGGTCCTACCCATTCCATCACATTAGTGTGATCACCTTCATGCATTACTCAACATATGTGTGCACCCATACGTTGTACAATAAGATAACCATAAAAGATAAAAACTTGACCAAATACTCAATACATGTTAAGTGGAAATCATTGCCAATCCATCCTATGCCCCCAGGAACATGAGAGAACTACTCACAACGCGAAGACATGATATGATTCAATGGTATAAGTGATACAACACAATCTGAAAATATAATCTCCCCACAAAACAATGACAAGTAGCAATTCACAAACATGTAGAATAGTACTTAGACAATAGCTAGGGTTCGAACAATCTCAAACTATGAGGGGGGTGAAGTGGATCACGAAGATGGTGATGGAGATGGTGCTGGTCTTGACGGTGGTGTTGATGGAGACTCCGGAGGGGGGATGGAGGAGCCTTCCGGAGGTGATCCGGCGGCGTTTCCCCCCTCCAATCTTCTCCGGCGACAGCCTTCTGACTCTCTGTTTCGTGGTTTTGTGTTTCTCCGCCGCCTCCTCGCGAAACTCCTCGGGGGACTATTTTTATAGTCGGTTTTAGGTCAAGACGAAGCCACGGAGACGAAAACGGACGGCATCGGAGCCACGAGGGGGAAGAGGGTGCCTCACGCGGCCAGGGAATCTGGCCGCGTGGGACCACCTAATTCCCCCTGGTTGGGCTTCTGGTCTTCATTTTCAGCCCATTGCGTTCGTCTCGAAAATTCTGAACCGTGCTCTTTGGCCTTGCCCTTTTTGGAGTCCCGAAGCTCCCGGAAAGTCCGAAACACTAAAAAAGACGTTTTCTGGAAAACAGAGTTAGAACCAAAAGAGGGGGGATTGTTTAGAAAATCCCCGAAATCATTATAAAACATGAATATAACATCATATAAGTTGCAAATATGTAGGAATATCTAGTAATAACATGCAAAGTTCATGTATGCATTTTACATGCATCAACATCCCCAAGCTTAACCTATACTCGTCCTCGAGTATGAAGGTGATAAAACTAACATGGACTTTGCATTTTAATACTATCAATGGATATCAAAGATGATTACTATTGCTACATAAAGTCAAATGATTCATTCTCAAAGGAGTAGCAATATACAAGATAGATTATGAAGTGATATCAAATATTCAATGAAAGGATGTTCAATGATAATTCACAAAGTGTAACATAGAAGAAAGTACTATGGACCAAATGTATGCATAATGAAAAGTAAAAACATCCTATAATGGTCATAGAGTACTCTTGTAAATCTGAATATAAAAGGTGGACACTTTGGAAAGATAGATAAATAAGTAGAGGTAAAACATGAATAAGTTTCATCTAGCTTCCAAATGCTTCTACTTAAGTTAATGTTTGCAATGTGGTATCATTGGTGTGGAGCTCTCATTACCCCTATCATAGCATCTTGAATGGTTAAAGTTTAAAGTGAAAGCAAATATGAGTATGTGCTTGACAAAGTATGGGTTGAATGTCTCATGCCCCGTGAATACGAGTACCTACACCACGGTGTTACTCAACTTGGGACACAAAAGCAAGTTCAAGTTAAGGTCATTGTAAGTAATATAATAGCGTCATCAAGAGCGTCAACTGGGGTACCTCTTGTCCCAGGACATGGAACAAGCCCATGTCAAAATGACAAGACAAACAAACAAAATGAACAATCTCACACCCTTTTTATTTACTATTGGTATAGCTTTTTATTGTGGGGTGCATCACTGAAGGTTCACCATAGCATGTAAGTAAATTTCCACCATGAATGATGCATGGCTTAGATTAGCGGCCCAGGCGTCTCTCTAGCCATTTATACAAACTCATTAAACTTACTAAGTTTCCACATTTATTTGGCACCATGATAAGCATCCATAAACAAAAGTACATGATATCAACAAAATATAAAGAGCACGTTGAAAGCTTGCCATGTGACAGCACATATGAGCTAACTCCCAACCAAGACTCTTGTCAAGCTCACAACTTCATAATTTTAATCACAATGGGTCATGTTTATTAAGTGCAATAAAAGTAAGGTGTGCATCAAGTTCGTGAGAGCTCTTTAACCAACTTTTCCCATAACAATCAATAACATAAGCATTTTAATTCAGAAGTATAGATAATACAAAATAACATGATAAACATACTCGGAATAGCATAAAGCTAATAGGTAGATATGGTGGACTCACTGGAAAAACTTTGGTTGAAGGTGTTGGAAAACAAGTTTTTACTTGTTGGAATTTTTGGGCTAGCAAGAGGGAGAAAGTTGACCGTCTAAATGCATGCATAAGTGTCCATAGAACTAACCAATCCATGTTAAACAAAGTAAAGTAACATTCAGCATCAAAACATGAATAAAAGATAGCTCTTGATAAAACACTTGCAAATTAATATCATTAAAAACATATGAATCATGCAACTATATGTATCTTTTTGAATCAACTCAAACATCCCTTTCCCAATCTTTTTAATAGCATCCAACTTAATTCAACCCAAATTTCCAGTACCTCTCCCATAAAATAAATGATAGTGATGGTCTTACGAAAAGCAAAACAAAAAAAAAGAACAATAAAAGGACGCTCCAAGTTTATGCGATAGTAATGCGTTGATAGAAAAACAGAAAATAGACGTGTGCAAACCGAGAGTGTTTGGTCCAGTGGGGTGCCTTGACATCCCCAAGCTTATGGTCTTCACCATCCTTAGATAGCTCTTGGTGCATCTCCTCTAATCCCTGTGAAAAAACTTCAACACAAAATTTTCTCCCATCTCTTTTCTGTGGGGACATTAGTAGGTACAAAAGATAGAATGCTTGCTGCAAGAAATTCATGAACATAAATTCATATTAAGTGTCCAGCAAGTGTATAATGTTGTATGCTTCCTCATAAACTCAAGTCAATCAAGAAGATTAAACTTAAAAGTTCAAAGAATGCATCAAACAAAATAGGACAGAATCTGTCCAGAAAAACAGCAGCAGCAAAACGTATTTATTTACCCTACTTAGACATGTCCAAAAAATCAAAAAATTCATGCATACAGAGGATGAAAAGTTGCAACTACAGTTCAAATTTGAGCTTAATCGGAGTTACAGAATAGGAATTAAAAATCATACCGTGCACAGATTCGTGCTGGAATAAAATCTCCGAATATAATGAGCAACTTTTTCAATCCAAAATAGGTAAAACTTGGCACTTTATTGAAAATTCCAGAAACTAAACTAAAAACTAAGTCTCTTGTTACAGCAAGAGGACACAAAGAAAATCAAAAGTAAAAACAACCGGGTTGCCTCCCGTAAAGCGCTTTCTTTATAGCCATATAGCTAGGCTTACTTACTTGGTATCAAGATGGTTGGAGTGAGGTGGCTTGGCATCCCCAAGCTTGAATTCTTGTACTTACATGATATATGTAGAGTGAGCCTAGGGGTAACATCCCCAAGCTTGAGTGTTTGTCCCTCTTGATCATTGTTCATCACCCTCAACTCTTCCACTTGAAAATTCTCTTTACACAAAACTCATCATAAAACTTGATTAGAGGGGTTAGTGTCTCCATAAATTAAATCCACATAGGTACAGCAAAGACATATCATGAGTTGATTCTAAACATTAGCTACTGTTACTATGGTTGTGTATTGCTCTTTGATCAATAGAACCACACAAAACACAAGTAATGAGAGTAATGCAAAATAAAGACAGAATCTGTCAAAAACTGGACAGCCCGTAAAGAGTGAATTTTCAGAGGCACTTACGTTGCTCAAATCAGAAAACTTTGAACTAATGAAATGTGTAATAATAACTGAATATTGCTGTCGTAAAATATCAGGTCAAAATTCCTCTTCTGTGATTTTAACATTTTTCGCAGTGAAGCTTAGGAATCTGTTTTCTGGACAGCAAATCACTATTGTTTGATCCTACCTCTCAAAAGAGGTTATTCTTGCCATAAAGATGAAAAATAAGATACAAAGGTGTTGTTACAGTAGTAAACAAGCACCTTGACTCAAAAACCAAAACTTAAACTGAAGATAAAAGAAATCAAAAAGAAACAAAAAGAACTAAGAAAGAATCAAGAGAAACAAATAAAGAAGAAAGAAAATATTTTTGTTGTTTTTGATTTAGCAAAAGGGCAAAAGAAGAAGCAAATATATACAACATAAACACTCTTTTTATTTGGTTTTAGCTTTGGGAAAAGTTTTAATGATAGAGACTTTGCAATGGTTCCATTGGCATGAACAACACATGTTCAAGGTCGACCCCAACTTCTCCATTACTCATCCTTCTCATTTACTTTCCCAAATTTTATATAAAGTGAAAATCTTAAACTAGCAATTAGAAAACAGTAGGTAAAGTTATTTTGCATGTTCTCAAGATATAAAGGTGTGCTCAAACCGAATAGGAAATAAAAGCATAAAGAGCACAACACAAAACATTAAACCATTAACTTTTAAGTCTAACTCCTTTTCTATGCATTGGCATTTTATATATGAATAAATAGCAGCAATTTTGTGGTAACCAATGCATGTAATGATCAGTAGGTTGCATTTTAAATAACATAGAAACATAAATATAAGTCTTTCTTCCTCTCTCATAATAGTTACAAGTAGTGGAACCAAATTTGATAAAAAACTATTAGATTGGTGCAACTTTGCAAACTTAGGAACATATAAGGATTATTAAAACTATCATGTAAGATATTAGCATGTTTTCCTCTCTCAAAATAATTGCAAGAAACATCATAAACATGATGGTTGTGGGTGGAATGGTTATTAGTGCAAGATAATTTCAGCCCACATAAGTACTTTTCAACATATAAAAGCTTCTCCTCCATGGTGTGAATAGGAGAATTCAAAAATAAAGTAGGACTCTCATAAGTGAGAGTGTTGTCACAAGCAGCAAGTATATCATTTTTATCCTCACATAAAGTAATAACAGCTAAACATGGAGGATTATCAATAAGCATAGGTCCATCATCTAGAGTACTATCATAAAACATGTCTAAACCATACTCCTCATCATCATCAAAATTATTATCAATAATGTTATCATTAGGCATAGGTTGATATTCCTCCTCATTATCAGAATCATAAGAACAAAGTTTATCATCAACAAAAAATTAGTGTTACCCTCATCCATAGGTGGTGAAGGTGGAAGTTCCCTCTCTTCATTCTCTAGTTGTTCATCATTTTCATCATCTTCTTGGGGTTGCACGGGCATCCCCAAGCTTAGGCTTTTGTCATCTTCTTCCTGCAAAATATTAGAGCTTTCTTGGGCAGCTCTCTTCCTTGTGTCAACAACATAGATATTTTCATTAAATTCAACTATGCAGAGATCAAGGATAGTGGCAATCAAAACTTTAAATTGAGAAGCTATAGGGCAGGTTTCATGTTCATCAATGAAGGTGTATAATTCATAGGCTGCCATAAAAATAACAAATTGCTCTACTTCTTCCATCCCTAAGTGAGCATAATTCCATGTATGATAAGTTGCAATAACATGTTCTTTATTGGAAGGGCATTGGAATTCAAAGTGTCTAAAGTATTTAGAGCAACAAATTTCTTCCTCATGATAATTAAGCAGCCCACTAGCAATTTTATTTAGAAGCTCTATGTAGCCTCCTAATCTTTTCCCTTCATTTGATTTTCTAAATTCAGCAGCTATCATGGCGTTTTCATAATAGTTTTCCATTTTCTAATTTTTTTGTTTTTGTTTTTGATATATATAACTGAAAGTAAAACTAAACTAAATGCAAAACTGAAAGTAAACTAGAGTATATGCAAAACTGAAAATAAATATCTAGTGCAAACAAGAATAAAAACTTAAGCGCTACACTCCCCGGCAACGGCGCCAGAAAATGTCTTGATACCCACAAGTATAGGGGATCGTTGAAATCTTCAATGTGTAAGTATTAGTATCGATCCCACGAGGAGTAGAAGGTATAAGTATTTATCCTCTCAAATAAGAGTGTCACTTCTCTTATTATCTATGCACTAGACAAACTAAAATGATTAAATGATGCAAGTGTTTTTGGGTTTTTGGTGTAGAGTTTGCAATAAAGTAAAAAGCTGAAAATAAAATATGATGAGTGAAAGCTCTCAAAGAGAGAAAGCCCAATCCTCTATGCAGCAAGAGGACAAGCTTAAGTGTGTGTTTCTTATGCGTGGAAAACGTTCCCAAGGGCTACATGGATTTCATGGCATAGATATTTCTAGAACAACAAGGTAAACATTTTGTCAAGTTTTAATCTTCTTTGGACGGAGCCATAATTAGGTGTAGCTAAATAAATAAACTAAACCCCTTATGATGGTTCTTATGGCCAAGTAAATGACTGCACAAGAGTTATTAAGACATAGAGTCCCACCATAGCCTTAAACTCTAAGGTCCCCGATATAAATCCCCTCCTAATGGTACTTCATGTATTAGACCACAGGTTTACGTGTCCTCCCAGGTCCTACCCATTCCATCACATTAGTGTGATCACCTTCATGCATTACTCAACATATGTGTGCACCCATACGTTGTACAATAAGATAACCATAAAAGATAAAAACTTGACCAAATACTCAATACATGTTAAGTGGAAATCATTGCCAATCCATCCTATGCCCCCAGGAACATGAGAGAACTACTCACAACGCGAAGACATGATATGATTCAATGGTATAAGTGATACAACACAATCTGAAAATATAATCTCCCCACAAAACAATGACAAGTAGCAATTCACAAACATGTAGAATAGTACTTAGACAATAGCTAGGGTTCGAACAATCTCAAACTATGAGGGGGTGAAGTGGATCACGAAGATGGTGATGGAGATGGTGCTGGTCTTGACGGTGGTGTTGATGGAGACTCCGGAGGGGGGATGGAGGAGCCTTCCGGAGGTGATCCGGCGGCGTTTCCCCCCTCCAATCTTCTCCGGCGACAGCCTTCTGACTCTCTGTTTCGTGGTTTTGTGTTTCTCCGCCGCCTCCTCGCGAAACTCTCGGGGGACTATTTTTATAGTCGGTTAGGTCAAGACGAAGCCACGGAGACGAAAACGGACGGCATCGGAGCCACGAGGGGGAGAGAGGGTGCCTCACGCGGCCAGGGAATCTGGCCGCGTGGGACCACCTAATTCCCTCCTGGTTGGGCTTCTGGTCTTCATTTTCAGCCCATTACGTTCGTCTGAAAATTCTGAACCGTGCTCTTTGGCCTTGCCCTTTTTGGAGTCCCGAAGCTCCCGAAAGTCCAAAACACTAAAAAAGACGTTTTCTGGAAAACAAAGTTAGAACCAAAAGAGGGGGGATTGTTTAGAAAATCCCCGAAATCATTATAAAACATGAATATAACATCATATAAGTTGCAAATATGTAGGAATATCTAGTAATAACATGCAAAGTTCATGTATGCATTTTACATGCATCCAGGGCAGTTTCAAGGGCCTGCCAGCTACGCTCTTACCAGAGAAGAGAAGGAAATCTTTTTTGAAGTCCTTTTCAGTATCAAGGTCCCGTCTGGCTTCTCGTCGAATATAAAGGGAATAGTAAATATGAAAGAGAAAAAATTCCAAAACCTAAAGTCTCATGACTGCCACGTGCTTATGACGCAATTGCTTCCGGTTGCATTGAGGGAAATTCTACCGAAAAATGTTCGACTAGCCATTGTGAAGGTATGTGCATTCCTCAATGCAATTTCTCAGAAGGTAATCGATCCAGAAAGTCTATCAGGGTTACAGATTGATGTGGTCCAATGTATGGTCAGCTTCGAGTTGTTGTTCCCGCCATCCTTCTTCAATATTATGACGCACCTCCTAGTTCACCTAGTCGAAGAGATTAGAATTCTCGGTCCTGTGTTTCTACACAATATGTTCCCCTTCGAGAGGTTCATGGGAGTCTTAAAGAAATATGTTCATAACCGTGCTAGGCCAGAAGGAAGCATCTCCAAGGGCTATGGAACAGAGGAGGTCATTGAGTTTTGTGTTGACTTTCTTCCTGACCTTAAGCCGATTGGTGTTCCTGAATCTCGGTATGAGGGGAGGCTGACTGGAAAAGTCACACTAGGAAGGAAAGCAACGGTATGTAGGGACAGGGATTCTTTCACTCAAGCACACTACACAGTTCTACACAATTCCACCATGGTGGCTCCGTATATCGAGAAACACAAGAATATTCTACGCTCCGAAAACCCGGGGAAGGCTGACTCCTGGATTAAAGGGAAACACGAGGCCACTTTCGGTAGTTGGTTGCAGACACATCTCATGAATAACACCACTGTTGGAGATCAGATGTACTTGTTGGCCAGGTCACCATCTTCGACTAGATGCATTACTTGAGTTGTATATATATAAATTGACGAATATTTCTTCTCTTAGGCCTCCACATCGAGCAAATCTTCCAAACGAGGCCCGACCAAAAAGTTGGCCCCATCTACGCATTATACATTTGAGGTCATATCCCCTACGGGCGAACCGAAGGAACCCAAGAAGGTTGCCGATGTATTTAAAAAACAATGTGGAGTTCTGGTTAGGGATCACGTCCCGATCAGCGTTCGAGACTGGCATAAGCGCAAAGGGGCGAACGATAGTGAGTATGTCGCCGAAAGGTACAAAGAGGGTCTTTGGAATGACCTCATGGCACATTTCACCCTGCCAGAATTTGAGGATCCTGCCGACACTGCAAAATTGAGGACGAAAGTCAAGCAGTGGACTCTTAAGAAGATGGCCGAACAATTCCGGGTGTGGAGGAAAAGATTATGGCAATAATTTCTTCAGAAAAAGACTGCTCCAGTATTCCAAGGCTATCTAGCGAAGCAGGCGAATCACTGGAACGCATTTAAGGAGTACAAGGAGTCACAAGATGCCAAGGAGATGTCAGTAAAGAACAAGAAAAATGCTGAGAAGAAGAAATATCACCATAAATTGGGGCCAGGGGCTACGAGACTGCCATGCCAAAGTGGGATAAAAAAGAGCAAGAGCTGCTTGCTAAAGGGATCGAACCAAAATGGATGCGCGAAGAATGGGAATTGAGGGCAAGAAATTGGTTCCTTGCGCATGGGAGTTCATACGACGAAACAACAGGGGACCTTGTTTGCAGTGACGGGATTAGGATACCCAGGGAAAATTGGCTTAAAGTGGTGAAAGAAATTAAAAAGGAGAAGTTAAAGTTCTGTCCCGATAGAGAGAAAGACTTGCTGACACTGGTCCTCGGAATGACGAAAAAGGAGGACGAACACGAGGCCTTGGCCCTAAGTATCCGTGGTGGCTTGGTTTTGCCAAAGACATAGAAACTTACAGAAGCCGAGCGAGAGCAAAGCAGCGACAGCAGGAGGAGGAGGGAGACAGGTTCAACCAGTTGCTTGCCAGAATTGACCACCAGCAGCAGCAGATTGACGAACTTAGAGGAGTAGTGCGCCTGCAAGATCCTGCACTCGATATTACCGCCGGCCCGTCTCAGCGGAAAAGCAGCGTGGGTGACTCGGAGGTCCAGGCTGACGATGCACGGCGGATGATAGATGGCGGTCCCGGCTACCCCGTGGATGGAATCAAAGATTCAATATCTTGTGAGCTCCATCAGAAAATGAAGAACATATCCATGAAGGAGGCGGTCAGATATGTTGTACCTTGTCCACCTGACGCACGCTGGTATGGCCGTGAAATTCCAGCTGGCTATGCTAAAGTCGGGGTGGATGAAATCGTAACGGGGTTTCATGATATGTTGCTTGACATCCCTGGACCTGAAGATGAGAGGACACTCGGAGAAGTAGTGGGTAGTGTCATTCTATGGGACAAGAACTACATCAAGCTTCCAGGCTCGGCGCCAAGTACAACACCACCTCCGAGTCGTCGCAGGTCACCTACACCTCCATCACCTCCAAGAAGCCCACCCCATGACTACGACCACCACAGCGCGAGTCCATCTCGATCTCCGCCGCCGGACTTGGGTCGGCTGTCTTCGCCGCCGCCTTTGCCCGCTAAGGACAATAAGCGGAAGCGTGCTCCGTCGATGAGTACTAACCGACGCAGCAGCCCAAAACGACAAATGTCGCCCCTCCCAAGAGTACCTCATAAGAATCTTCCCATCAGAACTTACGATCGTACTGACGAGCAAATCGCAGCGATCGCAAAGGCCGAAAAAGATGCGCATTTTGCAAAGAAGAAACCCAAGCCCGCCCCAGTATACACCGAGAAGCAAAAAGCGTGGGCATGTGATTTTCTGAACACAAAATCGCAATATGAGTTGCACCATAAGCCAAATGACTATCTACGCACACTTCGAAAGGGAGTGCAGAAGAGCAAATCAAGTAAAAGTGCAAGCGGGAGCAAATCAAGTAAAAGTGCAAGAGGGAAAAGAAGGGACGTTCCCCAGCTCGGAGAACAGGCCAAACAATCGATCCCACCCCTCAAGGTGTTATCCGAAGACGTTCCCCAGGTGCTGCAGCAGGATATGGAAGAAGCTGCGAAGTTGGCGGACGCTATGGGTGTGAGTGTTGCTGAATTGCTAGGTTCCCAAGACGACATGTTACCCAAGGCTGATGTAGTCCCTACATATGTCCCAGGGAAGCCTTTGGTCAGCAAAGAGAAGTTGAAACAACTGCCAACACAAATGCGGAATTTGCATGAATGGTACTTGAGTGTGGTAGGGGGGCAGAACAATGATCGTGGCGAAAGTCCCACATGAGTACTTCTTCCGAGCCGACGAGGTCCATGTTGAGTTTTCAGAACTCTTCCAGTTATACAATTTCGACGCCCTCGACAAATCTCTCATGAGTTGCTATTGTCTGTAAGTTGTTGAATTCATTGTCTACATATAAGTTGTTCAGTTTTTCAGTTGTCCAGTTCATTGCATGTAATTATCCTCACTATATCCTTTTATACTCTATTATGCAGAATGAAGATCCAGGAATGTAAAAGAAGGATCTATAGTGTTGGGTTCATTGACCGAGATAAAGTACATTTGGTTACGCTAACGACGAAACCCGACGAGACGGTGAAAAACCTTTTAAGGTTTCTAACGGAGCAAAATTTCTGTGACCACATACTGTTTCCTTACAACTTCCAGTGAGGGTCTTACTCTGTTGTACACATTCACTTTTGCTTACTCGATGTTAAGTGTAATTGATGAGTTACTGACGTATATATAAACGTGTGCAGGTTCCACTAGATTCTGCTAAACATTCGAGTTGATAAGGGAATATTTTAAGTCATGGACCCATTAAAGAGACACCTGGAAGAGTTCCGCAGCATGCAGGACATGCTCCAGAGGTAATTTTCGCGCTATATCGGTCTCTTTCGTTGATTTCATGAGATATCAGGTAATGAATAACTCATTCATTAATTCATTTTCTTTGCCGGGCAGGGTTTGGAACCTGCTCAAGAGTGTGGTGACGGGTTCCTTTAGTGAGAAGCTGACGTTTACTCCGGTCTCGGTAAGTAGTACGAGATATGTCCGCGCATCTCTTTACTTCTAGTTTCAATACAATTATGATGCTACATTATTATTTTGATTGAATTCTATTCTCGCAAAGTGCGCGAGGCAGCCACCGGGGACGAATCTATGTGGATACTACGTTTGCGAGTTCATTCGCACGTTTACCACTGAGCACAATGATTATAGACTCGACGTAAGCAATACATTCACAACATTATTTTATTACCGTCACTTTTTGTTATCATGATTGATGTTCATATTGATCTCCTTTTCTTATATAGTTCGAGAGAATGCGGGATCAGCTCCTACCAGAGCAACGCGTACTAGGAATTGCAGAGGAACTGGCGGGATTTTTGTTGAAAGAGATGGTAGACGACGCCGGAGAATTTAGTGTGAATAGGCGCTACTGATGATCCCCGGCCGTGTAATCGAATAGACGGGCTCTAGTTCCGGTAATTGTGATCTCCATGTAACTATCAAAATTGTATATATTTGTATGCTCGATCGTAAGACAAGTTATCTTATATATGCACGAACGTGTATGGTATGTGGTAGCGTAGAAATACGAAAACTATTTTGAAGAAAGAAATAAATAAAAGAAAACAAATAAACCCTAAACCCTAAATCTTAAAGAAATAAATAAAAGAAAACAAAATTATCATTAGTCGCGGCCCATTATACGAGCCGGGACTAAAGGGGTTGCCCCCAGCGCGCTCCGCGACGGCCACGTGGAGCGCCTTTGGTCCCGGCTGGTAACAGGGCCGAGACTAAAGGTTGGGCCTTTAGTCCCGCTTGGCCTGTCCCGGTTGGCCAACCGGGACTAAAGCCCCTCACGGGCCGGGACAAAAGGGCATGTCTCCACTAGTGCATTATGTAGGAGAACAAACACAAATGTTAGAAAAACAAAATAAGGGGAATATATTAAAAAATCGTAAATCTGCTTTATCAGTAAGGGTAACCTTAACTTTTGTAGCAGCGTTGAAGAGTATCTTTTCAAGGCTATATTTCTCCTTATCCGTGAATTTGCTATAGCGGTGAAAGCCTCCTTTTGGGGCTCCTTTTGGTTGAATGGGATACCTCCAATCCAAAAGCCATTGCACCCATCCGTTTCCAGGCCTCCAAGCGGAAGAATCGATGCGCCTGTGACGCTCTCACAGACTCCCAATGGATTTAGACCTTGCCGTCGAAAACTTCATGGTCGACCAATAGTTCGTCCACCTATGGAGCCTCATTCGGAATGTTACTCTAACTCCTAGGGTTGATGAAACTATAATCTAGACCCTCTTGAGCAGTGGGATCTACACGGCCAACTGGGCATACAAGGCATAATTCATCGGTGCCTCCTCTTGCCCCTTCACGGGTGGTTTCCGTGAGACCTGGGCCCCTCCAAAGTGCAGATTCTTCACATGGCTTGCTGTTCAAAATAGGCTTTTAACCGGCTGTCAGGGGATGGCCCCACCAACCTACTTGTAAACTTTGCAGATGTCAACCTGAGATGGCAAGACACATCCTCTTCGAGTATCCGTACTCCAGAAGAATTTGGATTGATAATGTTGTTTGGTTAAAATGCCCCACACTCGTAGAGAACCTTGGCTCAACCAAGCCAACCATGTTCAAATATTTGAGGGCTTTGGCCGCATCTACATCCCCATCTTATAAGGGTCTGAAAATGGCGATCATCCTTGTCACATATGGGAGATATGGAAGGAAAGAAACACAAAAGTCTTCAACAACAAGTTCTCCATTCGATCGGCACTTTTTCAACGCATCAAAGACGAAGCGAAATGTTGGGTGCATGCTGGCGCGAAAAGGCTAGCGGAGTTTATCGGCTCGTGATGTAGCCTCTTTTTTTTCTATTTAGATTTCGACGGGTTGTTCTTTAATTCTACTATATCAATTTAAAAAACAAAGATTTTACCTTGTTTCAGAAAAAAAAATTGATGATTACGAACCGGCACCACTTACTTCTACCATGCGACCACAACCACCAGGCCTGTCATATGCATGCGCACTAAGGCTATTTTGTCCTAAACACACTGTGTCGGTAGGCTTGGGTCTCGGTGGGCGAGGCCACCTATTGATTTTCTTTCAGCTTTTTGGCTTGCTGAGTGAGCTGTTACAAGTGGGCCGGTGAGGTGAGGGAAAGGGCCAATCAACCTGGTTAGGCTGCGCTACTGTGCTGGCCGGCTCAGCTAGGCTGGTTCTCTTTTTTTTCCCTCTTTTCTTTTTATCTTTTATGTTTTCTTTTATAACTATGATTTTGAACTCCAATTTAGACGAAAAGATTTTTTTAATTTTTTGTAAATACGTAATATATCATTATAGACTATTAGGGCATGTTTTTAGTCAAAATAAAATACAAATACATCTAAGCTTATATATTGCTTTATATCGGGTGTTAAGTTGAAATTAAATTTTGGGATTATTCTTTTAAATTCAAATGCAAGATAAAACAAGCTCAGGGTTCAAATTTATTCTATGAATAAATGAAAACATCCACTTCTAAAATTTGGGTTTTTAAATTATTCCATGTGTTTGTTTTTTAATTTCTTATGTCCATTAAAAATATGGTCAAAACGGCACGACATGACCGTTCATAGCTAGGGTTTGACTCTGGAACTCTTGGTTTATCACTAATGATCTAAAGCAACACCACACCATGCAGAACTAGGTTATCATCGAGATAACGAAGCAAAATACAGCAAAACCACGACCTTTTGCAGTTGTATTTACATACATCCAACACGAAAAGATAAAGCAATATCTCCCAAGGTCTTTCTTGGACTTTTTTTTTTTGCTACTGATCAGAAATCTACCAAAACACCACACCATGCAGTAATGAAAACAAGAGACAACGGGAGGGGGGCGGGGGTTGGCCCCAAACGCAGACATATGAACTGATAGTCGCACCATATTGGATAGTACTTCTGTTATCTAGATCATCTTCTTACATGTCATCATGAGGTTGATTTTCCTTGTCGGGATTAGCCTCCAGTGTGAAGTTGTTTCCAGGTTGAGCATTTGTATCATCAACAGTGTAGGAGGATATTTTCTCCACCACAGATATCATCTTGCTCCTCCGTCGGGTATAAAGCTTCCCACTAATTCATAAAACCATAAGCATAAATAATTAGCTCAAATGGGTTTTTTATCAACAACAACAACAAAAATCAAAACATACACGGTTCCTCAGTTTGCACATGGCCTAGCATATGGCAGCAACTCCAGTAATTTGGACATTTCTACTAGCAGATATACGAACAATGGATATGATAAATGCCTATATCACTTAATGAGATTTTACTGTGTGGCGCTACATGTTGTGTGTTCCAGTGCTAGGATGGCAAGGATCATTTCAGAGGGTAGGATGGCTCGGCCAAGAAACCTGGCCGTCGCTAACGTGTGGCACACGGAGAAAGACGAGAAGGCTTTACAAGCACCGAGGGGAGGTCGATGAGGTAATTAGCACTGCACATTTGAATTTTTGGGTTCAGGGATTCTTCTATAACTTAAATGACTCAATAAAAGCTTTTTTATGATTTATTTTGTTCACGCCTTGTGCAATACGTACACACTATGTACACGATTGTAGAATAAAATCGTGTGTGATAGGTAGCCCTCGTTTCACAAATGAAACCCGATATTATCACTTGGCCATAGAACGTGGTTCGCAACATTACACACGGTTTTAATTTTATACTGTAAGCGATTAGGTATAACATACATGGATCACTACGTCTATGCCCGATTAGGGAGCTTAAATTGATCTATCCATACTAGCGATATAAAGGGTGCCTCCACAGACACCAGTCACAATAGGCCGACGACGTGTGTTGGCTGGCGCTCCTAATGCGACCTGTCCTATAGGACCGGCTATTGGCAGCACCAATGAAGACGCTCTAATTACATCAAAACTCAATCAATTTGGCCATCATATGGAGCGAAGATTTCGAATGCTTTTATAGAGCGGTCAGGGAGCATGCGATGCGTCGTGTCATCGTCTGTGGTAATTTCTCCGTTTTGGGTACACTCATTGGGAAGACTATGGATGTGGACCTTCTGGCTCTCTGGCGTCACAATGTGGTTAGGATCCTGGTGGCTATGCGGAACCCGAACTTGTTCGAGTCACGGGTTGTCAAAGCCGATTCATTTCTGCTACTTAAGGGGTACTCTTTTCGGTTCAGCAAGGAGGCGGTTGACTATATTGCCGAACCGGATTTTGTACCCTTCATTTGGAGGAGGAATGAGAAGGATGATGATACGAGAGGAATGGAGGAAAAAGAACACAATGAGTCACATATGAACGAACCACCGAAGGCCGCGGATGGAGATACCCACATGCCTCAAGCTAATGCTACGGGGCCGGGGGGTTTGACGTTGGGTCTCGTTGGGTCCGTTGATGTGCTCCGTGGTATCGCAGTAACCTCGATCAACAAAAATCCACAGACTCCTAGAGGCAAAGAGATCGTGGAGCAGCTGGTCTCGTCCGGGAGGTTCACGTTTGTTAATGTGCAGGAAAAAGTGGGGAGCAATGCTGGCTGTACCGGGCTAGGGGTCACCCGATCTGATCCTCTGGGCTGCCCGTCGCCGCTCGGTGCAGCAGGTAGCGTGGCGGAGCAGCAGGCCAACATTGGCCTGCCCGCGCCTGCTGCTGGGCTACACACGACGGTTCCCTCGCCGTCGCCCAGGGATGCTGCTGGCTCGCCGTGTGCTGCTGGGCCATAGGTGGTCGTCTCCTCGCCGTCGCCCAGTGCTGCAGGCTCGCCGGTTGATGTTGTTGGGCCACGGGCTGGGGACTTCTCGCCGTCGCCTGACGCTGCAGCTGATGGGCTGCGAGCCGCAAGTAGCTCTCCACCGCCCCGGGCGGAAGTGGAGACTCGCGTGCTGCATGGTCTGGGAGAAGGCGCTGGCCCAGAAGGGCTCCTGATGTGCCGATGCGTTCGAGTGTCGACCCGGACGTGCAGCTGCCAGACGTGCAGCTGCAACCTGCTGCTTCAGCGCGGCAGCCAGGCGCGTCACAGCTCCTCGACAACCCGGCAACACCGGTACGTGCGTCGATGCTGGGCGTGGGCTCTACTCCATCTTTACCTTCCCCGGTGCTGACCCCGATGCCGGGTGTGGGCTCTACTTCGATTCACCGTTGCCTACACCGGTGCCGACCCCGTTGAGGAGGAGCGAGAGGCACGTCGTGGCCATGGACGGCTCCTCAGCTACGAATGAGGACTCCATGGCGAAGGCTATGCGACGCAAGGCGGAGCACAATTTGGACAAATCTGGTATGAACAATTCCCCAAAGTCGTTTCTTGCTTTTTCCAATTCAAGCATATCTGCTAAGTTGAATAGTGTAGGATTTTCTTTGGGTAATAATGTTGAAAAGATTGCTATGGCGACTAATGCACTAAGACATTTGGAATATGACCAGTTAACAGTCACCCCAAAAGTCTCGTGTAAGTCGCTTACCGCTCACATGGATGAGGAGGAGCTAGATGACACAATTGATGTCCAGCTACTCTCACATCTAGTGGGTGATGTTTCTGAGGGTGGCTTAGACGAGGTGATGCTAAGTTCATTATATGATCTAAAAGCGTCCAGCCGTAAGTCCAAAGCTGATTCCATAAGAAAAATAATAAAACGCCACGGAAAAAGGCGAAGTGGTCCACACCTCCAATTGTTTCCCGATGAATGGCATATTCGAGAATAGTAGAGGTCTCCGTGACTTGGCTAAACATGCTCGTATTGCTCATTCTATTCGGGATCATCGTTTGGATTTTGTGGGAATTTCCGAAACTGGTAAACGCGACTTCTCTGCGAGTCTACTTAACCGCTTGTCCGGTGGGGTTGAATTCACATGGAAGTCCCGTCCGCCACGTGGTAGGTCCGGGGGCATTTTACTAGGCGTCAGAACAGAGACCATGGATGTGTTGGCTAGTTCGGAAGGGGACTTTCATATTAAGTTTCACATCTGTAACAAAGCCGACAACTTCACATGGACTCTTGTCGCTGTGTATGGAGCCGCCCAAGATGAATATAAAACTGCTTTTCTTAGAGAGCTGGTAAACTTAGCAAAATATAACCCATAGCCTATAATTATAGGTTGGGATTTTAATTTGCTAAGGTTCCAACATGAGAAGAGTAGAGGCGGATTTGACAATCGATGGCCTCTCTTATTCAACGCTGTAATTGACAGTCTTAGTCTAAGAGAGGTTTCGATGATTGGGAGGCAATACACTTGGGCTAATAGCCTCTCAGAGCCAACATACGAGAAGTTGGACAATGTATTGATGGATTCTGATTGGGAAATTAAATACCCAATGGTCTCAGTACGGGTCCTTGAACGTATCGATGCATTGTCGGATCATGCACCCATACTTTTAACCACGGGAACACCTAATCCGTCTTGTAAACGCCAATTCAAATTTGAATTGGGTTGGTTGCATAGGGAAGGGTTTTTCGAAATGGTGAAAATGGTGTGGGAAAGACCGGTGCCTGGTCTTACTCCGATCCAAAGGTGGAATAACAAAATAAGCGCATTGCGTAAACACCTGAAAGGTTGGGCTAGACATATGATAGGTCAGCTAAAAAATGAGAAGCTTCGGCTGTCATCTATTATTGATGAATTAGAGTCTTTTGCGGAAGTTAGACCACTATCACCACAAGAGATCGATCTAAAAAATCGATCTAATGCTGAGATGGCGGGTCTTTTTCGTGAAGAGGAGATTAAATGGTACCAACGATCAAAGGCCCAGTTTATTCTGGAAGGAGACTCGAATACGAGATACTTTCATAGTCTAGCTAATGGCAGACATAGAAAGAAACTCATTCACTCTCTTGTCCAGGAGGAGGGTACGATTGAAGGCCACGAGCAATTAAAATCCTATATCACGAAGTACTTAAAAATTTGTTTGGTGAGCCGGATGCAGATAATTTCTCGCTTGACGAATCCCAAACAAATGATATTCCGCAAGTTTTCGATCAGGAAAACGCCCATCTGACAGCTCCTTACTCTATGGAGGAGGTGAAGAAGGCGGTATTCCAAATGGAACACAACAAAGCACCAGGTCCGGATGGTTTTCCTGCTGAGTTTTATCAAACTTTTTGGGACGTAATCCAGTCGGACTTACTCGAGATGTTTCATGCTTTACATGCTGGACAACTCGAGCTATTTCGCCTAAATTTCGGTGAGATAATTTTGTTGCCAAAAGTTAATGGAGCAGAAAGGATCCAGCAATATAGACCTATCTGTCTTCTAAACGTTAGCTTCAAAATTTTCACTAAAACCGCTACTATTAGGCTTAATTCGGTGGCTGACCATGTTGTGAGACCAAATCAGACGGCTTTTATGCAAGGTCGCAATATCCTGGACGGTGTTGTGATATTACATGAAACTGTTCATGAGATGCATCGGAAAAGGCTCAATGGAGTTATCCTAAAAATTGACTTCGAAAAGCTTACGATAAAGTCAAATGGTCTTTCTTGCAACAAACACTCAGAATGAAAGGCTTTTCAGATGAGTGGTGTGCAATGATACATAATTTCGTTTCCAGAGGAAGTGTCGACATCAAAGTGAATGACGATGTTGGTAGATACTTCCAGACGAGAAAGGGATTACGACAAGGCGATCCAGTATCACCTATATTATTTAATATAGTTGCTGATATGTTAGCCATTATCATTGAGCGGGCGAAAGCCGATGGGCAAATTGTTGGAGTGGTTCCGCACCTAGTGGATGGCGGATTATCCATTCTCCAATATGCTGACGATACAATTCTTTTTATGGAACATGACATGGAGAAGGCAAGGAACCTGAAATTAATATTATCAGCGTTCGAGCAACTTTTCGGTCTAAAAATTAATTTCCATAAAAGTGAAGTGTTTTGTTTTGGCGACGCTCAGGACGAGGCTGCACATTATGCTGAGTTATTCGGCTGTGGGTTTGGTCAGTTTCCAATTAACTATCTTGGCATCCCAATCCACTATAGGAGGCTAACGATAGTTCAATGGAAACATGTTGAGGAAAGACTACAAAAAAGATTGTGTAGTTGGAAAGGAAAACTATCATCCCTTGGTGGTAGGTTGGTGCTCATTAATTCAGTCCTAACTAATATGGTACTGTATATGATATTCTTCTTCCAGTTACCAAAGGGAGTCTTGCATCGATTGGATTACTTTCGATCTAGATTCTTTTGGCAAGGGGATAATGAAAAAAAGAAATATCGGCTGGCAAAATGGGATGTAGTGTGCCGCCCAAAGGACCATGGTGGTCTTGGGATTCATGACCTTCAGGTCAAGAATAGAGCCCTTCTTGGTAAGTGGTTGTTTAAGCTTCTGACTGAAGATGAGGTGTGGCAAAATCTTCTTAGGAGGAAATACATAGGCTCAAGTGCGTTATCACAGGTTTCTTGGAAATCAGGTGATTCACATTTTTGGGCTGGCTTAATGGCGACGAAGAAATTCTTCTTCCCATATGGTTCTTTCTCCATTAAGGATGAGTCGGAGATAAGGTTCTGGGAGGATAAGTGGTTAGGTACTACCCCACTCCGAGAACATAATCCAGCGTTATACGATATAGTCCAAGGACGTCACAAGAGTGATACGCTTGCTCAAGTGTTGGTAGATCATACTCCAACTGTGACGTTCAGAAGAGATCTTGTTGGTCCCAGGCTGGTTGCTTGGCATGAATTGCTACATCGTCTAGCTTCTGTCAATTTGACACAAGGGACTGATGAGTTTCGGTAGAATTTACATAATAGTGGTAAATTCTCAGTGGACTCCATGTATACAGCTCTTATCCAACCAGATGTGCCGGTTGATAATAATAAGAAAATCTGGAAGATGAAAATTCCACTAAAAAACAAAGTTTTTGCGTGGTATCTTCGTCGAGCAGTTATTCTTACTAAAGACAACCTTGCAAAACGCAATTGGCATGGAAGTAAACAGTGTGTTTTCTGTCATAAAGACGAGACGATCAAACACTTATTCTTCGAGTGCAAGTTTGCTAGTTCTATATGGTCCATCATCTAGATAGGTTCTACTATATACCCACCCAAAAGCATTGCCAATATTTTTGGCAATTGGCTGAATGGGGTGGATAATAGGTTCAAACAACTTGTTAGGGTGGGACCGCTTGCCGTAATATGGTCGCTTCGGCTATGTAGAAATGACAAGGTTTTTAATGATAAAAATTGTTCTCTTATGCAGGTTATCTACAGAACTACTGCTACTCTCCGTTCGTGGTCTCAGTTGCAACGTGTGGGGCATCGAAACATGTTTATGGAGGTGTGTACCAGACTGGAGGATACGGTGAGGGACTTTTTATCCCGACATGGATGACAGCATAATTTGCGGATTGGCCCTCCACCACCTTAGGCGTTCCTACAATTTCTCATTATGATATGTAATTTGCCTTTTTTATGTTTCAAACTTCAGACTCGTTTCGGCTGTATACATCTTGGTTATGCAGAGGCTGCGTGTAATACTTAAACATTTTAAACATTTTAAGTAATAAAGCTCCCTTTATCTAAAAAAACAAGATGTTTAGTCTTTTTCTACATTCAGATGTATCCACATGTATCTAGACATGTTTTACTTTATATATTCACTTATTTTAGTGCGAATTTAGTCAACATGTGTAATACCTACATATATTATATTTAAAAACGTATGGAGTAACATGCAGCGTCCAATGGCAATTGGCAACGCCAGAAATGGAAAAAAAAAAGAAGCAAACAGGTGCTAGTACAAACTTTCCTAGCGAATCGAGCCAAACATGAAACAGCTAGCTAGGCCAGGGTGTAGGCCTGAATGCCTGATACTGGTCTCTTGGAAAACCTCTTGTCTCTCTACCTAGCCGGCCCATTCATGTTCAACTGAAACTGACACACAGACAGAGCCTGCCTGCAACTCTGCACCTCCACTCCCACTTGAGTCGATCGATTGGCAGTTGGCACAAAACAAACAACTTTCTCAACCAATACGTACAAGTCTACGTATGTACGAGTGTGCTCTTTAACCTTTTCTTTTCTTCTTTTGGCGGTTTGGCCCGTCCTGCAATCGAGGCATCGTACGCCCGACCCTACCTGTCAATGACCGCGAGCATTGCACTGCACTTTGGTGTCAGGGGTTTGTACAGGGAAGACCAGACGATAGAGAAGAACGGACGCTGAATGGAGGAGCTCTGCTCGTATATCGTACAACTTTCTTTCCTCGCAACTTGGCCACCTTCCAGATATTTCGAACACTGTGCCTTGAAGATGCATCCAGAACAAGGCCGGCTATAAAGCGAGCATCCCTCAGCCCTTCACGCACACAGAGATCACTCACATCTTCTCGCCCTAAACCTAGCTAGTCCCGGAGCCCGGACTACCTACCACCGCCGCCACCCGTAGGCCGTAGCGATGTCCATCGTCCCGTCCAGTGCCCTCTACCTCCCTGCTGCGGCCGGCACCATCGTGGCGTACCACGGTTGCAACGCGCTCCCTCGCCGCCGTTGCCTCATCCGCGAGACCAGCGCTGCCGCGACGGGGGCTGTCCTCGTCTGTGCACCCTCGGCGGCAGATGCGCAGCCCTTCCGCCATGGCGACTCGGGCAACCGCTTTGGGAGGCTGGTGGCGAGAGCCGGCGACGAAGGGGTCGACTTCGCCATCAACCAAAAGGTTTGCTCTTTCAACTGTAAAGAAGTCTCAGCTTTGAAGTGGATTCGTGTGTCTTGCACTGTTTGAACCGTAAAAAAGTCTCAACTTTTAAGTGTATTCGTTTCGTAAGAGTTTGCATCTTTTGAACTGCATAAACAAGCCTCAACTTTTAAGTGGGTTCGTGTCTTAAAAGTTTGCACCTTGGAACTGTAGTATATACAAGTCTCAATCTTGAGGTGGATTCATTTGGATCTTCAGATTCCAATTAGGCAATTACAACTGGTTTGCTGCATGCGCATGCAGGCAGGCATTTACCGCTCCTGCATGAAAGAGTTCGAGGACGACTTCCGTGGGGTGGCCTTGTACGGCGAGAAGGATCTCGTGTTCGAGTTTCAGGTCATGGCCGAGAGGGCGGTCCTTCTGCTTGATGAGTCCGTGATGGAAAAGCAACCCGAGTCCTTCACCTACAGCGACCTTGTGGTAATTTAGTGCACGCTGCTCCTCGATCCCCCGCGCTTTGGATCGATTTTTGTTGTAGTGCTGTGTCTCAATACATGTCTTGACGATTCTTCATCCTTTTTTGCACGGAAGGACTTGATGCGGATGGGGAAGAGCTTCCGACGCATGGCCCTACAAGCCAAGCAAGGCTATGTCCTCGCTGAGGTGGTGGTCGAGGCCACCAAGGCCGTCGAGATGATGCTGGACATGTTTCCACCGCGCAACACTGGCCGGCGTCTTACCACCGCAGCCGACCCCCGCGTCCGCCTCTCCGACGACGACACTGAGCACCTGGACTACTTCAAGCAACTCTACCACGCCTTCACTGCCCTCGTGCATGTCGCTGACTGTGCCGCATCACCCGTGATCGACATCTGAGATTAAGAGTAGATCGCGGCATTGGCTCTTGCTTGTTTAATTTCCTCAGACACTCGGTTCACTTCGATATTTTAGATCTATCAGAACTAGAAATTTCCTTGCTTTTCTTCGCCGATTGACATCTGAAACTGAGAGTAGATCGCGGCATTGGCTCTTGCTTGTTTAATTTCCTCAGACACTCGGTTCACTTCGATATTTGGATCTATTAGAAGTAGAAATTTCCTTGCTTTTCCCTGTCGTCTGTATGAGGTGGAAGAATCTTCTACTATGTATTATATGTATTCCATGTTTGGAACTAATTTCGTTTTCCGTATCAGTATTCAGTAGTGCTTGTGACGATCGTATGATTCTGACCCTTATCTAAGCGTGAGCATGTAAACTATCCCCTTATGATATGGAAATATATGCCTGAATTTGCTGATCACATATTATACTGTAACCGTAGAAATGGTTGAAATTATTTGATTATACCAAAGAGGACTTGGAGGATTTCCATGTAAAATATGGAACACGTATTAACTATTTTTGCGCTGAGATGATGATAAAGTAGCAGTCTTTTGTTGGTTTGGGAGTCGAACTTCTGCTGCTGGTGTAAATCAGGAAGAGGTTTCCTAATCATCGTATCGTATAGAATTTTTTTACAAAAAACCACCACACTTCAGGCTAGAGTTTCAAAAAATCACCAGGATAAGTTAGGGTTTTAGAAAACCACTGGTTTAGAGTTAATTACTTTCAAATAACCACATATTTTCCCCAAAAGGTAATTATTTCGGTGTATGCTGAAATTACTGAAATTCAGTGAATTTCGTTAAAATCTTACTGAATTTTAAAACCATGGCGCCGTTAACGGCCGTTTACGGCTCACTCCTCGATCCAAACACGAAATTACTTTACACCCTTGCGTATTTTTCTAGTTACAGTTAACTAGCTATGTCATTGGCGACCTACAGTAAATCACAAAAAATGCAAAAAACAACACAAATAACTTACATTGTACACTAAGCAACCATATAACCGCCTGCCAGTGTGAGTGCCATCGAATGCAACACGTCTCTCAGGCTTTGCTTCGTGGATCCGACAAACGACAGTGGCATCATCATCAATGTCGTATGAGTCATAGACAACATCCGGTGCGTACTCCACCTCATTGTACTACAGATCGAAGAAATCAGTTGCTAATCGAAGCTCCACCGTACCGGAATCTCAAATCCCAAATCGCCAACCTTAACCCTAGCAAATCGGACAGAGAAGAAACTCACTGAGTCTAGCCATGATTCCTCCGAGGTTTCGCTGTCTTTCTAGCTCAGCATGTCGTCAAATCATCAGCGGCAGCGCCGACGGCGCAGCAATGTCGGAGGAGGAAGATAGACTGGGAGCGCGCGGGAGAGAGAAAAGACCTAGCATGCGGTTTTGTCCACGAGAAAAGGAACCGTTAACGGCGGGCTGTCCTAATTTGCCCCGTGCGTCCAGTTTCAACCTTAACTGAGCGTCGTGAACGGTAAGCCTTGTGAAAGTAATTAATTCTAAACCAGTGGTTTTTTACACTAATATATCCCGGTGGTTTCTTTAAAACCCTAGCCTGAATTGTGGTAATTTTTTAACGGAAAATCTAATTGTAAGGCGCCTTACAACTGGCATAAACGTACGCACGCCCACGAGCCGTCCGATCATGGACGGACGGCGGATCTCACGCGTCGCGCGTTTGCTCCACGCGTGGGCCCACGGGCGAGTCGCGACGCCAGCCCCTCCAAACCCCACGGTCATTTTCCCCACGTGCAGGACCACGCGCTGGGGATGGACGCAGCGGCGGCGGCGGAGAACCCTAGCTTCACGCCGCTTGGTGGTGTGGGCGTGTGCGAGAGGGAGATGCGGCCATCGAGGCGCACCCGCTGTACGAGCCGCTCCTGGAGGCGCACGTCGCCTGCCTCCGCGTCACCACCCCTATTGACCAGCTGCCACGCATCGCCGCGCGGGCGCCGCCGCCTTTGCCCCACCCCGCCAGAAATCCGTCTGCAACTGCTAGGGCGGCGAGCAAGGACGGCTCCTCCCGTCGCTTCTGCCGCTTCCTGAGAGCAAGCCGCCGTCCTGCTTCGATGGAGGGCCTCCAGATCTCTAGAGGCGTGCTCTGCTCAAGGTATGATTCTCTGCCCCATCTGAATCCACATCTCAATCTCACTCAAAATCGATTATGCTACTAGTGAAACATCTTCGGTATCTGGTTGCAAAATAATAGTACTAGTCATACTCCTGGGCTATCCTTTGACCTCGGTTCTCTTCTGCATGATTCTTTTTTAGTTCGATTGCATAATGCGCTAGCTCTCATTAATTGTGCACTGCCCACCAAATTGTATTTTCGCATGGGGAATGATCAATTAATGAAATGTAAATAATCAGGTAGGACGTTCTTTTGGATGGATGGCTTGTTTTGGGTTAAGATAAGTTGAGCTGTGCAGACTGTGCACATGTTTAGTATTTGTTGCTTGTGACAGTCAGAATATCTGGAATTGCTTCTTGTATTCAAGATGGTGTCCTGTGATTCGATTTGTGTCCTGTGATTAAAGTTATTGGTTAGAAGGATCTTTGCTTGCAACTGCTAGGCTAAATTACGAGTCGATGACTCCAATTTGATGGTGTAGCGTTGTATCTACTGTTTAGCTTCATTATTTCATCGATTACGTGCAGAGAACCAAACTACTGGTAAGTATTGATACACAATCTTCTAAACACCTCTTAAGATTTGCCGTAAGAATTCTTATCTAAAGCATGATTCCCAATCATATTTTTCTTGGTTCTCCTTTCTTCGTATCTATCTTAGATGTAAGTTTTCAAATGGATATCAGGTTTACTAGACTATATGATTACTCACAAGCTAGTTATGGTGTTGTGTAGATGCAATTGCTTTGATATGCCTGTTTGACAACTTTTTGTTGTTATGATCATTCATACTACACAATTGAGGAGAAATGTGTGTTGTTCTGTACCTTATTATTCTTCTTCCTCGGAAACGGGGCTGATGCAGCGACGACGACGACATCGACACGGGCTGCGGCTACGATGATGACGATATCGACACGGGGCTGCGGCGGCAGCTACGACAACATCGACAGGGGTTGTCGTGGCGACGATGACATCATCGACAATGGTTTATGGTGACGACGACGACATCGACACGAGGCGGCGTTGGACTACGAAATATATGTATGTGTGTACTATGAATATATGGACCGGAATTGACTGTATGCATAACATGTACGTATTATGAAATGCATGTAACAAGAATTGGTAATTTTCTATTTTTTCATTCCTAATTAGTTACTAGCAACGTGTGTGCAAAGGTGCACTACTAGCAACGTGTGTGCAAAGTGACACGTTGCCCAATAAAATTAACAGCAGCATGCTAATGCTATATATCAGCACGCAACATGTCCAAAACGTTAGTTAACTACTCTCTCGGTAATAGTTACCAACCCAATACTGATAAAATTACCACCCAGTATTGATAAAGTTACCCATGTGTTTTCATGTTTAGTTATCCACCACGAAATCAACGTAGTTATCATACTCTATCGATAATAGTTACCTACCCAATACTTACAAAGTTACCCACCTAGTACTGATAAAGTTACCCATGTGTTGTCATGGTGTAGTTATCCACCATGAAATTAAATATAGTTATCATACTCTCTCGGTAATAGTTATCTACCAATATTGATAGAGTTACCCAGCTAGTACTTATGATGTTTTTTTCCAATAACCAAGGGTCGTCTCTTGCCGGGTGTTGCGCCACCGGCCTCGCGATAATAGTTACCAACCCAATACTGATTGAGTTACCACCCAGTACTGATAAAGTTACCCATGGGTTTTTATGGTGTAGTTATCCACCACAAAATCAATGTAGTTACCATACTCTCTCGGTAATAGTTGCCACCCAATACTGATGAAGTTACCACCCAGTACTGATAAAGTTACTCATGTTTATCATGCTCTCCTGGTAATGGTTATCACCCAATACTGATAAAGTTACCCATCCAATACTGATAAAGTTATCCATGTGTTTTCATGTGTAGTTATCCACCACAAAATCGTTATAGTTAGCCTACTCTCTCGGTAATAGTTACCACCCAATACTGATGGATTTAACCACCCAGTACTGATAAAGCTACCCATCTATTTTCATGATGTAGTTATCCAATACGAAATCAATTTAGTTATCATACTCTCTCGATAATAGGTACGTACCCAATACTGATGGAGTTACCCACTCAGTACTTATGAAGTTGTCACTATGAAATCGACATTTATCATTCTAATACTTATGCACGATAAATTTACCATCTCAAAGTGATGTGGTAACTTTAAAACTCATAAAAATCGAAAATAACAACAAAATTGGTTATATTTCAACCCGAAAACTAATAGTTAATATGGTGGATAACTTATGTAATCAAGTCTGGGTAACTTATATGTTACGGGGTGGTAACTTTTGTGCCAAAAAAAATTTCGTCGAAACATATCGACATGGTATCTAGTTTTGAAGATTTCGCCGCGACTAGTCCAACGGTGAAAACGGATCTTAAATCGGATAAACGGTTTGTGCTAAAAAAACATTTTGAATTTTCAAATTTCGCATTTAATGCGGAATAACGTCAGCAATTCTGTCATTTAGTGCATGCATGCATATTTGCTTTGTGAGGGCTCGGTTCGGATCAAAAAATGGTGGCGGGCACGCATGTTGTTGGCGGGACATGTTTTTATCTTAGTGTCTACACTTTTGCCAAAGGAAGACGCTTCGATGCCTCCGGAGGATCGCGTCGCGCGTGTCCTCCGGGCTGAGCGAACGACACGCGTCCTTGCATGCGTGTAGACAGCGATGGGATGGTGGGCCTACCACGGCGCCACGATGCATTATCCTCCACGAGAGCTTATCCCTTCCCCCGTCCTCTCGTCCACTAATTTTTCCTCTTTCTTCCATTCATCGCCTCGATCTGTCATGACGCCCGCCACCCGCTCGCCTGCCTTGCTCGATCCGCCATGGCGCCCCTCTGCCACGCACGCCAAGCTTGAGACCGAGCCTCCTTGTCCTCCGTTGTGCTCCCCTTGCTCGAGCAGGGCAGCGACGGCTTCGACTCCGACGACCTCTTCTGCTGCCTCGTCCGCGCCCCAACCTCTTCGTCGGCTGCAACGGCGGAGTGTTGCTATGGGGGCAGCACTGCTGCTAGGCGCAGGGGGCGGCGGTGCACCGGTGCTCCGAGGAACGGCGACGCCGATGCGAGCTGGGATTCGTGTTGCTGCAAGCCATGGTCGGATGATGCTACCTTCGGCGATTGGCAGTGCTACCGCAGAGGATTGGCGGCGGCGGTACTCTCATGGGAGGGCGGAGGTGCGCCCGCCGGGCAGCGGCGTTGCTACCGTAGGAGAGCAGCGTTGCTCCCATGGCAGGGCGGCGTTGCTCCCGTCACACGACGCCGGTGCTGCCGAAGGAGGCTGGCTGCTCCCGTCGGACAGCGGCTTTGCTCCCGTCGAGCGGTGGTGTTGCTCCCATGGGAGGGTGGCGTTGCGGCCGAAGGAGGGCGGCGTTGCTCCCGTCGGGCGGTGGCGTTGCTCCCATGGGAAGTTGGCTTTGCTGCTGAAAGAGACCGGTGTTGCTCCCGTAGGAGAACGTCGGTGCTGCCGAAGAAGGCCGACGTTGCTTCCGTTGGACGGCGGCGTTGCTACCGAAGGAGGTTGGCGTTGCTGCCGAAGAAGGCCGATGTTGCTTCCGTTGGACGGCGGCTTTGCTCTCGCCGGGCGGCGACGTTGCTACCGAAGGAGGTTGGCGTTGCTGCCGAAGAAGGCCGACGTTGCTCCCGTCGGACGGTGCCGGTGCTGCAGGAGGAAAGCGTCGGAGGGTTGCGATTCTGCAACGAGCTATTTTGTGTTGATTGCAACTCCGGTGACCGGCGGACTGGCGGCGGTCAGGCCCTGTAGTATCTGAGCTGTGTGCAGGGTGTGTGCGCGGAAGGGGTTGGCGGGGACCTGTTATTTTTTTTGGGGGAAAAAGGAGACGCACATGCAGCGATGGTCCCTCGTAACACGTGTCGCCCGGGGACGCTTAGCACTCCCCTTTACCAAATGTAAGGCGCCTTACACATAATCATTTCGATTTTTTAAATTAACTCTATCGTACATGTATGGGACTCTTCCGTCTAAACAGCAACAGGACTCCTAATCCTCGGACCGGATTGATTAACGACGAATAGGTAGGGAACTCTGTCAAACTAATACAACTCCGAACAAAACAAACCTCGCCGACACGCCGCCGCCGCCGCTTTTGCAATCCACAGAAATTCTCTGATCATGGGCATCCTACGCCCTTGCCATGTAGCTCCGGCATCCTCTATACCCAGATCTAGGCTTACCAGAAGCAGCGCATTGCTCGTTGGGCCTATGCCCACCTTGCGCCCCTTTCCCAGGAAGACGCAGGAGGGGACGGGCCGCATCCGCCACGTCTTGCGCCATCGGAGGAGCGCCTCCAATCAACCATGCGAGCCCAGCCCGGGGGATGATCCCAAGGTACTCTTTTCCAGCCAATGAACCTACATATGTACTCACGGAAGCTTGGATGAAGGGACGGAAAAGTTATATTATAACATCGATATTGTAGAAAGTTACATAGTATCATCCTTTAAACAATGTTCTGTAAATTCAGAATTCTGGGAATAAATTGCAGATTTGCTTTGGTATGTGAGATTTATTATCTCAAAAAGTTTAGTCAAAACTAGGGTCAAATATATGCATACGGTATAAATTTAGTTCTTTGGTAATTTGTTGGAAATCCCGGGGAGCGTGTAACTTTTCAACAACCTGTAAGCATACTTGCAAGATTACTACAGAATTTGGTGTAAAATTAGGAAATACTCGCTCCGTCCACAAAAGGTTGTCTCAACCTAGTCCAAATTTACGTGTATCTACACACTAAATACATGTATCTACACACTAAATACACTAAATCATGTATAGATACATATAAATTTGGTATAGGTTGAGACATCCTTTTGTGGACGGAGTGAGTAGAAAATAATTGCATTACTATTGTTTGTTTTGCGCGGTTTGTATATGCGTTAGCAGCTTCTTGATTGTCTGTTTATTCAGGCTGACTACTACAGAATTTACCGTGAGAGTCTAAACAAGTTTGAGACGGAGTACTCAGCCGAATTGCGTGCCAAACATGGTCCAAAAATGAATAATATGGTTTGTTCTTATCCTATTTGTACTTTTCTTGCATCACGTATGTCTAAATAATAGTGCTTCACATGGAGTTTTTATACAATACCAAAGCATCAGATTATTCATATGGATTGTGATTTCAAGTTGAAGGAGTAAGATAAATGATACTTCCTCCCTTATAATTCCTAAGATGTAGTCTGACTAGTCAAATTCAAATTTTGATCTTCTAGTAAATAGATTATGTGATGAACAATATTGACACCTTTGGTTTTGTTTTCAGTGATCACTTCCTTACAGTTCGATTTGCATGAACTACATAATATTATAGAGAAACAATTGTCAAAATTCAAGCTAGGATAGTCAAGATGTGCCTCCATATTTCAAAATGTAGGTGATGCATGTCTGGCAGTGCTATGCATGAGATGAAATTATGTGAACTTTTAAATGACATGGCTCATCGCATGTAGTGTGACCGACACATCATTTTAAGTTGTCTCACTCTCTTTCATACAAAACCATTGCCATATTTCATCTAAGCTTCGGCCTTTGGCGGAGAACTGACAGATAGCGTTGGCTTGCATTATTGCTTGGAAACTTGTGGTCGGGCGTCGGGTTGGCCATACTAGGCCGTGACACATCCTTCTTTCCGGGTTTCCCTTAGGATTTGACATTAATTCTTCCTACTAGTTGCAGATAGCCCACTTATGGCCCACTCTCCACAGAATTGTGTTGAACCGCCCCCTCCATTATTTAGCGTCACGCTCCGCCACCACTGTTGGCAAGCTTCATTGTCGACTAGGTGCATGCGCGATCTCCGGACCGGTGTGGATGTTGGACTGCCGGCTCCTGATATCGTTGTTCTAATGTTGAATGTCAGCTTTGGTAGCTGCAATGCCATCAGCTGAGCTGAGGCGTGGTCGCAGGACCGGCGAGTGTGTTGGAGAGGTTGGACACCGGATCTGCGGCTCCAGAAACTTTTGTGTTACCGAGTGTCGTCTTTTCCTGCTCGGGTGTAAGTGTCATTGGCTCGAGTGGTGTATGGCCTCGGTGCCAGTATGGGGTATTTTGGTGTATCTTTTTTGTCAGTTTTACTTATAAACTAAACGAGTGGGTTTCGGTTATGTCCCTTAACATACCCGTCCTAATTTTGTATTTAGCTTTCTCCCCTTCTAATATGACTAGGTGGTTTGCCCAAAAAAACCATAGTGATTCTCTCAAAAACAATTAGCAAGTCGTGCAAGCCCTACAATGCTTGTTAAACAGAGAAACAAGATGATGAAATCAACAAATCAAGTTGAAGATTTTTTTCAGAGAGATACACCAAGTAAAAGTTAACACAAATGCACAAGGAGATACTTTTTCCATACGAGGAGTATGACAAAACACCATAGCATAGACATGTGTTAATAAATGCAAAAATAAAAACATCATGTGGAAGACATACCATCTAACTCAGAAAAAACGATCGGGTTATTTTCCTTTGTCATTTAGTGTTATATTTGTCCTCTTCTTTCTAACTTTTTTTCTGTAAGAACAAGATTTTTGAAGACACATTCGGTGATGAGAAAGATAAAGCTGCTGAATATCGAAGAAATATATATTCCGACAAATGTTTTTTGGTTAGTATTGTTTTAAATATTTTTGGTGAAATTACATTGAACTATATTTCCTTCGTTAATCTATTGAAATCGTTAACATATTTTAAATTATCATTTCTTGTTAAATCAGTTTTGCATATTGTGCTAGTTATAAAAAACAATTACTTATGCAGATTATAGCATTTCTTATGATATACAGGATCTTGAGTAAATAGAGGATTCAAGAAATAACATTAAAAGAAGAATTGAAATTGCTATATGAAGGCTCTTTTCAATTAACAACAACATATATATTTCACTGATAAAATTGCATTTGTAACATATACATGGTATTTAACCACTGCATGCATGTCGCAACGTCTGAACGTGGAAGTTGTAAAATTTGCATTTGTCTATAGGAAAATGGTAGTACCTTTGTTCCAACACTGATATATACATGGCACAACCTCTAACTTCTCTAGCTCCAACTCTTGGCATGTATGGAATTATTTACATTAGTAGTGAAAATAGCATTAGATTCATAGTTTATAGTATAGATTTCAGTACTTCTCTACCACGTGTAACGTCTAATTGGAATGGTGGGAGCATTACTGTAAAACTATAAATATATATCTGTGTCACCCAACATTATGTCCTATTGATAGAACTTAAAATGGATAATGCCAAATGTGATGTTTTATTCAACATGTGGTGATGCTTTATCAAAGACAAATATGACTTTCTATCAAAATTCTTCTTTTCATTGTAATCTTGAACTAATCATATAGCACCATATTTTTTATATATTTGGTGTGGAACAAAGGATCTTGAAGGGAGAAAGATCGCACGAGTCATTTGTATAAGAGCTATGTACGCTATTGATTTAGCTTCTAAAGTCATGGTAAGTGTATTTACTCTCTCTCTCTCTCTCTCTACTATTATTATTATTATTATTTATAGAAATTGGTGGCTATATTAATTAATAAAAGAGCTTGGATTGATGCATGCATGCATTTATGTACATATATTTTGGTTGATTTTTGTTGTTGTCTTTGACCGACAGTTCCTTTATGCTAAAAAAGGGTCATGCAGGTTTGAGAGCCCATAACTCGAGTGAAATTTCCTTGCATACAGTGGAGCGGGTAATCTTTATGTTAAAGATGATACTGAATCACACTTTTAGATTATATTGGTGTACATACTAAATTATTCCCTTACACTGCAGACTATTAGAATATATGTATCGGCTTTTCTTAAGATTGCTGAAGAGACATGCCACAAGAAGGTTGACAAGACTGCTATAATATCGTTTCTTGGTTCTCTTGGAGGTTTGGCTGCAATTAGCCATATCTTGTTTCAAGATGCTTTGGTCACTGCTAATAATATTGAAGGTAGCTCATCAAATTACAGCCCAGACCGTGATGTGGAAGCAGACAATCGTGAATTTCAGAGAAAGATGATAGATTTGGAAACTAAGTTTGTCAACACATCACGAATCGAACTACACCAGGTATACTGAACGACGCAATAGCACATGCCATGATGGTACTGACAATTGTGGAATCTGTCCTTGCAGGTTATGTGCTCACTGAACGACGCAATAGCACATGCAACATCTTTTATAATCATAACGATTAACCGCCGCAAGGACGCAATAGTCCACATCCGGGGTAAACATATTTTCTTTGTCAAATCATGTTTTTATCTGGATAATGTTTATGTTGTATTCCTATTGTAAGAGTGATAGGTCAATTTTTTAAGTAAGGTCAAGTTAATAAAAACTCAACATGGACAATACCAAATAAATACATTGTGAAAACATATATAAATGATAATAAATTAGTGTATATAAGTTGACATCCTTTTATAAAGTTTGATTAGTCCAAAATCTAAATGACTTGTACCTATTATGGAAGCAAATCATATGTTTATTTCTATAATGAGAATGCATTAATTGTTCTATGTTTTTTTTGCACCACAGAAATAACCGCAAGGACTTCTCATGTTGTCCCGGATGATAAGGAACCTGACGGCTCATGATTATCACTAGTTGCCACTTCATGCTATGTCTCGAATAATTCATCGTCACCAGGATGATCGCGTGGATGGTTCATCTTATATATCGTATATGATAATATATCTTCATCTTATCTATCTTGCTGAAAAATGATTGCTTCTTCAGTATGATTTCTAGTACATTCCAAGTCACTTCATGTAAACTTGAGCTAGCTTGCACTAGATTTCTTATTTATTTTACAACATAGCCACTTTTGAAAACTGAAATTTTCACTTTAAACTAAACATCGTATTGGTATTTTTCAGTTATAATCAGGTTATCTCCATGGTTATTTAGCACATTATTTTTTATGTGTGCCCAACAAAATTAGACGAATCGAGACTAGATATAGTAACGCTAGTACACACATGATTCTCCAAGACGCCGCCTAGAGGCGGTTCCCACACACACACACAAAAAAACAAGTCCGACTGGGATGAAAGCCCTCACATGGCCAAAATTTTAGTCCGACTCTAATAATATTTGTGTCGGTTTGCATTTATGAACGTCTCGAAAAATATAGCCAGTGGAGCCGGCCGCTAAAAGCAACTGGCTCTAATGAGCCCTTTAGACGGCTTTGTTTCCTGGCAATCTCCAAATGTAAACTTTTAGAGACGGCAGTGTTTAATAGCTGCCTCAACGCTTCGTAGCGAGTTCAGGTTTTGGGGCCTAAAATTCGTTAGAATGAATGTGCATAACGGTATAGCATGCACCGGATCATTTCTCACACCTCTCAGAAACCAACATTGCGCTATATGTAGACATAAACAACGACAAATATGACCAGTATTTGCAACATAGCATATAAATTATAACTGTCAGAGTAGCAAACCACAACGACACACACATACTAGTACTCCCTCCGTTCTAAATTAGATGACTTTCCATTCGTGCACATGTGGATGTACCTATACATGTAACATGTCTAGATGCATCCGCATGTGGACAAATGAAAGTCATCTAATTTGGAACGGAGGGAGTAGTTATCACTAGTGCAACAGGCATTTACAGAGGTCTATCGATCGGTACCATGAAAAATAGAACACACACGCAGAGAACTTAAGTAGACTAAAGAAAACACAGAGTGCTGTCGACGATCTAGCGATGACCTGGACGCGGCAGACCAAGTGTCCAAGGTGTCCCTGACTCAGCACAACACGTACGGAGCCAGGTACTCATGGCGCGGACGACGCGCGCGAGACTACGTTCGCGAGCCATCACGAAACAAGCGGGACACCCTGGTAGACATCTCAAGACACAGCGCGGCGCCGTGCACACTGCAGACAAACGGGTATGTGCGGCTGCAGGCACGGAGGCACACCGTGGCCGGCCAGGTGCTGCCCAAAGCCTTATACGGAGTAGTATTTTGTAATGATGTTAAGTGCATAATTTATAATCATGTTAAGTGCATCCGTAAATGGTAAAAATTAACCAACCTTAGAATGTATCCATCTAAAGTGGAGTTTGTTCTAAGTTGGATTAGTATATACTACAAAGTTTGAAATTAGGTGATCCAAATATACCCCAACATTCAACACGAAGCTCGGCCAGATGTGAGGAGTTTGGTTGGAATTTGTCCTAACATGAGCTCAACAAAAAGACAAAAGGGTAAACTCGTTTGATTCTGATTTCAAGTACAAATATCAACCATGAAGATACGGTATTCAGATTTTATAAGTTTAAGAAGATAGATGTGTCCGAGAAGTTACGGATGCAGAAGTCACTTGTGTGCAGTACTAGTAGGCAAGGGTTCCCAGCGACGTTCAGTTGGGATATGTGCCGTACTAAATGGAGAGGCGCAGGTAATTATTCCATTATTTAAACAAGTCGTGTAAAGTTCAGTTAAACCTTAGCAGGACTTTCCCAATTTTTCAGTGGCCTCACAAACGCATCCATGATAAGTAACCAGATCAAGGGCAACCAGTTAATTTTGCACGCTGCCGATTGGACTTACAAACCGCCACTGGAACTACAAGAAACTGCAATCCCGTTCACAGAATATTTGACAACACAGAGTTACTCCAATTTCATCAGAGTTCTTCCACGGCTAAAAAATGAATTTTTATACAAAAAAAATATGAACATCCGAAACTACTTGTGGGCGATTCAAACATTCCTGTACGTAAATTTCTAGACATCTATTTCACTGAATCATCAGAATCTGGGGATTTTTTTTCAAAGGATATGCTTGCAAGTGAATACCCAAAATAACTTGCACTGAAATTTAAAAGTAAAAATAGGAAGTGTTCATAGTTCCTTTACACAATAACCAGGAAGTATCATCACATCTAGGTAATAAAGTTTATTCTATGACGTAAAGAGGGTTTGTTGACGGTGACTGGATGAGTCAGAATGGATGTGATCATGGAAATCTAACACAAAAGCCACGGACAATACTGAGTTCCCCGACCACATAAGTATAGGCACAAAAGGCGTCGAATCAACAGTTCTCTTCTTTTCGGATGATATGGACCATCATCCTGAGCTTCTTCCTGTTTTCCATCCGTTCGAAGAGGCACACATCATCTAGTTTCAGTTTGTTGTCATAGGCAAACTGCCTCCAGCCTCCAACGAGCAAACGCCTCCGATCAAGGATCCTGAATGAAGTTTTCCATGGAGTGCTTTCCCCGGGCCGATGAAGCCTGATGATTTGGCTCTCGGTAGGGAGATAATCTCTGGCATAATCCAGACCGAAGGCCTGATTGCATGAGAAAAGATGAACTATTCAGTGAGACCAAGCAGAAGCAATGCAAGGAGGGAATGAACTTCCGCTGATGAATTTTATTTTTCATTGTCTTTTAACATGAAGAAAGCGATGGTGACTCACCAGCATGGACGAGCTGTGGGTGACGTTGCTTTTCACCATGATGGACACGAAAATTGGGATTTCAGAATTAATAGCTTCTACTTTCTCATATACTCTAGTCTTCAGCGGACCCTTCAGAGTGGTGAGTCGTGAGAACATCACCTTATCTTCTGGCCGACGACTGGTGGCAGAAGTGACAAATCCTGCATAGAAGCCCCAGGCAAACTATCAAACATGGTTACCAAACCAACAGGGCATTCAGAGTGCTACATGTATGGATTAAATTGTACAAATGTTAACCACAAATATTTTGGTAGAGTGAAACTGTATACAGTGTTGTCGATGAAAGCATAAGATTGAACACTTCAGCATTTATTTACATACTGTTACTGAGAGTCTGCGGGATTTATTTTTAAGCTTTTTATACCGTGATAGAGCTACATCTAAAGGATGGTTTCCTTAGACTACATGTATATATGAAGGGTTAAGGTTTTACCCGGTGCATGGTGATAGCTTGCTCTAAGCAGATGAACCGTCATTGTGATACCTCTTTGGCCCTTAAATACTTCAAACACGCAAGTATCACCTTCTTGCAAATCGTTGTCTTGGACAAATCCCAACCAACCAGCAGAAAGATGGTAGGTACCATCAGCGTTAATCTTGAAATGAACAACCCATGTATTGCTATTGCTGGCATGACAAAGTGTGATGATTTCATCTTCATGTGGTAGGTATTTGATAGCATAATCTTTGCATATGACCTATTATTACAAATAATGTCAGTAAGTTTTGATGAGTTCAGCGAAGCTTCAAACTGTAACAGGTGAATCTGAAGTTCTGAACACTCAGACAGCTTGAGAAGTTATGTAATGCAAGCTACCCAACATACCAGAAATGCATCAACCGGACTGGTACTGGCCATGGTTTTCACATACAGTGGGATTTCAGAACTGGCTTTCTGTTCAATTTTGTCGACTTCTGCCTTATGTGCGTTTGTTAGATTGCACCCTGTCGCCAAGAAATAGCAAGACCTGGTGGAAGTCTGAACTTCACCTAAATTCACGGAATCTTGAATGCCTTCAGAAGACGGGGTTTCTTTTTCGGCTGTGCAAAATCAACTATGAATGCTGTTGATAAGGAAATTTGATCACAGTGTACTAGAACTAGGAGTAATGTATGTCTACTTACTTGGTTTCTGTGGAGAAGAGCTTGCTAGATTTATCTTTGAAGTTTTCCTGTCATCATGACCTGTTGCTAGCCTTTCATCATTCAGTGACGACACTGGATTATCACGAGGTATACTCCATTTTTGGAGACCAGGATTGCGGTTCATTACAACGCAGGATGACTCTTTCTCACAAGCACTTGGATCATAGATCTCAACTTTGAAGTGGGAATCCCCATTGTACTTGAACCTCAAGAAGTCACCCTCTTCAAGTCCATAAACACTGGCAAATATTGACCATCAAGATCGAAGGACTAGATTATTCAGTTCCTTGGCAACGTGAACATTATATGTATTACCATCTGGGGTTTCTAGTTTGACTAATTCAGAGATCTGTCCTCCGACGCTGCGCACAAACTTCCCGGGTATGGTCTACAGGGATGAATAAAATAAATCTTTTTTTACATGTGAAGGCAGTAGCCATGCACATAATAAGAAAAAACCTGATGTAATTTACCGTAACATGCAGTATATCTTAATAAATTGGTACCATTTACTATTTAGGAGTAATAACAAGTTCATATTGATGCACATAAATAACCAGGACGCTGCTGCAAAATTTACCTGAAGACTAAGGGTCTTAATGCAAATATAATTTCGTTTTTAGGTCCATTATTTATTTTTCTAAAGGGATTGTCGAACATTTTCTCAAAAAGAAAAGAAAAATTGGTCACGACATCGTGACTCCAGTATTAACATCAAATAGACCATCAAATTGTTAACCCAAGACCTAAGTTGTCCACTTACCCAAAACAACAAACTAATAAACTATAAAACATATATCTTCGTTTACAAGAACAATTTAGTTGAGAAGATCTTACCACTCCATTTCTGAAGTCACCAACCATAGGCTTGAAGAAACGCTTTTTCCGGTTATCCATGTGGTGCCAATATTGATGTGCAATGTACTGTTTGCATCCAGTGCAAGACTTGTCCATCCCTTGATCACTCCTGCAATGTCAAATTGTCAATTGAGATGAAGCTATTAGAAAGGTCAAATAAGTAACCAAAGCTTCAGGCTGTTTCCTTGATGAGTAAATAAACCATATGTGGCAGCCCACTTATCGTGAACCAAACACCATACAGCATATACTTGTGTGCGCTATACACTCTACTGTTCTCTTGTCGAAAAAGAACATCACTTCAAAAGTTCATTCAGGATGTGATGGAGATGAAAGCATGACACAAATACTATTCAGAGATTTCGACTTCTGAGCACCAAAAGGTGCAAGAATCTACTGACATATTCAAGCATCATTTCCTCCTTTTAGTAAGTCTATAAGAATATAAGGAAGTAGAACAGCAATAGCTAGAGAGTGCAGTAGCAGATTCTGTCAGTATCTTGAGGTGCAGCTGACATCCGAACAGCAAAAAACAAAAAAAGGAGATTAAATCAGTAGATTACCAGGATGTTTTGCAAGGAACCAGACAACCAGAGGGATGTCCTTGGCTGGGCAATGCAAAGGTCACAGTCTCACATATATAATATGGGGTAACCCAAAAGCCACAAGCTTTTTGTGTCGGAGGTACCCATATCCAACACTTCATTATATGCGTTTATGTGAATTAAAATCCACTGTGCCCAAAGAAGTATAACTGATTAATTAAGGAGAGGAGAGGAATAGCCTTGAACTGAAACTGACCTCTATTTTTGCAAGAACGAAAATTTGGTTAATGAATGCACTGCTTTGATATCCTTGGAATATTTTTCTTGACCCGGGCTGTCATATTCAGCAAACAGAATAGGGCATGACCTGTCACCGAACAGATCAGAACCAAGCAGACACAACAGGAAAGAATCTTCCATATACATCAAATCATAAAACTAAACAAGTCTACATTTGAGGTATAAAAATTGAATTTGCAATCAATAAATCCTTTCACTTTTGTGACACAATAATAATTGCATTAAGCGACTCAATTGTAAACCGTCTGTTTCCAATGTCGTCCATTTACAACCTTGTACCTTAGAAACCTCCTCCACTTGTACTTCTAAAAATCAGTACAATTTGCAACTTTGGTCTGGTTACGTCAGTGGCTTTGCCACTGTGGCGTAAATATTCTTGCTGACATGTGCAGTACAGGAAAAAGTAAAAGCAGCAGCAGTAGGGGCAAAAACTCAAATTGATGTTTGATGTGTTAAATAAAAATGAGCTACGGTTGCTGCATCACTTCAGAGCCTAGTGAGTGGTGTATCACAACTTTACTATCATCTGCATTTCAAAATATAAAATGGCAATCATTTTGGAATTTAAGTTTTCTACTTCGGCAAAATCATCATACTAAGCATAAAGCCTTACAACACATAAATACATGACCAATTACTGCAGAACTTGTACTGAAAGAGCGAACATTGACAAGCTGAGTTGTGTGACTTGTGATAAATTCCCAATCTAGTTTCCAGCATAAAGGAAGGACCATAAAAGATATTTCATGATACTGCAGAGAAGATCTATGATGGGAGTCCCTGATTTTTATTACTGACAAAAGGGGAGAATCAAGCAATACACAAAGTAAATTGCACCATCAAGATTAGATTTACCTGCTTAACTGGGTCGATTGAAAGACATGCACCAGATACATCTGTAGTGAATATTCCTAATTTTGATTTACTAGTACAAAAGGAACAATCACATTAATGGTTACATGATCTTATCCCTGTGAGCACGCTGAGAGAAGAACCCAAGATCATAAGAATGTTATGCTATGAAACAATCTTCAAGAGTGCATCGAGCAAAGGAGGAGCTCCAAGCAGCAGAAACAACACTGTCTGACTGGGTCCTAATGTTTCTTCAGATCAATGTTTATACACTACTATAGTTTTAGATTGATGCTGCCACAACAATTTGATATAAGAAAACCAACAGAGAGCAATCGACGTTGTATGATACGTACTCGCACAAACTTCAAACCCAACTGGACATAAACTGGTTGCACAGACTGACTATAATAAAATTCAAGGGAAATGGTAACACAAAACTGGTCCACGTCATTTGCAGTTGTGAGTTTATTACTTCATGAACAAAAACGAGAGTAATCGACAACTGATAGATTATCAAAGATCAGCAAATAAAGTTGCAGAATAAAGAAGGAACCACAAACAAAAACACATCAATAGGTAATACTGACAGAAGATGTGAAAAGTGCATCACAGTTAGATTCCAGTACAAAGCACTCAAAACTATTTCATTTTCAGTGAGCTGCTTTACAAACATTGTTCAGTGGAAAGGAGCTCTACTGATGAGCCGCTGGTACACATTTGAGAAACTCTACATGACACAAAAGTAAGTCACATGTCGAGGAACTAGGCAAAGAATAAACAAATCTGCTAAATCCACTACCAAATACCCCTCGAAAACATAAACTATGGCTCAACAAAGGAGAAAGATCACCTTCCTCTCCTTCGTCGGTTGCTAAACCATACATCGAGCTCAAACTTGTCCTTCTGAGAGGTCAGCAGCTATGGCAATGCGCTCACTTTCCAGGAATGAAGGATCTAGAAACTTGGCAATGAATGCCCACATATTGTACACATCTTCAAAGTTAGTAAGGAAGCCAAGCGATGCGGTCACAACTTCAACTCTTACAGTCACCTTTTTACTGTCTCTGCGACCATTCTTATAAAAGGAAGCCTCGGGTATATCTAGTGCTCCATTTGACAGTTTCTGGTTTGGATCTATCTTTATATGACTAAGAAAACCGATACCAAGAGATATGCCATTTTTCTCAGCTATCTTCTGAACAACTTCAGCATTAACGAAACTGCCACCACTTTGCTTCAGATTGAAAGCAACGGCAGCTCCCCTTTCATACTTAATCTTTGGACCATAAATGTGGACAAGAGGGACTCCATCAACATCTTTTGAGCCTGGCAGCCTCAGCTGCAACAGGGAAGTTACTAGCCAATTGATAAGGTACCTTAACCTAAGAGTTGTTTTGTTGAGCCCCATCATATCAACATGATCAATGTGCCTGCAAATTATCTCCGGCTCCCTCCTGCCCCAGTCTTGAGCGGCATCATCATAGCCATCACTGATGCAACCATCATCATCACGAAATGGATATCCAGAAGCTTCAGCAGCGTCTGAGGCCCGATGTAGCCTGTCAGCAATCATATTCGCCTCAGTGTTGAATGAAACCCTGCGACCCATACTTATAGCTCCGTCAATCTCTTCAACACCAAAGAGCCGACCCCCAGTAAATCTGCTGTTTCCGTCCCTCCCTCCCAGAAGACGAAATTCCCCTTCAGTCTCCCTTCTTATCGCACTTTCTTTGTGATCCGCACCACCATTCATAGCACGTTGGCATGCAACCTCTTCAACCTCCGGCTCCTCTTGGATTTCACTAACTTGCCTGAAATGATTTCTTCTGCCATTCTCATAGATTTCTTCTTCAGGGTCTTCTCTGAGGCAGTCTACATCGTGTGAAACTGATAGTACAGCAGCATCAAAAGAAATCACATTACCATCATAGAGTGGGCTTCTTGATATCCTAGACGTTAGGTTAGGCGACATCCTCTTGTTACACTTTCTGCCAGTGAACCAAGACGATGGTAATGGTGATCCCAGTTTCCCTTTCTTGAACTGACCAGACTTCTCAGACCCCAGTGGACTCTGGCCAACATCAACCCAGAAAGAATTCTCTGACGAACAGTCCTCGCTGAAGGCTGGGCTCCTCATCACCTCACCAACAGATATGCTCTCAGTTTCTTCAAAAATGGTGCTCGCTCCGTCCCTATCCGAGCTGCTGTCACGACCAGGGTCACTCTCAAATGTCTCTCTAACCTGAGCAGACGTGTAAACGCCTGAAAATGCTGGCAGCTGCGACCCATTCCGGACATCGGGCACTGAATCTTCATCTTTGGGGGTGCAAGAGTCATCTTCAAGCCCCTCCGTTTCCACTGCATCAAATTCATCTATGGAGTCACTCAGATACTGTGGAAACACTGGAACAATCTTCACCATCCCAGAGGCATTACAGCCATTCCTCCCCTGCAAGCTCCCGATGACCGACTTCTTGATCAGAAGGCAACCAAACCCAGTCGGGTCTGAACCAAAAACCCTGTAGAATGAGGTTATAATGAAGTCCGGCCGGAACAGCGAGAGCCCCAGCGAGTCCATGTCCTTGGGACCAAGTGCACCGGCGTCGAGCATAACATGCCAGCCATTCTGCTGCGCCAGCGCCATCCATTGGTAGGAGTACTTGGCGCCTGTCACCCGAGACTGCGCAGGGAACACAAACAATCCGACGGCAGAATCCCGTCGCCTGCCCTTCCTCTTTCCCACGATCTCCTTGCGCAGCTCCGTCGAGCAGAGCTTGAGAGTGGGCCAGCGGAACCATGCGGCGCGCGTCTTGGCACCCTTGGCCCGCGCACTCTGCGCCATCCAGTTCACCGACTGGCTCTCGTGGTCGAACATGGTGAGCAGCCTCCGGTTGTTCTCGAACGGGTAGCACTCGGCAAGCAGCTTGAACGCCGACCCGCGGCTCACAGTGAACACCAGCGCGTACTCGCTGGCCGGCACATTCAAGTACTCCAAGATCCGCTCCTTGATGTCGTTCTCGGCCGTGCCGGGCTCAGCGCCACCGTAGAGAGCGTGGTTGCTCAGATTGGCATTGAGCTCGGACAATGTGAAGGAGGAGGACGAGGAGTCCCAGCTGGAATCGAAGAGGCCGAAGCCGCAGTAGTCCAGGCAGACCCTGCCGGCGAGGTGGGAGTAGTGCTCGAGGCGGAGGCGGTCGACGTCGGAGGTGGAGGCGTAGTCCGGGTACATGGAGAGGAAGGTGGCTATCGCGTGGGCGAGGAGCGGCAGGTCGGAGATGGAGCGGAACGGGCCGGCGGCGGCGGCGAGGGCGGTGGCGCGGAGGAAGTCGCGCTGCGCCCGCAGGCGCGCCAGGGAGCGGGAGCGCGTGACGGCGGCGTCCGCGTCCGCGTCCGCGCCGGCGGCGTCCGGCGGGGGGCAGAGCGCGCCCTCCTCCGACGCGGCGTCGAGCGCGTCGCGCAGCTGCCGGAGGAACGACGCCGGGTCGTCGCGGCGACCGTTGCCGCCGCCATGGCCAGCGCCGCCGCCGCCCCGGCGCCGGTGGTTCTTGGAGAGGAGGATGGCGGCGCAGTGGGAGAGCGGCTTCCAGAGGGAGAGATGCATGGCATGGGCCGGCCTCCCCCGAGTTCTCGGATCGACGACGGGGAAATCGCCGCAGCTCCTCCAGTGGCGGTTGGATCAGCGAGGCATGGAGTGGAGTGGAGCGGAAAACCCCGAGATTTCTGGGGAGATTTCGGATCAACAGGCGCGGAAATCTCAAGCTTTCTTGGATTTGACGTTGGGGAAAAAAATCTCTGAGGCAGAAATGAGGAGTGGGAAGGGCTTGAAATGCAATGACACCACCCTCCACCTTTCCCAGCAAAAAGTTGGGGGCTTTCGCTTTTGGCAAGACCAAGAACTCAAATTAAAGAAAAGAAAACCCAAAGATTTGACTCCACTTTCTTCTCTGCTTTTTGCCCAGCACCAAGAACTCACTCTCTTCAACAAGAACTCCTTGGAGTTGGATGGTAGCTAGGGATGAACCAGCTCACTCACTCAGATCCTCCCCCCGCTCACCAAACTTGTTGCAAGTGGCACTAAATGCATCGGCATCATGAAGAGGAGGGGGCTGCATTCATTTCCACCCAAGAACTGGTAACTACTAGCAGCAACACCAGCACCAACTTCTTTTTTATCTGGAACGAGAAAAAGTACTGGCACTATTTTAGTGTGGCTGGCTGGCTGGGGTGTGTTGGTGGTGCCACTACCATCATCCATCATCCACCAGGTTAAAACAAAGTGTTTGGTGCCTTATTATTGCCTTTACTGTTAGTTTCTTGCTGTCCCCTCGGGCTCACACAGTAGGCTGTAAAGTAGTTGCCGCAAGCAGGGCTTTGGCCATTGACTTTTTGTTCGCAATTTAAATGCACTGTGATGTGATGTTCTTATTGGGGGCAAGCTCTTTGATTTTTGTTTATGGATAAAGCAGAAGTTTTTGTCTGGATGATTATTTGCTTGACTGGGTTTTGTGGAGGAGCTGTCTTTATGCACGTGTGCTTTACTGCAAGAAAAATATTTGGTTCCATTCTTTTTCATTCTTTGTTTTTCCTTTTCCTTATAATGGAAACAAATATTTATTTATTTCCATTATTTTAATTTTTTTCTTATTCATGATTATGGAAGCTTTTTTTATCCACACGTAAGTTCGGTTAGACCGTAGAGGAAATAAGTTTTTTTCATTTAGTTGCAAAATTTTAATGTTGAGAAATACTCATACTGAATAGTACAGCTAGTTGACAACTTTATGATAATTACATCTCAATAATCAATAGTAGTATGGTACTATGGTCATATTCATTTAATTTATAAACAAACCCATAATCAGACAGTTGGATTAATTAGATCCTTTCTCTAATTTCATATATATACTACTAAACATGCATTTGAAATTAATGGCCCCAAGAAAAATCCGATCTAGCCATGTACTGGTACGAAGTATGAACTGTAGCCTGTAGGCCATGGAGATGACTGATTGAATTAGTGGCGCATCTCACTCATGCACAGAGAATCCAGGGCAATGTCAAAATAGCCACGTAAGCCTTGTGAAGTTGTGAGCTGTCGCAGAAAAGGCTAGAACTTTTTTGTATTTTGCCTTGTCCATGCTGCACTGCCGCCGCTGACCTAGTGCACGATAGCAACAGTTCTCTTCTCATCTGAAAATAGTATGGCCTCATCTCATCTGGATTTCGTTGTTATCCCGTGGGTCAAAGTCAGATTCTCATGGAGAGATATTTTTTGTGAAAATGTTTGTGAAATTTGTCAACTGTCATGATCTGTTTTGGATTAACACGGGAGTTTCTGTGGATAATTAGCCTCCAGGATGCCATCATGGGCTGCTGCAACGTAGTAGTTCTCTAATAATTAATTCACATTGTCTTGATCTGTCTAAGTACTGTGGTGACAAAGGCAGGACCACGCCTGCAAATGTAGGTAAAGGACAGAGTACTATACTACTATGCATAAATAAAGTCCAGGACATTTTGATGCATCTTCAAAAATATACTTACATTTATACATACAAACAATACCAGTACAAAATTTGTACTACTAGACAGAGGGTGTTTAAAGCGGCGGATCACGATAGATCCGGCAAGACCTTCCCAGGTCAGCTCGCGCAGTGCCATGGGCACAGATCTCATTCCCAGATACCCATGCAATAAATTCAGACACTAGCCATTCAGACTAAGATTCCATTCCCTCCTTGGCACAAGATTAGTAAGCTGCAAATTGTATTGCAATATTGCCAGTTGATGTACTGACTGACAAGATTAGCACAAATCATTGACAAATTGATCTGGACGCACACACACACTGGATTTAGTTAGTTGCAAATTGTGTTGCAATATTGCCAGATGATGTCACCTGACCTAATCATTGACAAATTGATCTGAATGCCGAGAGATCAATTATATCTCCATGATATGAGTTCTGAGCCAAGAGAAACTGCTCATATGTTAATGAAAGCTAGCTAAGCTAGCATTAGTTGCTCCTAATCTTGTACATGGGCGTTTGGGATGAGGACATGGGCAAGGCCACAGAACATGTCAAAACAAGGTGAGCTGAGTTAGAGAGAACCCTAGCTTTGGGGCAACCACCCACTTTCCACTCTCTCTTTTTTATGCCACAGCTCAGCTCTCAAGGACTCCAAGAACCTAGGTTTTGTAGTAATTTGAGCTGAGAGGATGTCCGGAGAAGAGGTTGGTTTTAGGGTGTTCTCTTCCCCTCTGTGCCGCAAGCTCTTTATTTGCAACATCTTCTTGGTCAAAGTGGAAAGTGTTTGTTTTTCAAGAGTGTTCTTGACTTCTTGTGCATTGTATATGGAGCCTTCCATAGCATATTATTATAAAACCAACTGACAAATCATAAAATGAGTAAAGAGGTGTGCTTGATAGAAATAGAATATATCTACACAAACTGGTTCGCAAAAATTATGTTTGAAAGTTTATAAAAAAAAACTAAAAAAAAGTACTGTGGGAACATGATATGCTACAACATGCAAGATTTCAAGTTCAGAAACAAATTCACAGGCAGTAGAAAAACTAACCGACAAATCATACTAAATGAGTAAAGCGGTCTGCTCGATATAAACATAAAATATCTATTGAAACTGGTGAAAATCTCGGAAAAAAAATATGTTTGAATGTTTATGATAAATTCTGAAAACAATAGTATGGCGGGAAGATGATAATCTACAAACAAGCAAATTTTCAAATTCAAGAAAGAATCCATTTGGGAGGTATGAAAAAAATGAAACCCGGCAATGAATAGCGGCAAGTAGTGGAAAACGTCACTGTACATAAATAATTTGTCTTTGCTTACTTACCAGATAAAATATGAATTTGAATTTCAAATTTTAGTTGTTCATAAAAAATCTTTTTCCCAACTTGTCATATTTTTATGTTGAATATACATGTTTTTCTTACAATTATATATATCTTAGACTACTTTTTGATGGGTGATTTTCGTAGGAAACTGAACTTCTAAAATCATAGTCAATTGGGTTTCGATTGGTATATTTATTGAATCCTTTTCTAAACTCTGCATAGCCAAATTTCCTGTGGAATCCCTTTGTCCAAATTGCCTTAAGCTCCATACTTGAGAGGTTAAAATTCACATAACTACAAACTTATTTTCACGTGAAACTGTTCGATCTAGAGAACCTGCATGTTCCAAGCCAAGTAGTCTACAAATAGGATGTAGATATCGGAGTTGTTCGGTTGCAGCGCAAAGACATAGAAAGATTCCTAAGTATTAGGTGCATGATACATAGTTTGTCATAGACACAATATTACATTTACAAGAAGTTCCGGTCAGTTAAAACTTCCTTTTGAAATTAGGTGCAAAGGATCCATGAGAAAGAAACTACTCTACAAAGCTACTAATAATCCTACAAATGGAACGTGCTTTACAGGGGAAAAAGTACTACTAGAATTTACTAAGAATTTGCAAGATGTTTTTGAATAATTTTTTTTATATAAGCCGATCGTACCAATGATGGTTTCCATGTTTGACCATGCCTAGAGTGCAGCAGTGCGTGCGTGCTTTTGTTGTGTTGCGCTGGCTCGCAAGTCCGTGTCCACCATGCCACCTCTGATTCTTTTTACTGCTCGCTCTGTTACCTGTCGTCTCGGAAATGGTGAAATTTTCTCCATCGCAGATTCTTCTTCTTCGGCCTCGAGACAGAGATGGCGTGAGCGTTTGGTTGCAAGCGTTGAAGAAACAGGCTAGGGTTTGAATCATCTTTGTTTATAACCCTGTCAGTTACTACCATGTGGTTAATTAATCTCCCGATCGACGCGCAGCGGTAATTTTCGCCTCCCGGCGCCATTGGCCGCATGCCGAGGTAAACAGTCAAGGTTGTTGGAACATCTTTTTGGTTCCTGCAAATTTCAAATCAGTTAATGAATCTGTGAAATGGGAAGCAAGATGTCGTTTTCAGAGATAGATGTGATCGGAAATGTACTGCCAATAGAATTTCGAGTTTCAAGTTTACTGTTTCAGTCAGCTCAAGGTATTGGAATGCAGACTAGGGAACTTAGCGCGGCAATGCCGCGCCTGTGCGGTAAATAAAATTTTAGAAATTACGTAGGTTTGGAAATTTTTGAAGTTTGGAAAAGTTTGTGTTCTGAAATTGTTTAGATTTTGAAAATTGTTCATGTTGGGGTGTTTTCTAGATTTGATTTCTGTTTACTTTTGCGAAGTGGTCAGATTTGGAAGATATTTAAAAGTTTGAAATATCTAAAATTGAAATTTAATCATACGCCATAAATAGTCAGGATATTTTTTTTTTGTGTTTATTCAATATATTTTTCATTGGTGAATAATTTTTTTGATGGCTATAGTTTAAGTTACTGATTTTGCAGCATTTAGTAGATTTTGGAAGTTGTATAAATATCCTAAAATAATATTAATAAAAGTTTTTAAATTGTTTAGAACATGTTCTATTTTAATTTTTGTTTGTTGATTCAACTATGTTTATTTGGAAAATAAGTTTGGCATAGCTACAGATTATTGGAAATCAATCTAAAATTATGCGGTATTAATATTATTTTTCATTGGTGATTTAGTTTTATGTAATTTGTGTAAGTATGGAAAATAGTCATATACATTTGAATATATTATGTAGCTGGTAGAAGTGTGGAAATATACTCGTATATGTTTGAATTATCCAAAAATATATACATTGTGAATTAGGGAGAAGTTTTGGTATTTTAAGTATGTTTAAGAGTTGTTTAATTTTGTTGTGTCAAATAACCATGGTTAGTTTTCGAGCATTCGTGTATTCGATATAAATAAGTAGGTTTTATTTTTTAGAAAGCATTTAGGTATGTTCAATTTTTTTTCCCGATGGACTATGAATTAGTTATGAATTGTTTGGAAATTAATGTAAAATTTTGTGGTTTTATTATTATTTTTCCGTTGGTGAATTAGTTTATATGGGAAATAAATTGAGAAAATAATGTTGTAGTGCAATATGAAATATATGTGCTGATAAAAATAGTGTTAATAAAATTAGTTTTGGAAAAGTTATGCGGTGGTGATGTCACTGAAATTACTATGTGGTGGTGATGTTACTGAAATTAGTTTGTAATATCTGGAGAACGCAATGACCTTTGCCTAAAAGAAATGCGTGTTTTTATTCTGAGGAGGTGCATTAGGACATAAGTAGTTATCATTCTAGAGTCGACCAAAATCGAAATCGATTACGGGAATGGAACCTACTCGTCGGCGCGAAAAATTTGCGTATATATATTTTCTGGAGGTTTCGCAAAAAAAAAAAGTATACTGTAGCTACTGTAGCACGCTACAGTGTGTGAGTACTGTTGATCTACAGTAGAAGAAGGCCTGAGAGCGCGCGGAATGGACGCGCTATTATATTATAGTACTATAGTGATTTTCTCAAAATATTTCACTGAATTAAAATATTTAAATATGTTTGCATTAGGACATAAGTAGTTATCATTCTAGAGTCGACCAAAATCGAAATCGATTACGGGAATGAAACCTACTCGTCGGCGCGAAATTTTTTCGTATATATATTTTCTGGAGGTTTAGCAAAAAAAAAAACTGTAGCTACTATAGCACGCTACCGTGTGTGAGTACTGTTGATCTACAGTAGAAGAAGGCCTGAGAGCGCGCGGAATGGACGCGCTATTATATTATAGTACTATAGTGATTTTCTCAAAATACTTCACTGAATTAAAATATTTAAATATGTTTGCATTAGGACATAAGTAGTTATCATTCTAGAGTCGACCAAAATCGAAATCGATTACGGGAATGAACCTACTCGTCGGCGCGAAATTTTTTCGTATATATATTTTCTGGAGGTTTAGCAAAAAAAAAAAACTGTAGCTACTATAGCACGCTACAGCGTGTGAGTACTGTTGATCTACAGTAGAAGAAGGCCTGAGAGCACGCGGAATGGACGCGCTATTATATTATAGTATAGTACTATATTGGTACACTCTGCATTGACAGTATAGTTTGAATGAGAGGTTCTATGATCAGCTGGCCTCTACGAGCATGTCCATCGGTAGTCTCAAAATTTTGTTCAGCGCGTCCAAAATATGTGCGTTGCGAGACACATGTCTGACACAATGGGGGTGCAACATCAATATGCGTTTATATTTTTATCTAAGTGATATGAAATTGAATTGAATAGTCAAACAATAATTTAAAAATTATTTATGCATGGCAGGAATTTTAGCATTTTCGGTCGTGACACCCTGATGTGGCTCTGAAAGAGGGTCGTGGTACTCAAACTATTGATCGAACACCATATTAGCAGCTCACTCACTCTCGATGATCATGTTGTGCATGATAATACAAGCATTTATTATCTTCCACGTCTGATCCAGCAAACTGGGTTTGGAGCACACAAAATGGCCGCTTCATATCCCTTCGGACACTCTCTTGTGTATGTTTGCAATGTGAGATTTTGCCTCACCAACAGGGTTGCGGATTGTCTACCAGCGAGCATAGATGTTATCTGTAAGATGGTACCCCTTGTCATATTGATGTGACCACTAATTTCATAGCCGCACTCCGGAGTTTGGCCTTCATAAAGTCTTGCGAACACCGGAGAGCATGGCATCGCGTTGATTTCACTGTGAGAATGATATGTCCCAAACATATTTACAATGTTTATTGATCAATGTTATTATTATATCAATGTTAGATGATTTTGCTATATTTCTATACAAATTTAAATATGTGGCCACCACAACAGAGTACTGAAGGGGCCCACCCTAGCCCTGTTGTGGGCTGCGCCGCCTCTTAGTGCACCCCTGGCAGCACCCCGACGCCCATACATTACTTATGAACTAAAAACATAGATCACAAAGTTTATTATTCGAAAATTAGACACAGAGCCACCGCCAGACGACGATCCAATCTATAGACTTGTTCTGGTACTCTGCCGGAAGGAGAATCCATCACTGGACACTAGCACGACACGATTTTTTAATACTATAGTAGGGGAAAAACTTGATAGTATTGCTCAGAAAGTTGATAATATTACTCATGATGTTGAAATGCTTAAATTAAGAGTTATCCCTCCTAAAGATGAGATGCATGAATCTTTTTTAGTATACAAAAGTTACTCTTGATAACACTAATGAGATGATTGCTACATTAAGAGCTAAATCATTGAAAGGGTACAAGTCGTGTTTCACATTCAGGAAGTAAGATCTTGGATGATGTATTGTTTCCTTAATTGATAATCATATTCCCTCAAATGACCCAATTGGTCCAACGTTTCCTTTGATATGATAAATCCCTCTAATCAGTAATTTGGAAATCAAGATCTATTATTGATTTGACATATTTAAGTTCCAACAATTAAAATGTCTCATGTAAGATGAAGGGAAACATTTTAACATTAACATAATGCTTGTTATGTCTCTTTTTTTAGGTACAGAAGTAGAAGATCAAATTTTGTTTAGGACTTTTCGTTCTTGTTTTGTAATCTTCTATTTTTCCTCTATATCATATAATATTATAATAAATGTTGTAAATGTACTGAAATATTAGATATATCAATGAAAATTTTATTTTTTATTTGTGATCCTTTGGCACTATTTATTTATATTATTCATGCATTATTGAGTATTGTTTCTTAGGAAAATGAATTTCAAGATTCATTCTCAATTGGGATGATGTCATTGTTCATTATGCACATTTTTATGTTCTTAATATTTTAATTGTGCTTAAAATTCGGTCATGTCCAAGTTTATAGCACTAAAATCAACGAACAAACCCTAACTTGTTGACTTAACTAAAATTTTGACCCTCCAAGAATCTTCTACATAGATGTTAATTTTCCAATTTTTGTATCAATCAATGGAATGCACACATTGTTGGGGATCGTAGACAGAAAACAAAAATTTTCCTACCGACGATAACCATAAACTAGCCAAGATCTAACTATGCAGATATACTATACGAAGGAGGACGGAGTACATACCCTTGTAGACCGAAAGCGGGATTACGTTCCCGCACAAACGTTGCCGATGAAGCCGACTGACAAGGGTATACATCTCGGGTAACCTACCGTGAGGGTACCTAGTGCACGTGACGACTAAGGCCCAATAGCGAAGAGCCTAATCGAAGCCCAAGACAAGAGGCCCAAGAAGATGGAGAACCCTCTAAGATTAGACATAGGCATAGTCGGTTTATACTTTCCTTATGTGTAAACTAGGTCGGTTACAAACTCCCGAGACCCAGCCTATTTAAGGGCTGGGAGGGGTGCCGATCTAGGACCAAGCCATACTCAAACCACCAAAGCTCTAGCGAGATCGTCGTCTCGCCAGAGCCACCTTGTAACCTCATAATCTCCCGCGATCAATAACAGACAAGCAGGAAGTAGGGTCTTTACCTCCACCCGAGGGGCCTGAACCTGGGTAAATCTTTGCCTCTGCTTGTCAGCCGACGAAACTACCAGTACTACCACGTTCTCTCCCCATAATCTCAACCCTAGGTCCTTAACCATGGGATTTGATGAGTGTACCCCTCGTCAATTGGCGCCGTCTGTGGGAAAGAATAGTGCTGGACTCACGGTTTCTTCGGTTCCATCGGAAAACGGCGACTCGCCGATCGGATCTACAAACGGCAACTCGCCGGCTGCATCGACAAACCAGAACTCGCCGACTCAGGCGGCACACGGCAACTCGCCGGCTCACTCGACAAACGGCAACACGCCAGCTTCACCCGCAAAAAGCGCATCGGATCCTCTGATGGATTTCGAGCCACACTCGCCAGGATTCCAGGAGGCCTTCTCCGATCTCGAGTCAGGTTTGGGTTTAACCGTTGGTTCGTTCAATTTTTTCGTCAACAAGCTTGGTGTGCAGGACTTGACGGATCCACGCCAACTCGCGACTTCCGCACCCGAGGCTCCATCGGTTGCGTCCATACCATCGTCGATCCTCCAAGCTTGCTCGTCTGCGACAACCATGTCCACACGAGAGATGCACGAGCTCATCGAAGAACTTCAGGGCGAGGAGGCCGAATCAGCATACCGCACAAACGATCCCGAGCTCGATCTCTCACTCGAGGATAGTTTCGACTGCGGGATCTCCTTCAGCGACTTCGACGAACTCGAAACTCATATCGACAACCACGTCGACTCCGAGATCTGCACCAACAACAACAACCTCGACTCTGAGATTCATAACAACTTCGTCGACGCCGAGATGAGCATAGGCGATGAAGGCATCGACAGCGAGATCCGTCCAGACGGACCACTCGACGGGCATATCGACTCCGACATGAGCCTTGATGACGATGTCGAGTCCATGACAGGACTCGAAGACACACATACATACCCTCGGGTGATACCCCAGCAGGTTACGTCGCCATCGCCGCAGAATCATCAGATGCTGCGGCCAGCCGCAGGCCTACAGAATTCCCGTGCACAGTTACTATGCCGGACGGAGTCACAACTCTCACAATCACTGCTGAGATGGCAGCAAAAGCAGATAAAGTCATCAAGGAGTGCACAATGATGCCAGCAGACGCAACACAAGAGGAGATGTTGACCTTCCAGTACTTCAACTGGCAGGAATCACTTCGACTGCGGCAGGTCAGAGCAACACTCGAAGAACGCAAAAAGCAAGCTAGCTTGTCGAGTGCGCGAAGAAGACAGCTCTCCCTGAGCTCCACCGGGCGAGCAGACACAAGACCCAGATCAAGGTTGTCACACCTCTCGCCAGACGAAAGGGCGGCGCTCACCCGCAACTTAGGCAACTCTTTCATGACATACGACGAAGAGGGAGTGCCAGTACCCAAAACAGCTGCGGGTGCCCTCTTCACCGCTGCAGCATACCTAGAGGCAATCAAGCCTCCAGCTGATGACCCCAATGCAAAACTGCATCGCCAGCAGATCAAATCACTCGCCTTAGCGGCGAAGGCCATACGCCAAATTCCAAGAACTCCAGGTGGGAGTCGAGACCGTGCCCTAGTCGACGCGCGTCGGGAAGAGCATAATCACAGTGGTCACCGCCACCACTCGAAGGAAAGAAGCGGCTCGCGTAGGCGCAGGTCCAGGAGCAGATCACGCAGATCTTACAGTAGCGACTCATACTCTGATCGAGATCCTGAGCCACATGGAGCTCTGTGCTTCACTCGACGCGTCCGCGAGACACGGATGCCCAAAGGGTTCAAACTCACATCTGAACAGCCCAAGTACACGGGTCGACAGGAACCTTCTGGGTGGCTGGAAGACTACAGGCTGGCTGTCGCGTGCCAGCGAGGCACAAACACCACAGCCATGCAATACATACGACTCATGCTCGAAGGCACAGCCCGCGACTGGCTCAAGGCTACCTCCATCACATACGACTCGTGGGATCACTTCCGCATGATTTCATCAAAAACTTCGAGCCTCTATGTGAGCGCCCAAAAACGTTCGAGGAGCTGCGAGCCTGCGTTCAACGTTCAGACGAAACGTTGAGGTCATACATCAGACGATGGACTGAGATACGCAACTCAGTCGGAGTAATTTCAGAAGATATGGCCATGGATGCTTTCATAATGGGACTCGCCAGGCGGGACTCAAAGAAGCACTTGGTCGCAAAAAGCCAACCTCTGTGGCTAACCTCTTGATGACCGCGACTGAGTGGGCAGACGGAGAGACATGGCGCGCACCACACGCGGGTCCTCACCCCGTGACAATCATGAAAGCGGCAGTCGAAGCCGCAGAGACTCGTACAGAGACGACCGAAGGCGCAAACGTTCAAAACGTCACTACGACGATGACAGACCCGAATTCATGGCGGCTGGGTTCTCCACACCCCGCAATGACCAGGACAGAAGCGACCGACGGTCAGAAGATCGGCGAGACAGTCGAGATGATCGCGGGACAGTCGAGATGATCGTCGGGACAGTCGAGACCGCGGCCAACGCAGTGATAGCTACAAGAGGAAGGACTGGCGCAAGTCACGGGCACAATCTGAGCGATCATTCGAAGAAAAGATGGATGCTGATTGCAGATTCCACCTGTACAAGGGGGACGACGGAAAACTGCGCTCCAATCACTCGATGAGAAACTGCAGGGAGTTCGACCAAATGGCGACTGATTACGTAAATCTCAGAAAGGCAGCAGCCACACAAGCACCTGCACCCGTGCCTCAGCCAAACAATGTGCCTGTTCTGATGGCACCACCTCCACCACCACAGCCTGCCGCAGGCGGAAATCTCGCGGGTGCCATACAGCACATACCTCGGGTGGACGAACCACAGTACCCTCCGCCCCAAGGGCAGATGTACATGATACAGAAAGGTCGCCCTTCCAACAGGGAGCAAAAACTTCGCACTCGACAAGTAAACATGGCGGTCATGTCACCTCCTGCTGTAACTGAATTCTTGAAGGGTTCTGAAACCGCAATAAGCTTCAGCAGAGAGGACCACCCTCCATCGGTTGTTCGTCCAGGGCACTCTGCTCTGGTACTCGACGCACAAATTGGAGGCTACGCCATGTCCAAGGTCTTCATGGATGGTGGCAGCGGCATAAACATCATCTTCGCAGATACGCTCCGCAAAATGAACAGGTCAGTCGAAAACCTGCCAAGGTCTTCAAATACCTTTCACGGTATCGTCCCAGGCAAAGCAATAAGCCCAGAAGGCACCATACAACTCGACGTAACGTTCGGGGACAAGAACCACTTCAGGACAGAATCGATTGAGTTCGAAGTTGTCGACTGGAAGTCACAATACCATGCTATACTTGGACGCCCGACGTTCGCTCGATTCATGGCGGTGCCACACTACGCATACCTCCAGCTGAAATGCCTGGACCAAAAGGAGTAATCACAGTCAAGGGAACTTCCAAAAGTCTGACTCTTGTGACCGAGAATTCAGCAAAATCTCTGAGATGTTTGGCATGGAAGCAACACTCGCTGATCTAGCGGTCTCCAACGATCGAACACTTATGCCAGAAACAAAAAGGTGGCAGTCGACAGAGCATTCAATGCCACCAATGACACAAGATCGCATCAGGTGCACCCGACTGACCCGACCAAGACAGTCAATGTCTCGTCGAGTCTGCCTATCGCATAGGAAAGCGCGCTCGTCGAATTCCTCCGTGAGAACTGGGATATATTTGCATGGTGTCCAGCCGACATGCCAGGTATTCCCAGGGAATTCGCCGAGCACTCTCTCCAGTTATTTCCAGATGCTAAACCAGTCAAGCAAACAATGCGCCGCATATCCGGCCCAAAAAGAACTGCAGTCGAAGCCGAAGTCGACAGGCTACTCGCAGCAGGATTCATCAGAGAGATCAAGAAATCACAATGGGTGGCCAACCCCGTACTCGTAGAGAAGAAGCACACAGATATCCTTCGGATGTGCGTAGATTTTACAGCACTCAATAAATGTGTCCAAAGGATCACTTTCCACTACCTCGAATCGACCAGATCGTCGACTCCACCGCCGGGTGCGCTCGCTTGTCCTTCCTGGATGCTTACTCGGGTTACCACCAGATAAGGATGAAGGAAGAGGATGAAGAGAAAACGGCGTTCATAACCCCACTCGGGGTCTACTGCTACACCACAATGCCTTTCGGGCTCAAGAACGCAGGCGCAACCTACCAGCGCATGATGCAAGATTGCCTCAAGAAGCAAATTGGGCGAAACGTCCAGGTCTATGTAGATGACATCGTCATCACCACAAGAGAGGAAAACACACTACTCGATGACTTGCGAGAGACATTCGCAAACCTCAAACGCTTCCACATCAAGCTCAACCCGAAGAAGTGCACGTTCGGCGTGCCAGCCGGGCAACTCCTCGGGTATCTAGTCTCAGCTCGAGGAATCGAGGCGGACCCGGAGAAAATACAGGCCATCTTGACGATGCAAAGGCCTTCAAAGCTCCATGACGTGCAAAAATTAGCGGGTCGAGTAGCAGCGCTCAGTCGATTCATCAGCAAGCTAGGCGAAAAAGCACTCCCGTTCTATCGACTGATGAAGAAAGCAGATAAATTCGAGTGGACGCCAGAAGCCGAAGCAGCCTTCACGGACCTCAAGCGAGTCCTCACAAGCCCTCCAATCCTCGTAGCACCAAGGGAACGCGAGCCACTATACCTATATGTCTCTGCAACTAACAGGGTGGTAAGCACTGTAGTGGTCGAACGCAGGGAGGAGGGACACGCCCAAAGCATACAACGTCCAGTCTATTACTTGAGTGAAGTGCTCTCCACATCAAAGCAGCGGTACCCGCACTATCAGAAGCTGGCTACGCCGTGTTCATGTCCTCAAGGAAGCTGACGCATTACTTCTCCGAGCACCCGATCACTGTAATCAGCACTCAGGGATCGGGGACATCCTCACAAACCCCAACGCAACTGGGCGAGTAGCAAAATGGCTCATCGAGCTAGCACCAAGAGACATCAAGTATGATTACCCGAAGGCCATCAAAGCACAAGTTTTACCTGACTTCCACACCGAGTGGATCGAAGCTCAGCTCCCAGGAGCACCAGATGTGTCCAACTCATGGACTATGTACTTCGACGGCTCAAAGAAAAACGAAGGCGCAGGCGCAGGTGTTATCCTCATATCACCAAAAGGCGACAAGCTCCGCTACATCCTACAAATGGGGTTCGAGTTCCCATCCAATAACGAAGCAGAATATGAGGCTCTGATCCATGGCATGAGGATGGCCAAAGCCCTCGGGTGCACTCGACTGATGATCTACGGTGACTCGAATCTTGTGGTACAGCAAACAATGAAGGCCTGTGATGCAATCGCAGACAATATGATCGCCTACCGTGACCTGTACAACATCATGGAGGGCAGCTTCGAAGGCTGCGAGTTGCGGCACATAGGGCGTGAGAGCAATGAAGAAGCAGATAAGTTAGCCAACATTGGTGCGACCAAAGCACCAGTGCCACCTGGTGTCTTCTTCGAGCGCATCGAGCACAGATCCATCAAAAAGAAGCGAGCAACTCCTACATCAGCCGCACCAGCCAAGAGCAAAGCACCTAGCACAGAGGACCCACCAGTCGAGGTACTCCTCATCGAGCCAACTTGGACTCAACCTTTCCTCGCATACATACTCCGCGGCGAGGTACCCGAAGACATACACAGTCAAGACGCGTCACTCGACGATCTAAAGCATACACTGTCATCAACGGTGAACTTTACAAACGCAGCATATCAGGTATGTTCCAACGTTGCATAGCATTTGAAGATGGCCAAGCCATCCTTCGTGATATTCATGCAGGTACTGCGGGCATCACGCCAGCAGTCGATCACTCGTAGCCAAAGCCTTTCGCGCAGGCTTCTACTGGCCCACAGCACTCAAAGACGCGGAGGACATAGTCAAAAGGTGCATCGGCTGTCAAAAATTCGCCACAAAGCCGCACGCACCCGCATCGGCGTTGAAGACAATACCATTGGCCTGGCCCTTCGCCCAGTGGGGGCTCGATATGGTTGGGCCACTCAAAAAATCCTCCCATGGAGGGCATACTCACCTTCTGGTGGCGGTCGACAAGTTCACCAAGTGGATTGAAGCAGTACCTATCACAAGTTCGACTGCCACTACAGCAGTCAATTTCATAAAATCCATCATATACCGCTTTGGTGTGCCAAGTAGCATCATCACTGACAACGGTACAAACTTCACGGCTGAGAATTCAATCTTCTGCAAAGAGCAAGATATCACGCTCAATTATGCATCTGTGGCACACCCGCAATCAATGGCCAAGTCGAAAAGGCCAATGGACTTGTGACAAGCGGAATCAAGAAACGCCTCCTGGTGCCACTCAAAAGGGCCGCGGGTGCTTGGGTAGAAGAGCTCCCGTCTGTGCTATGGAGCCACCCAACGCCTCAACGCAATTCACTCCATTCTTCATGGTCTACGGCGCAGAGGCAATCCTGCCATCAGACGTAAGGTTCAACGCACCAAGGTCGAAGCATACAATGAAGACGATGCAGATGAAGCACTCGAAGATGCAGTCGACTTGCTCGAAGAAGCACGCAACACGGCGCTAGCACGCACAGCTGTCTACCAGCAAGATCTACGCAACTATCACAGCCGTCGACTGCGTACCAGGTCCTTCGAGGTGGCGACTTGGTACTTCGACTGAAGCAAAAGAAGGTGCATAAACTTGCTTCTCCATGGGAAGGACCCTTCATCATCACCGAGGTCATTGGTGGTGGAGCATACAGACTGAAGCACGCGAAGACCGACGAACTCTCGCACAATCCTTGGAACGTTGCGCAGCTGCGCCGTTTCTATGCTTAGATTGCTCAGTCGCATAATAGGCACATATGTCGGATGGCTGCAGGTTTCAGACGCGCTCTTTTCCTTACCAGGGTACCTAATGATGGGGTTCGTAGCAGAAAACAATAATTTTTCTAACTATCGCAACACCGAAACTAGCCAGGATCTATCTATCTAGTAATGCGGTAACGGAGAAGTCATCGGAAACATACCCTTGTAGACCGATAGCGGGAATTACGCTCCCGCACAAGCGTTGCCGATGAAGACGTACGTAGCCGACCTCAAGGTCGCGGAGAACTTGGCGCGACGAAGAAGAAGGAGACGCGGCGATGAAGAAGCTCCTAGTGCCGAACTCGTGAGAGAGCAGCACCTCCGAGTACTCGCACACGTACGGACCTTGACGATGACCTCCGTGCTCCCCGATCCAGCCGGAATAGCGGAAGCGAGAACTTTGGGTGGAATCCCGCAGCACAACGGTGCGCTGCGGTTTATAGGTCTCCCGTATACGCTGTCCAGACTTGGGACCGCGCACGTCGAGAGATGGGAGGGAGGAATTGGACTAGGGAGAAGCCTGGGCCAACCGGAATTAATTCCTGAATTTTCTGTGTATTTTTCCAATTAATCCGGGTCCCTATTTATTGGAGGAGAGGGGTTGCACCTCTCCTCAACCAGGCAATGTGGGACTAAAGGGAGAGGGGTGGTGCGGCTGCCCCTTGGGCCAACCGCACCCCATGGTGGCGCATGGGCCCCAAGGGCCCAGCCGCACCCCTCACATGGGGGGGAGCTTCCCCTCTTGGGCCCTATGGCCCATTAAGGTGGCTGCCCCATTTTTTCTCCTTTTTCTTTAATATTAAATTAATATAAATATATATAATTCCATAATTAATATATTTACATACTATTTAATCTCCCGTGACTCCGAAACAATTTCCGGATCACTCCGAACTCACTTCGGTCTCCCCGGAACTCTTCCGGTCTTCCCCGGAACTCTTCCGTTCTTGCCGGAACCTTTCCGAAACCTCCTATCTCTATACCTAAGCCACTCCGATGTTTCCAAAACGTTCTCCTAGCGTCGTCAAGACCTTAAGTGTGTTACCCTCGGTTCGAGAATACTCCGGACATGGTCGAGACCCTCCCGCCAATGACCGTCAGGGAGCCCTGGATGACTATGACGGCCCCGTGCATTCTAGAATAAATCATCCTTGAATCATCTTTGAACCGTTAACATGATATGGTCATTCCCTTTGTTCGTTGATACTTCCTTGTCCGAGATACGATCGTCAACATCCGATGTTGTGTTTTATCTCGTTACCGACAAGGTTGCTTTACTCGTTCCCATGAAATTATATCTCAATGACCTAGTCATACGCTGCGCAGCTTTACAGATATAATCTCACCGAGTGGGCCCAGCATATCAATCCATCACACGGATGAACAAATCCCGCTCTTGATCACTCGCCCCGACTACTTCCTTCCAATACCCGAAAGTGTCACCCTTATTGTCGTGCGTATGAGACATGACGTTAGGTGCGATCAGCCGTATCTTTCAGAAGCAGCGACTTGATGTAATCTCACGGTCTAAGGAATAAGCTACCACGTTATAATCCTATTGCAGTGTTGAACTATCTGATACGATCCTAACTGCAATACTTTGGGTAATGTCCATCAAATTATTCTCCCAATAAAATGACTCCACCATCAACTGTTAATGCAATATGATCGGGAAATCACGATCATCCATTGACTGATGGACTAGTTTATCTAGAGGCTTAACTAGGGACTCTGGTTTGTTTACATACCACACGTGTATTAACAATTCCGATTAATACAGTTATAGCATGGTATAAAACTATTTATAAACTTAAAGAGATAATGCAATAAATCTTATTATTTATTTGCCTCTAGGGCATATCTCCAACAGTCTCCCACTTGCACTAGAGTACAAATACACTAGCTGCATTTCTATACCAATCATACAACCTTATCTTTTATAAGTGTTTATGATAATGCTCGCTCGTGGAAGAGGTTTCCTTCGGCCTGAACCTTTCATAACCATAAGCTCTTTGCAAACCATTGATATCACCTTATTTGATATCATCATGCTATCTTAATAACAAATATACATATTTGGCAACTAAGTGAGACTTTTGTTTCCCTGCGCTTACTCTGATCCAATATCAGTTAATTGCATTAAACACACTCAGTTTTAGAGAATACCTTTTCTCTACCAACTCTATGTACTTTTGCAGTATCTTTATACTTCTATATTTACCTAAGTAGATCCTGACATTCTATTGTCAGCCTAATGCCTTTTAGTTTATCCTATAACGACTTGATCCTTATTTCTTTCTGTCATTTAGGTTGATCCTTTTAACACAACATTTGTTAAACTCATCATCCTTTACAGATTTGAAATAACCACATATCCTTAGTTTCTTTTAAACATGAAGGATACTTTTGGTTCCACTAATAATGAATCACAAATTCATCTCAGCGCTTATTCTTCTTGTAAGAATACTAATCATATCTTTTCGAGTATATAATATGGTTAATATGCTGCCACCTTATCATGGCATAGAAGTGCAGCATATTTTACAACCATGATTACTTTATCCAGATTTACAAGGACCAATTCCTCGTTACGTCTTATTCTGACACATCAGAATCTAATCTGGAAAAACACCTCGACTTCTTTAAAATGATCTATTCAAAACAGATGCTCACATTTTAAACATATATGATTTTATCGTAATTCAATAATTACTTCTAATTCATTTTCCTAGTACCTATCTATTATATGTCATTTACATATAAACACCTGACTAAGCTCCCACTCAAAATGTCAATTACATTTGAGATTGTGTAACTTGTAATGCTCCCACTCAAAATGTCAAACACATTTCATATTGTGTAGCCCACAAGCTCCCACTTAACAATATGTCACTTACATATTATTCCGGTAAGCTGTCCTACTCCCACTTAAATTATACGGATATAATTTCCTTCGATATTTCGGTCATAACCGAAATCCTTGATCATGTATCAATTCGAAAATTCCAAATACGATGTATTATACTTGTTAATACAAATCCAAAAGACTTAGGCATGTCTACATCCAATGTAGTCAAAACAATTTTGATTTTGTCAAAGACATTCTTCATGACAAAATTAGCTTTATGTCCTTCTCACAGTTTCATTCTTTTCACACAACTTGTCATGTGAAAAATCAAGTAACCCTTTTACTTAATAAGATTCAAGCAACATTTACTAATACAATCTTGAATGCAACCTTTTGGATTTATGACTCTATAGTCACAATTCGAATTTGGCATCACCCCAATTTCTTTGTATTTCGTAGGTATCCCTTGTTCTAGTAACAAGCTCATTAAATCATGAAATATTAATCTGTGACCGGACAGAAAATATTCTTTAATGCCTACTATTTATAAAAAGCTCCTTGCATGAAAACACCATGATCAAATATCATCATTTTTCATTTCCATTTGTGGAGTTTTGTTGTCGGATCAAATTCCAAACAATATTTCTCTCACAAATCGAGTAAGGTCAATTACCCCTTTTAAGCTTTTCTTTATTTCATATCCTTTCTTGAAACTTGTTTTCAATGAATCACCAAGTTAGCAATACTAGTTTTGCCCTTGTTGGTGTTTACCATATGAAACATATATTCATTCCTATGAATATTTTACAAAGAACTATTTCGTACATAGTTTCGTATTATCATATAATCTATAAACCATGACACACAACTTATTGTCGTTCATACGAATTTTGGGTGAAGACTTCAAAATAGGGAGTTTACTAATTCTAACGGAAAAACCTTCTACGTGATTTCTAAAATATTAAGAGATATTTTTAGGACTATACTTTATTCAAAATAGAGTATGATCATAATGTCTACATCAACATGTTTGATATAGCATCATAATTTTGTGAACCGAATTTCACAAGTCCTTTTGTGAACCGAATTTTCACAAACCTTCATGATAAAATAAATCTTTAAAATCCTTGCTATTATAATCCAATTATAATGACTTGATTTTATATCCTCCTTTTCTATCCGAAAAATCTTTCTTGATCAAATCAAATAATTTCAGATAATTGTATCTTTTAGTAAATACTTATTATTTACTTAGACATACAACAAAGGTTTCAATAATAATTTCCACTACACAATTTAATTTAAATCATCTTGCATGATCTCAAATCAAATTTCTTCTCATATTGACTTATCAATATTTTTCAATCATCATGTCTCATTAGACATCACGCATGCAAATACACAAGATCAAAGTATCCAAAATATTTGCAATGATTAAAAATTCGGTAGTGCATTTTATTATTGACTTAGGATATTTATTTTAACATTCAAATCCACTTTGCTATCAAAAAGATTAATGCATGAATAACTTATTCATAATCGAAATATGATCATAAGAAAACTTTATTCATAATAAAACAACTTGCTTGTCTCTTACAAATATGAATAACTTGTCTCATCGAATATAAGACATACTTATTACAATCACTCTCAAATTCGACTACAAAACTCTTATTCAAAACTACTAATCAAAACTTGATAACTATGGGCGTGAAACTCCTTGGCCATCAACTACTTTGCTTGCCATCATTCCGCAACATCATGTCGTACTCTGCAGCTATCTTGTTATATTCTGGTGCTGTTTCAATAAAACAGACATAAGCATCAAATACTTTAATATAACAAGTGTAAGAAATAACAATTATAACTTTGTATATCAAATATACCTTGCGTGTCATCTATTTCTCCTTCGATGGGTTCCACCTCCACATCTTTGATTTCGACCAGGAAATCATTGAAGAGGAGGAAATCACTCTTAAGTATATACTCATCGACAAGCTCCTCATAGCTAGGAGGTAGAGAACGCAACACCGCCTGTATTGCAAAAGTATCCGCCATCCAGTAATCGCATGTGTTTGTGAGATCATCGTGAATGTCAAACATCTTACACAAATGTGTCTCCAAGCAGGTATGTTCTTCCATCTTGAGTGAAAGAAACTTGTCCAGCTGCTTGTACTGCTCTTGCTTCATTCGGTTCAAGAACCGAACTTTAAGAGCACCTATCATCACAGCGGGTTCCATATGGCGAAACTCATTTTTCAGCTCATGATCCATGCAGACATACATCGTGATCTGAACACTTCCAATCACGACGCTGACGAAAATCCTCTTTCGCCTCTGCACTTGCGGAGTCTCCTGGTTTATCTCCTAACAATTCTCCTATCACGTAAGAAATGTCGTTCTGGTAGAGGACGTCTTTCAGGTTTCTGTACCACGTCATGAAGTTGGATCCATCGTTCCGGAGATTTCTTTTCTAATAAAATGGTTGAACTCAAGACTTTCTTCCTTAGGATAAGGCATGATCTACAAAGATAATTTGCAAAGACTAGGTAAGGCTAAGTTTATAAAATTATGAGTTTATTTAATAATCATATTATCAAACACACTCCACTAAGAGAATTATCCCTAAAAACTGTCTTAGTGATTACACGATCCCAATCCATTAAATTACCCCCTTCGATCGGGCGGGTAACGTAACTTCAGAGGTAGGCAACGAATTACCAATCGCAACAATCATGCGACTCATGCTCGATCTTTCGATCACCCGTGTTCCGAGGCCATATACTGGTATATGCTAGGCTCGCCAATTTAACCTTAGTGTTTTCGCGTGTGCAACGTGGCTTACACCCACTGTATGCGAACGAAGAGACGAGTGTAGACGAAAAGGATCGAAACCCAAACGACGTACCCCGTAACGTAGAACTTTATTGGTGGTGCACACTAAGGCAGAACACAATTTTGGTATTAAATTAGGGATCATCCTATTACGGCTACCGTTGTATATCTTTATATAAGCACTCAAATAGGATGCAAACACACAACGAACAATATCAAAATAATGTAATGAAGTGCGATATGACATGGCCGTCGCGCCTCGGCCTTCACGGCGCGCCTCCAATGGTGCTCCGAGTCTACGGTGCCACCTTTGCCTCCGATAACATAAAACTTACCGTGACCATGTCATATTAAAATAGCCCCACTGCAAAACAAAGTTAGACGCTCTACTTTTATCCTTTTGCAATTTTACGTGGCTGCTAGGGCTTTCGTGAAGAACCGTTTCTTACCTACGAACATACAACCACAACAGCGATTAAATAATTGTCTCTATTACACCCTTTTCAGGGCCCTCCATTGAAAATGCCATGCCGTCTAAAGAGAGAGAGACAGACACCCGCCAGCCGCATATATGGTACAAGCCATATGTTAGTTGCGGAACCAGTCTCGCGTAAGCGTACGCGTAAGGTCGGTCCGGGCCGCTTCATCAACTCAATGCCAACAACATTAGCAAGTGCACGCGAGAGGGTAACAATTACAGAATCGATGCCCACATTCAACATGTGTTCTAACCGTACCAGCAATACTACGCATAGATCGGCTCTGATACCACTGATGGGGTTCGTAGCAGAAAACAATAATTTTTCTAACTATCGCAACACCGAAACTAGCCAGGATCTATCTATCTAGTAATGCGGTAACGGAGAAGTCATCGGAAACATACCCTTGTAGACCGATAGCGGGAATTACGCTCCCGCACAAGCGTTGCCGATGAAGACGTACGTAGCCGACCTCAAGGTCGCGGAGAACTTGGCGCGACGAAGAAGAAGGAGACGCGGCGATGAAGAAGCTCCTAGTGCCGAACTCGTGAGAGAGCAGCACCTCCGAGTACTCGCACACGTACGGACCTTGACGATGACCTCCGTGCTCCCCGATCCAGCCGGAATAGCGGAAGCGAGAACTTTGGGTGGAATCCCGCAGCACAACGGTGCGCTGCGGTTTATAGGTCTCCCGTATACGCTGTCCAGACTTGGGACCGCGCACGTCGAGAGATGGGAGGGAGGAATTGGACTAGGGAGAAGCCTGGGCCAACCGGAATTAATTCCTGAATTTTCTGTGTATTTTTCCAATTAATCCGGGTCCCTATTTATTGGAGGAGAGGGTTGCACCTCTCCTCAACTAGGCAATGTGGGACTAAAGGGAGAGGGGGTGGTGCGGCTGCCCCTTGGGCCAACCGCACCCCATGGTGGCGCATGGGCCCCAAGGGCCCAGCCGCACCCCTCACATGGGGGGGAGCTTCCCCTCTTGGGCCCTATGGCCCATTAAGGTGGCTGCCCCATTTTTCTCCTTTTTCTTTAATATTAAATTAATATAAATATATATAATTCCATAATTAATATATTTACATACTATTTAATCTCCCGTGACTCCGAAACAATTTCCGGATCACTCCGAACTCACTTCGGTCTCCCCGGAACTCTTCCGGTCTTCCCCGGAACTCTTCCGTTCTTGCCGGAACCTTTCCGAAACCTCCTATCTCTATACCTAAGCCACTCCGATGTTTCCAAAACGTTCTCCTAGCGTCGTCAAGACCTTAAGTGTGTTACCCTCGGTTCGAGAATACTCCGGACATGGTCGAGACCCTCCCGCCAATGACCGTCAGGGAGCCCTGGATGACTATGACGGTCCCCGTGCATTCTAGAATAAATCATCCTTGAATCATCTTTGAACCGTTAACATGATATGGTCATTCCCTTTGTTCGTTGATACTTCCTTGTCCGAGATACGATCGTCAACATCCGATGTTGTGTTTTATCTCGTTACCGACAAGGTTGCTTTACTCGTTCCCATGAAATTATATCTCAATGACCTAGTCATACGCTGCGCAGCTTTACAGATATAATCTCACCGAGTGGGCCCAGCATATCAATCCATCACACGGATGAACAAATCCCGCTCTTGATCACTCGCCCCGACTACTTCCTTCCAATACCCGAAAGTGTCACCCTTATTGTCGTGCGTATGAGACATGACGTTAGGTGCGATCAGCCGTATCTTTCAGAAGCAGCGACTTGATGTAATCTCACGGTCTAAGGAATAAGCTACCACGTTATAATCCTATTGCAGTGTTGAACTATCTGATACGATCCTAACTGCAATACTTTGGGTAATGTCCATCAAATTATTCTCCCAATAAAATGACTCCACCATCAACTGTTAATGCAATATGATCGGGAAATCACGATCATCCATTGACTGATGGACTAGTTTATCTAGAGGCTTAACTAGGGACTCTGGTTTGTTTACATACCACACGTGTATTAACAATTCCGATTAATACAGTTATAGCATGGTATAAAACTATTTATAAACTTAAAGAGATAATGCAATAAATCTTATTATTTATTTGCCTCTAGGGCATATCTCCAACACCTAAGGGGGCTGGAAGGTTTTTAATGAGGCGGCCTGCAGCTTAACATTCAAAAATAGAATATAGTCAATGATTCCTCATATTTCTCCCTGTTTACTACTCGCACAAACTACTCGCGCAACCTTAGCCTCACCCGAGCACTCGGGGGCTGCGCTAACTTCAAACGTGAGCTATCGCTCCTTCAAACATAATACCCTAGCCGCACTCGAATACTCGGGGGCTGGGTCGTAACAAATCATACGTAAAGCAACAAGCTGCTCAATAACATGAGTGGAAGCTTCAAACATCGCAAAAATTCACAGCCTCACTCGAGAACTCGGGGGCTGTATAATTCATGATCTATGTAAAGTGTTTTTCATAAACCCCACTCGATATACTCGGGGCTGCATACATACAAGTGAACAAATATGTACCAAGTACAAGTGGCAAAATTTACACTCGGGGGCTGTTCCCTATACATAAATACCCTAATCTTCTGGTTCGTCCTTGACTGGGAGAACGGGGCCCATAAGTTGAGCGTTATAACACTCAACCAACACCCTCGCATGTTCGACTGTATCGTCCAGATGCGATTGGGACAAGGACGATCCAGGCACGGGTGGACGTAGCTGCAAATTCGGGCGCTGACTTCGGATGTATGACATCGTTGCGTTGGCCCATCCACAAGCTTCTGGGCGATAAAATCTGAATGGGACCTGCACTCTGGAAAAGCCCGAGCAAAGCGTGGATTCTTGAGGTTGCGGCCCAGTCGGGAAAAGCGTCTGATTGATTCGACTGAAGGCCGACCTGCATAACTCAAACAGCATAGTGCTCCGCCACACCCGATCCTGCAGAGTCACGAGTATGCGTGCTCGGTGCTTATCCAAGCGAAAGTGCTGACGGCCAGTCGTGGGTTCGTCAGTCGCATGGTTCAACTGCTCCTCTACACGAGCCTGCTCCGCCTGGAAATCTGGAACAAAACCTGCAACAACACACGTTGGATCAACAAAAATGGACAGACTATGAACTCTCCAAAAAATCAAGGCAGTCATGCTTACACTCGAGTTGTCTGTTCACGATCTCCATTTCGCCAAGCACATACTCCTCCCGTTGAGTGGGTAGGGCAGGCCTCGCCCTCATCCTATCCAGCTCACTTCGGGCACCCCCAGCTCTTGCTCCAGTTTTCGCGAGTCGGGCCTTCATATAACGTATTACTGCGGCATCGTTTGCCACCTGAGCTCGAGATCTAGTAGGTGCACGATGCCGCGACGAGCTGGATACAGTGGCGGCTGGCCGTTTCTGTTCCAAACATCATAAAAGTTTCATGAGAAACTCATCACAAAGCTTAGGCGAGTAACAACACACAGCCTTACAAGCAGGATCATAACGAGGAAAATAAATTCATACAAAGGTAGCAAAAGCACATGCATACTCGCATGGTCATAAGTTTAATTACAAGGCATAAAAAGGCGCGGCTGCCCTACTTCTCAGACATCGACTCCGACCTAGCCCTACTCGCACGGGCGGCGACCTCTGCTGCCTGGCGCTCCATGGTAGTCATAAATATTTCAGCCAACTTCGCGGCTGGCTCGTTCACATGCTTTAGGGACACCAGCTTCCCGCCCGGCTTGCGAGGGAAGTCAGACAGAGCGGCTTCGAAGTCACCCTCTATCCCATGACCTAAAAGGAGTTTGAGGGTGGTCTCTGAGCCGCGTACCGTCAAAGTGCGAGCAAAGTCGTCATAGTCGAAGTTCCCGGGCCCAGGACGTCGGCGAAGCCATCCACAGTCGAAGGAGGTTGGCTAGACGGGAACACGTCCTTGAACACGGCGCCGAGCGTGCTCGTAGACTTGGCGAGTGCATCCTTGGCTTGGGTGGAGACGACATCCAGGTCGCCGATAGCGCGGTCAAGGGACAAATCGCCACTCGACTGGTCTACAGGTGCCGGTGCAACCAACAGCTCCTTCAAAAAAGCAGAAAGAACAAAAAATTTACACAACATTCAGTGGCAAAAAGAAGTAGACAAAAAGTGAAAAATTCAACTCACCGCCTACGTCTCGGGTGAGGCTCGCCAAGCGCTCAGCATAATTTTTCTCGCGCAAGGCAGCGGAGTTCTTGGCATCATCCAAGGCCTTCTTCGACTCAGCGCGCTGTTTGGCGAGTGCGTCTTCTAGCTCTTTAACCCGGACTCAGCAGTTGCCTTGTCACCTGAGATAGATGGCCAGATGTCATTCACAATCGACAAAGCAAAGACATACATAAGTCAAACACACTTACGGCTGAGTTGCTCCATGATAGCGCGCAGATTGTCCCTCTCCTGTTCAACCTGGACAAACGCCTTGCCTGATTCCACCAGGTTGAGGTAGAAGGGCTGCATGCACATGGAACCAGCATAAGCTATACACAAATAGTCCCAGAATGAGGACTCGACAAACGACACTTACGTGTTCAACCCAAGGCGCAGGCTTGGCAGCAGAAGTCCCAATTTGCGGAGTCGACGCACTCACAATCTTGGCGGCCTCAAGGGTAGTAGCCGTGGCTACTGTTTTCACAACCTCAGCCGCAACGGGGGAAGCTTCAGGCTGATCTGGAGTCGAAGCTCTCTCGGTTGGAGGAGTTGGAGGTCGCACAGTCTCAGCACTGTGAGCGACAGAGGAAATACAGCATAAGCAAGACTATCAACAAGCAGAAACTTAAGTACAAAACGTTCAGACGCAAACCTGTGCTCTTCTTCCTCCTCGCTGTCGAGGTCGTCAAACATTGGGCCTCCAAACTGCAGCTCCTCACCCGACTTGGGAGGAGGAGCTGAGCACAATGGACTCACATCTAGAGGAGCGGCCTTGGCAGAATGTGAGGAAATCAAGTCTCCATCATCCCTCAAATCCTCCTCCTTTGTGGGTGAGCTCATAGAGGAAGACACAACTTGGGCCGCCCGATGGCGCTTGCGAGTAGGGACCTCGCTCACATCATCAGTCGTGGCAAGCTCCTTGTCCTGTGCTTCTTCAACCCTTTCCTCTTCGACCTCTTCTGTGGGAGATGTGGTAGCCGAAGGTAGAGCGATTCATCTCCTCCCTTCGCTTCTACCGTCACCTCTGTTTCGTGAGTTGGGCCATCTTCGGGAAGAGGAGGAAGGGTTGAGGTGGTCGAGTGGCCCTGCATACAACATACAGTAGTCGAAAATCACAAAGATGCATAGCAAAATAACAAAAGCAGGAAATCATAAACTCGATAGATTCACTAACCTCTGGCAAAGGCTTTTCAGCCCCATAAGGATCGACAGGGCAGTCGACGTTGCAGGGCTCACTGGACTTTGTGCTGGTGATGGACCGCACGTGCGACACCAGCTCGCTCTTCGACAGCTCCTCTTTGCTCATTCGGGTGGCGTCGAGTGCACCCTCGTACTCCCACATTGGGTGGGCGCGAGCGCGGAGCGGCCACACCCGCATCTTCACAAAGGTGGCAATTAGATGCACACCAGTGACGCTGTTAAGCAGTCCTCCAATCGTCTCCAGCAGAGGCGCCGCTTCCGCCACTTCTTCAGTCGAAAGCTCATGGTCCCAGGCCTTCGTCCTAGCGGCTATACCAGCAGTCAAAAATGCTGGGACCCCATCCTGGTCGACGCGCACATAAAACCACCTTTTCCTCCACCCTTGCGCCGAGTCGACTGGCTTTAGGGCAAAGTATCAGGTGTCGCTGCGCACCTGGATTTGAAGGCCTCCGACTGGATAGGTTCGGCCGCCTCGGTTGTTGGGCCGGACCATGAAGATAGATTTCCAAAGGGCCCAGCTGGGAGCAACTCCCAGGAAACACTCGCACAATACCCTGAAACATGCAATGTGCATAATGCCGTTAGGGGTGAGATCATGGATCTGCACCCCATAGGCGTACAGCAGACCACGAACGAAGTCGTGGAGGGGAAAAGATAGACCCCTAGGCAAAAACTCCGCAAAACATACGCGCTCGTTTGCGCGAGGCTCGGGGAGTACCTCTTTCGATGGCGCGCGGACGGTAAGCTGGTCCGCCGGCGGCAGCAATCCGTCCTCGCGGAACTTCTCGAGACTTCTTGAGGTCGACGGCGGCCGCAGATGCGCCAGCCGCAGCTTTCTTCCCCTTTAGGGCGGCCGCGTCAGTCGCGGGCGCGTCGGCGGCAGAGGCTTTCCTCTTTGGCGCCATGGCGGTGGTAGCTAGGGAGAACAGAAAGAGCTTGGGCGCAAGAATAATGCAGTAGGAGCGCGAGGAAGAAGATGGAACAGGGGCGGCGCGCAGAGCAAATGGCTAGTAAAAAACAATGCAGTGCCGTTTCCCCTATTTACCTCAAATCAAAGGCAATGACAGCCATTCAGATCCTAACCGTGCGCTACACACGCAATCTCACCGTACACGTGGCAAACGCGGAGGGCAACCGTCGCCGGCCACTCCGCCCACTACGCACGCAAAAAGAGGAGCCATAATCACCTCTCCGGAAAAAGTGGGCCCGAGTGGTCAAATCAAGTCCAAACTGCACCGTTGTTCGGTCAGCTCTGCACAAAAGGGCCCACCTATGTGTCACGTCCCATCCATCGCAGCATAATGCACGCCACGCGTGTCAGGCAGCGCAGTCGCCAAAAAACGTCATCCATGACGTCGTCACATGCGCTTTGATCAGAAATACATTTGAGTCCGCTCAATACATATTGGTCACTCGACTGCCTTGTTTGGTTCGGGTGTGAAAAAGCAACATTGGTCACTCGACCGTTCCTTCGACTGATTCATATTACTCCCATCGGGAGCATATTAAAAAATTCTTCGACTGAAGATGCTCAAGACAATGATTGAGATTATCCTCCATTTACAAGTAATACAGCATAATCTCGGGGGCTACTCCCATCGGGAGCACTGTCGTGCACCCGATAGAATTACGGCACAAATTTATACGATTAACATATGCAGAGTAAGAGGATTTTGATATTATCCTCCATTGCAAGCAATAACGCACAATCTCGGGGCTACTCCCATCGGGAGCGCTGTCGCGCACCCGATAGAATAACGTCAAAAGGTCAGTCGACAAAAGAATCGACTTAATTCATATGCAAAATCATACTCGAAACATTCCCGAGTTGCGTCCATCGCAAATACCTCGGATGCTGCACGCATAGTGCAAAGGTAAGACCCGCCGAACTTTCAAGCTGGGCTATGGACCGTTCCAGCAACGTCAATCCTTACACTTTCCGTGACAGCAGACATGATGAAAAATCCCGACGGACGCGTTGGGTAAAATCCAAAGTTATACTGCAGATCGACTCAGTAAGACCTCAGCGGCGTAGTCGAATCTGACCAGTTTGTTCCAGATTCGAGTCCGGGGACTCGAGTTTGATTGAAAGCTAGTAAGGTTTTGCCCGAATGCGTAGTTAACCAGTCCCGATCCGTCGAGTGTACTAGGCCTGCTAAGCTATTATCCCTTGATCATCATAAGCAAAAACCACAGTCGATGAAATACTCGACATAGCCGACATGTGCTATTCATACAGGAATTCCAATTATAATATACAGAATACAAAGCATATGACGTGCACTACGAACGAGTCCATGCCCGATTCTTCGTGTCAGACAAGTACTCGGGGGCTACTGACAAGGGTATACATCTCGGGTACCCTACCGTGAGGGTACCTGTTGCACGTGACGACTAAGGCCCAATAGCGAAGAGCCTAATCGAAGCCCAAGACAAGAGGCCCAAGAAGATGGAGTACCCTCTAAGATTAGACATAGGCATAGTCGGTTTATACTTTCCTTATGTGTAAACTAGGTCGGTTACAAACTCCCGAGACCCAGCCTATTTAAGGGCTGGGAGGGGTGCCGATCTAGGACCAAGCCATACTCAAACCACCAAAGCTCTAGCGAGATCGTCATCTCGCCGGAGCCACCTTGTAACCTCATAATCTCCCGCGATCAATAACAGACAAGCAGGAAGTAGGGTCTTTACCTCCACCCGAGGGCTTGAACCTGGGTAAATCTTTGCCTCTGCTTGTCAGCCGACGAAACTACCAGTACTACCACGTTCTCTCCCCATAATCTCAACCCTAGGTCCTTAACCATGGGATTTGATGAGTGTACCCCTCGTCACCGACGAAGCTGACCTCAAGGTCGTGTAGAGGAAGTAGTCGTACTCCCAGCGCCACACGTGTAGCGCCTCGTAGTTCCACACACGTGCGGTGTAGATGACGACCTCCGAGCTCCAGATCCAGCAGAGCAGCGAAAGTAGAAGATTGGATCTCGAAGCACGGCGGTGTGCGTAAGGTGGAGAGACTTCTCTCCTCGTACGCAGCTCCAGAAACGGAACCACGCTCAAAGTAGGAGAGAAGAAGAAGGAAGAAAGGGATGAATCTCCAAGGCATAGGGGGGTCCCTATTTAAAGGAGAGGGGGGAGACCTTCTCCCTTGGCTAAGCCATGTGGGACTAAACCCCACATGGTTGGCCGGCCAAGGAGGGCAGCCGCCGGCCTGGTGGGCCCCATTCGGCCCACCCAGGGTGGCTGGCCCTCCTCCCCTTTTTTCTTTTCCTTTTCTTTTAGGGAATTTTCCCCTAATGGGCCTCTAAGGCCCATATAGGTTTTAATGCCTTTTAAATTCGAATTTAATTAAAAAAATATATTTAATCACTAATAACACTTATTAATATTAAATACATATTATTTAATTCATTCGGACTCCGAAAACATATTTCGTTGCCTCCGATCAACATCGGACAAGTTCCGGAACACTTCCGGAGTTCCCGGTTTCTATCTCTCTTATATCCAATCAAATCGTCACCTACCCTTAAGTGTGTTACCCTACGGTTCGGGATCACTCCAGACATGATCGAGACACGTTCTCCGATCAATGACTAACAGCGGGATCTGGATACCCATGATAGCCCCTGTGCGTCCACGAATGACTTTTATCGTTTGAACCTTTAGACGTCCAGTCTCATCCTCTTGCCTATCGATACTTAGATTGTCCGAGCGTCGTTCTCCGGTATCACAATTACCGAGCATGACCTCGTCATTGACAAATCTATCTTTACTCGTCTGTGATATTACATCCCCGTGACCTAGTCACATGCTTGCAAGCTTATTGATGTAATCTCACCGAGTGGGCCCAGAGTATCTATCCTGCTATTTGGATTGGCAATTCCCGCTCTTGATCACTCGCTTCTACTGCTTCCTTCCGATACCCGAAAGTGTCACCTTTATTGTCACGCTATATAAGACATGCCGTTTGATGCGATCAGCCGCATCTTCCAGAAGCAGAGATTTGATATGATCTCACAGTCGAAGGTATGAATACTACGTTTCTACATTTTGGGTATGTCCATCAAATCATTCACCTAATGATATGACTCCGTTGTTAACCGACGCCATTGTCCATGATCAGGAAACCTTGATCATCTGTTACCCAACGAACTAGTTAAACAGAGGCTACTAGGGACCTGGTTGTTTTCATACCACACGTGTATTAATGTTTCCGCGTAATACAGTTATAGCATGGTATTTAAAACATATTATGAACAATTGAGATATGACAAATAAAATCACTTTATTAATTGCCTCTAGGGCATATCTCCAACAGTCTCCCACTTGCACTAGAGTACAATTTAATCTAGTTTACAAATTGGTAAAAGCCTAACACCTATAGCATCTCGGTGTTTTCATGCTTGTCTCGTGGAAGAGGTTTCGTCAGTGGATCTGCAACATTCAGGTCCGTGTGTATTTTGCAAATCTTTACATCGCCTTCCTTGACGTACTGCCGTATGACATGGAAGCGTCGGAGAATATGTTTGGCGGTGGAGTGAGACCTTGGTTCCTTTACGTTAGCAATGACACCTGTGTTGTCGCAGTAGATATTCACAGGGTCCTGCTCACTCGGGAACACTCCAAGCTCGATGACGAACTTCCTCAGCCAGACAGCTTCATTTGCAGCAATATACTCCGATTCCATTGTAGATTGGGCTACTATGGGTTGCTTCCCACTTCTCCAGCTCACAGCGCCTCCGTTCACCTTAAAACATAACCTGTTTGCGATTTCGAGTCATCTGGATCTGTGCAGAAACTTGCATCAACGTAACCTGTTACGCCAAGTTCCTCTTCACAGCCTCCATAAACAAGAAACATGTCCTTGGTATACTTAAGATACTTCAGTATGTTCTTAACAGCTGTCCAATGATCCTTGCCAGGATTACTCTGGAATCGACTCGTCAGACTGAGAGCCAATGCCACATCGGGTCGAGTACTTAACATGGCATACATGATCGATCCTATAGCCGAAGCATATCGAGTGCCATCCACCTCGGCTTTTCAAGAGCCGTCCGTGGACACTGAGCCATGCTCAATGTTTTTCCCTTGACAACTGGCACAAGACCTTTCTTTGCCAAATGCATATCGAACTTCTTCAATATCTTGTCAAGGTAAGTACTTTGACATAACGCTAGTAGGCGCCTGGGTCTATCACGATAGATCTTAATGCCTAATACGTATGCAGCTTCTCCTAAGTCCTTCATCGAAAATTTACTGTTTAAATATTCCTTCACGCTTTTCAGAAGTTCCACATCATTCCCAATTAGTAATATATCATCCACATATAGAACTAGGAATGCAACTGAGCTCCCACTCATTTTCTTATAAATGCAGGTTTCTTCTACATTTTGGACAAATCCAAAACCTTTGATCACTCATCAAAGCGAAGATTCCAGCTCCGAGATGCTTGCTTCAGTCCATAAATAGAACGCTGAAGTTTGCATACTTTGCCAACATTTTCTGGACTGACAAAACCCTCAGGTTGTACCATATACAACTCTTCCTCAATGTTGCCATTTAGGAACGCTGTTTTGACATCCATCTGCCATATCTCATAATCATGATATGCAGCTGTTGCTAGCAAAACCCGAATAGACTTTAGCATCGCTACCGGTGAAAACGTTTCATCGTAGTCAATTCCATGAACTTGTCGGAAACCTTTTGCGACAAGCCGAGCTTTATAGACGGTTACATTACCGTCAGCATCAGTCTTCTTCTTAAAAATCCATTTATTCTCGACGGCCTTGCGCCCTTCGGGAATCTCCACCAAAGTCCATACTTTGTTGTCATACATGGATCCAATTTCGGATTTCATGGCTTCAAGCCATTTCTCGGACTCGGGTCCTTCCATTGCCTCTTTGTAGTTCGTAGGTTCGTCTTGTTCAATTAACATGACGGTGCAAACAAGATTGCCGTACCACTCAGGGTTGTACGGGTTCTTCCAGACCTACGAGGTATGATAGCCTCCTCGACATTTTCTCCCACTCCATCTGTTATGGAGGACGGTTCAGGAACAGTTTCCGTTGCGCCACTCGGAATTTCGAGTTCAGGATCAACTATCTCGTCGAGGTCTATTTTCCTCCCACTTACTCCTTTAGCGAGAAACTCTTTCTCGAGAAAGGTGCCGCTCTTTGCGACAAACGTTTTGCCCTCGGCTTGGTGGTAGAAGGTATATCCTATGGTTTCCCGCGGATATCCTACAAAGACGACCTTTTCCGATTTCGATTCGAGTTTGTCGGGCTGTAGTTTCTTAACGTACGCCTCACAACCCCAAACCTTCAGGAACGACAACTTCGGTTTCTTACCATGCCATATCTCATACGGTGTCGTTGCTACGGATTTGGATGGAGCCCTATTTAAAATGAATGCGGCTGTTTCTAACGCATATCCCCAAAACGATACGGGCAAGTCGGTAAGAGACATCATAGACCGTACGCTATCTAATAAGGTACGATTACGTCGTTCGGACACACCGTTGCGTTGTGGTGTCCCGGCAGGCGTAAGTTGTGGTACAATTCCACAAGCCTTCAGATGTGTGCCAAACTCAAAACTCAAATATTCGCCACCACGATCAGAGATGTTTAATTTTCTTGTTGAGTTGATTTTCAACTTCACTCTGAAATTCTTTGAACTTTTCAAATGTTTCAGACTTGTGTTTCATTAAATAGATATACCCGTATCTACTCAAATCATCAGTGAAGGTTACAAAATAACGATAACCATTGCGTGTCGACACGCTCATTGGACCGCACACATCTGTATGTATTACTCCCAATAAGTCCGACGCCCGTTCCATAAATCCGTTGAACGGTGTCTTGGTCATCTTGCCCATAAGGCATGGTTCGCAAGTGTCAAGAGATCCAAAATCTAGTGACTCCAAAAGTCCATCAGAATGGAGTTTCTTCATGCGTTTTATACCAATATGACCGAGACGGCAATGCCACATGTACATGGCGGTATCGTCACTAAGTTTAATCCTTTTGGCATCTACGTTATGGATGTGAGTACTACTATCGAGATTCAACAAGAATAAACCATTACTCTCAGGAGCATTAACATAAAAGACATCATTCATCGAAATAGCACAACCATTTGATACTGAATTGAACGAATATCCATCTTGCAACAAGCAAGATCCACTGATAATGTTTACACTCAAAGCCGGTACAAAATAACATTTATTTAAAACCAAAACTAATCCCGATGGTAGATGTAGAGGGAGTGTGCCGACGGCCACCACGTCAACTTTTGATCCATTGCCGACGCGCATCGTCACCTCGTCCTTCGCCAGGCGCCTTTTATTCCGCAACTCCACCTGTGAGTTACAAATATGAGCAACAGAACCGGTATCAAATACCCATGCATTACTCCGAGCGCTAGTAAGGTAAACATCTATAACATGTATATCAAATATACCTTTCTCTTTCCGACAATCTTGCCGGCCTTCTTGTCTTCTAGGTACTTGGGGCAGTTGCGCTTCCAGTGACCGCCGTCTTTGCAGAAGAAGCAATTGCTTGCTTTTGGTTTGACGGTCAATACCGTCCTTTCCATTTGATTTCCAATTCGGCCACTTCGAGCATCAACAGTACTTCAGATAAGGATTTTGACGTCCCTAGGTCGAAGTAGTTCATGATAGCATCCTTATAGCTAGGGGGCAGCGAAAGCAGCACCCTGTCTATAACTAGCTCGTCTGGAATCCCATATCCCAGATCACTCAGGAGCTGGACGCAGCCAGACATTTTGGCCAAGTGCTCGCTTATGTTGCCGTGCTCTTCCATCTGGGCTGAGAAGAAAAGCTTGGTAGCTTCATACCTCTCAGTCATGACTTGTGGTGCAAAAACAATCATGAGTTCAGTGATTATCTCATAAGCACTCTTTCCCTCAAAATGCTTCTGCAAGTCAGCCTCCATGGAAAAGAGCATGCCACTCTGGACATAAGAGGAAATCTCCACCTTCGACTGATAGACCTTCTTCTCATCATCGGAGGCGTGTCTGCAGGAGGGTCACCTATGGCGGCTTCAATGACGTAGGCCACCTTGTGGGAAGTGAGGAGGATCCTCAGGTTGCGGAACCAGGACATGAAGTTCGACCCATTGGTCTTAAGCTTTTCTTTCTCAAGGAACAGGCCAAGGTTAAAGGTGGGGCGAGACATCTACAATGGAATTTGCAAAACATAAGACGTTTGTTCATAATAAAATATGGGTTCAAGTTTTAGTAAAATAAAACTACAAGAACTCCCACTCAAAACGAACATCCCTCGCATCGTTTTAGTGATTACACGATCCTAATTCATTACACTATCCCCGATCGTCACGGCCGATAGCATAACTTCAAAAGTGGACATTACTATGTCGATCACAACTACTTTGTGACTCGTGCTTAACCTTTCGGTCATGTGTTCCGAGGCCATGTCTGTACATGCTAGGCTCGCCAAATAAACCTATAGCGTATTGCTTGTGCAACGTGGCTTACACCCACGTTATGCGAACGCAGATACGTCTGACACCCGATCGTCACGGCCTGCCTCGTATCGGAGAACTTTCGGTGGTGCACGCTAAAGGGAGAACACTATTTGGTATTTTAGGAGGGATCATCTTATATTACTACCGCCGTGTAACTAATATATAACCATATATATATACACAATATAAGATGCACTCAACCTACATAACATCTAAATGAAATGTAATGCGACATGATATGGTCTCCTCCGCGCCGATGGTCTCCTTCGCGCCAACAGTTTTATAAACAATTTAATAAACCTACCTTGACCATATCACATTGCCCCTGCAAAATAAAGTTAGACGCTTTCTACTTTAACTTTTGCATATTTTACGTGGCTGCTAGGGCTTCCGCACAAGAACCGTTTCTTACCTACGAATACAACCACAACAGCGATAAGACAATTGTCTCTATTACACCCCTTTCGGGGCCCTCCATTGTAAATGCAATATCAACTATTGTAGGAGATACAGACACCCGCCAGCCACATATACGGTACAAGCCGTATGTCAAGTGTGGAACCAGTCTCGCGTAAGAGTACGCGTAAAGTCGGTCCGGGCCGCTTCATCCCACAATGCCGCGATATAAACAAGTACACGCGAGAGGGTAACAAATGTAGAATCGATGCCCACATTCAACATGTGTTCTAACCGTATAGAAATATCTACGCATAGATCGGCTCTGATACCACTGTTGGGGATCGTAGACAGAAAACAAAAATTTCCTACCGACGATAACCATAAACTAGCCAAGATCTAACTATGCAGATATACTATACGAAGGAGGACGGAGTACATACCCTTGTAGACCGAAAGCGGGATTACGTTCCCGCACAAACGTTGCCGATGAAGCCGACGAAGCCGACCTCAAGGTCGTGTAGAGGAAGTAGTCGTACTCCCAGCGCCACACGTGTAGCGCCTCGTAGTTCCACACACGTGCGGTGTAGATGACGACCTCCGAGCTCCAGATCCAGCAGAGCAGCGGAAGTAGAAGATTGGATCTCGAAGCACGGCGGTGTGCGTAAGGTGGAGAGACTTCTCTCCTCGTACGCAGCTCCAGAAACGGAACCACGCTCAAAGTAGGAGAGAAGAAGAAGGAAGAAAGGGATGAATCTCCAAGGCATAGGGGGTCCCTATTTAAAGGAGAGGGGGGAGACCTTCTCCCTTGGCTAAGCCATGTGGGACTAAACCCCACATGGTTGGCCAGCCAAGGAGGGCAGCCGCCGGCCCTGGTGGGCCCCATTCGGCCCACCCAGGGTGGCTGGCCCTCCTCCCCTTTTTTCTTTCCTTTTCTTTTAGGGAATTTTCCCTAATGGGCCTCTAAGGCCCATATAGGTTTTAATGCCTTTTAAATTCGAATTTAATTAAAAAAATATATATATAATCACTAATAACACTTATTAATATTAAATACATATTATTTAATTCATTCGGACTCCGAAAACATATTTCGTTGCCTCCGATCAACATCGGACAAGTTCCGGAACACTTCCGGAGTTCCCGGTTTCTATCTCTCTTATATCCAATCAAATCGTCACCTACCCTTAAGTGTGTTACCCTACGGTTCGGGATCACTCCAGACATGATCGAGACACGTTCTCCGATCAATGACTAACAGCGGGATCTGGATACCCATGATAGCCCCTGTGCGTCCACGAATGACTTTTATCGTTTGAACCTTTAGACGTCCAGTCTCATCCTCTTGCCTATTGATACTTAGATTGTCCGAGCGTCGTTCTTCGGTATCACAATTACCGAGCATGACTCGTCATTGACAAATCTATCTTTACTCGTCTGTGATATTACATCCCCGTGACCTAGTCACATGCTTGCAAGCTTATTGATGTAATCTCACCGAGTGGGCCCAGAGTATCTATCCTGCTATTTGGATTGGCAATTCCCGCTCTTGATCACTCGCTTCTACTGCTTCCTTCCGATACCCGAAAGTGTCACCTTTATTGTCACGCTATATAAGACATGCCGTTTGATGCGATCAGCCGCATCTTCCAGAAGCAGAGATTTGATATGATCTCACAGTCGAAGGTATGATACTACGTTTCTACATTTTGGGTATATCCATCAAATCATTCACCTAATGATATGATTCCGTTGTTAACCGACGCCATTGTCCATGATCAGGAAACCTTGATCATCTGTTACCCAACGAACTAGTTAAACAGAGGCTACTAGGGACCTGGTTGTTTTCATACCACACGTGTATTAATGTTTCCGCGTAATACAGTTATAGCATGGTATTTAAAACATATTATGAACAATTGAGATATGACAAATAAAATCACTTTATTAATTGCCTCTAGGGCATATCTCCACGAGAGCTAAAAGCGTGAACAAGGCTTATGTTGCTACCACTATATGTGACTCCGAAACATTGGCCTTGGTCAAAGCAGTTAAATAAAACCTCTATCATCACTGGCATTTTGGAACTTGGACCAGAAACAAGAGAGTCAAGAGACAATACCAGTGGAGTCCATGTTGTTGCTTTCCAGAGGGTGAAGATCATAAAGTTGGAGGGAAAGGAGTTCATCTTGCTGCAACAGGAGGACGGAAGGCTCTTGCTCATATTGTGCATCTTGCACGACTGCGACAAGGACAACTTGATCTAGCAACTCTGTAGTACTAGGGTGCATTGGGAAGAGACACTGGCGGTAGTTCTAAGGGTGGCACATGTAAGATTCACATTTGTACTTGATGGATTCAGATTAAAGATGCCAAGTTTCTTGGTGGTTATGCATGAGTTTTGTTTCATATAGGGTAAGTGTTGTTTTACTCAAGTTTGGCAGCCCTCACATGCATTCCATGTACGCATCTCCATGTTTGGGAACCGACACCGCACAAGATTTACTCTCCCCGTCATCTCCATGTTTAGGAACCGACGCCGCACAAGATTTACTCTTCCCGTCACCGCGTGTGGGGGAAGTAGATGTGGGATCAAAGAAACTTTTCCCGGTTGGATAGATCTGTGGTATAGACATAGTAAGATCGACCTATGACCAGACATGAAAATACGTGGGTCCCAGAAGGGTGGAGAAGGATGGCAAAAATTTATGCAGCAAGTGGGGCGGTAGGACGAAAGGGCAATCTAGAAACAAAGATGTATGTCACACACCATATCCCACGAGCCAGGCATCATGCGCAGGTACACACGGGCCTATGTGGAGGTCGGACGAGAGACGGTTTCAGGAGGTCCCTTCCCCCATGCTACTGTACAACAAGTCCACGTGGTTTGAGATGATTATTTGACAGAATGGGCACTTTGGTTAGGGATATTCATGCATCCACCTGTGCTCCCCGCCCTGCACGATCGTCGGGACATGCCAAGGCGTGCATATTAGACTACTCCCCCGTCCTAGTTTGTAGGGCACAATCTTAAAACCAATTTGTCCCAAAACCTCCCACTTCCTAGGCACAATTTCATTTAATTCCCTCTCACTTATTGGTTGGTGTCTCTCCCCACTAATGCATGCAACATTTCAGCTCCAATCAACTATCACCGTAGGCCATGAGATTTGCAAACTGAACCCTACAAACTAGGACGGAGGGAGTAGTATAGATAAGAGGAACTCTAAGAGATCCTTTATAACGGTTAGGTCCATAAAAACTGACATTTTAGATAAAAAAACACTGACATTTTCGAGACAAAGGGAATAAAGCTAGCAGATCCTCTAGCGCTCACCCATTCTATAAATTTAAACCGTTTTCCTATTAAACAGCTAGCTGTTTTAAAATTGGGAAACATTCACTTTTCTGTCCGTTTGATTTCTCAGTTCGCACAGATCTCAGCGCGTCGTTGGGCTCTCTTTTCTCTTTTTTTTTTCCAGTCAAACTCCCATTCCCTGATTCCATGCCTGCAGCCACTCATTTCTTTCTTTGAAGGATTTTCCATGTCTGGTTAAATTGCTATGTCTAGTCATCGATGAAGATTTGATGGTTGCTTCCTTCTTGTTATATATTGTCTTTGTCAAGACACTGTTTAACAACTGGTTGAGCTATTTATAGGATTTGTGTGATCCTACTTTGTACAAGAAGTATTTGTCGCCATCTTGAGAAGGAATGATGACAAGGCTAATTACGGTGAGACAAGTTTCCTTAGATAAGAGCTGATCCTGCATGAGAGCTTACAAATTTATAATATTGTGCAATGATTTGAGTGACAATGAGAGATATCTAAATTACACTACACACAAGAATAATAATAGATATTAAATATGGCATGGGGTCCCTCCTCCTTTTATCCGGGCTTGGAACCGGCTATGCAACATGAAGCATAACCTCATGATAGCATAGGCGGAGTTACCCCCCCCCCCCCCCCCCCCCCCAATTCTTGTAGTGCGTAAGCACTACGAGGCATGAACAAATGTTAACTCCCCTCCCCTCATTTGTTCAATTATTGTAGTGCATGTAAGCACTACGAGGCATGAACAAATGTTGATCCTGGTCCCTTGCAAGACCAACCAAATACATAGTTCAATTGTTCCAGTTCAGCTTGTAAAAGCTGGAATGTCCATTTTTCAACCACAATATGTGGTTAACTGTTTTTGTTGATGTGGGCATTTCCACAAATAAATGTGGATAGGCTGTACTTAACCGCAAAACCGACGGTGCTCAAATTTTCTTGAGCAATTTGATCTGGCCACAAGGGCTCAATCTGACATGAATAGACTGTATGTGCACATCAATTGCACGGTGAAACATGCGCATGCTGAAGCATGCCTTTTGCCACAACAATATGTGGCTAGCGATTTTAGCTCATGTGGGTGATCAATTCCCACACATACTAATCATGGATCTTGCTTTAATGCAAGACAAATCATGCTCAAGTTTCATCGAGTTACTTGCTTTGTCTGCAAGTTTCATTGAGTTGGGCAATTGAACGTACCACACACGAAAATCGCTGATGCGGGTCAGGGAGCAGGGGGGCTCGTCTGTGTGCGCGGCACTCTCGGCGTCCATGTCCAACCTCCTCGCCGCACCTGCAGAAATTCCAAACAATAACATTAGTACTCTAGCGAGGACGACCATGGGAGAAAAAGAAGGAAAACGAGAGGGTCCGAGGAGCAGAGCACTCAACTTGAGTGCGGTGAACAGGAGGACTGGACGGAGAGCGCCACGGACGAATACGAGCAGAACCAGCCCCCCGGCCTCGGCAACCGCACAGCCACCGCCGGCCCAGCGAGCGGAGGAGGCGAGGTCTGCTCAGGGTTTTGAATTTCGGCCGGAAAAAATGAATTTCGGCCGAATTTCGGCCATTTCGTTTGGGCCCGGTATTTATATAAGTCGGTCAAATAATTTCGGCCTTTTTTGAATCTTCAGCCCGGCCCATGGTCTAGAATAGTCCAGAGATAACCCTCCATGGTATAAAAACGGGAAACTGAGCCTTCCTAACCCTAACTTTCACTTTTCCCCATCACCACTCCCCTGTGCGGCGGCTGCAGGCAACCCAAGCGAGGGAGGCGGGGCAGCGCCGCCTCCGCCCATCTCCGTCCATCTCCTCCAGTATTCCAACACTCCCCATCACCCTTCTCCCTCTCCCCCTCCCCATCCACGTCCATGGAGCGTGAAAACGTCCTCAACAGCGGACGTACGGCCGGTGGCCGGGTCGATGGCGGCAGACCGTCTGCTCCCTCGGCGGGCCGACGGAGCTGACTGGGCACCAGAAGTGCTCTCGCTCGAGCGCGGTCGCACAAGGAAGACAATGTTGGGTGAAATGTGGATAGAGGACCGAGTTCATCTATTGTTCATGAGATGTACAAAAGAAAAGAGTTCAGGTTCTCTAGCATGTTAAGTAAATACTTGCGAGCGTTAGATAACACACGTTTAAGCCACTTCGTCCTAGTGTCCACTTATATAGAAGTTGTTCTGCCGGGAATGTTCTTAAGCACATATCAGAACAATGCCATTACAGATTGTTCTAGAATGCTGTAAAAATATGCCAACACAGGTGAGACATGAATGTTCTTTAAGTAGACCTCAGAATATTTAGCAAGAATGTTCTCGAATCCTGCTCTTTTTTTTTTTTTTTTTTTGAACAGGATAAGGGCACAAGGCCCTGGAAGCTTCATTACTAGCGGTGGGATACATTTACAGGCAGGCCCCTACACACAGGGAAAAACACAGATAAGGCCTTGCCTTTTACACAAAAGACCTCAGGACAAAAGAAAACAACGCGATCCGGTCCTTGGTCTTCTCCACCGACGATATCCAACCTCCCGACGCCGGCACCGTCGCTGCTGCCGGGGACGAAGCCACTTGGAGCAGAGGCGGTGATGAATCCGTCGTCGTGGTCGAGGGAAGACCTCCTATTCGGCACGCAGCCAGGAGGAAGCACATCGGCCTTCATCAGGCCATGGAGAGCCGCCGCACGGCTATCTGAGGCGGGGGCAAGGCAGCCGTCGACACTGCCGCATCGCGTCCCCCGCGTGATTACTCCCGAAAACGAAGCTCCACTGTATCCTTCTCCCCGGCCAGCTCCCAGTACCGATCCGCCGAGATCCCCTCCCCCCTCGCCACCACGGCCGTCCAGGGGGGAGATCAGGGCAACGCAGACCAAGAACTGCCAGGGCTCACGCTTATTGACGGAGCTTGACGTGGTGGTGGTCACCATCGGCTTCCACCGAGGAAGCACGGCATCCACTCCAAGCGTCAGCTGCGGAGCGCTGCGCGCAAGCACACCGCCAGCAGAGCTCCTCCAGGCCTTTATGGCGGAGAACTCTGGATGGCTCGCCGTCGCCTGCTTCCCTCCTTGCCACCGGAGAACAGCAACCACCACGAGCACCACCAGCACAGGCGAGATCCAGCCGGCGAGATCTCGTCCTCTACTCCCAAACGCCCACAGAGGGGACACACAAACTCTACACCTAAACCTACAACTACTCTGTACACGCCGGCATCCCCTCCCACCTCGCCTCCGGCCGGCAGCGCCTCCGGAGAGGAAGGGGAGAGGAGCCGGGGAGACCGGGACGACTCTCAACGAGACCGAAGAAGAGAACGGTGGGGGGGAGGAGGGGAGAGCCGTTTCTTCTCGTCTCGAATCCTGCTCTAAAAATCTTCTAACCGGAATGCACCATGAGGGATGGATGGGAGCCAAGTGTACATAAAATCCAGTATGTTTGTAGGCTCTATCGCTGCTAGCCTTGAAGTCACTTTACCTGCCATGTGTATTGAATTACGGTTGATATTTAGGTCAACTGGAACCCAGTTTTGGACAAGTCTAGCTGAGAAAGTAGTAGACGGACCCCGTATGTTGGTTCAAGAAGAGAGAGTAAGCAAGTGAGGACACTTACATGGATAATAAGTTACTTATTGGCTCTATATTCTTGAATTTCTGAAGACTTTGAATCGCACATTAGCTAGTTTCGGAATCAACATGGACTGTTGAAACACGAAAATAGTAACTAACAGAACGATACGATTATATGATGTGGACTCTGCAAATTTCTGCCTAGTTCTGCACTAAGCTTTGTAGCTTCTGAAGGTTTCAGTAGGTGCACAGTAAACACACATATTGCATGGCCTTCTCCGCACTGTTTCAGCAACAGCTCTGCCTTTTGTCTATGCAAATTAATCCACGAAATAGGATTTCGCCCCGCTATATGAATATAGCAACCAACCAATACAACTGCAAAGTCACCGCTGGGGCTAATAGCACAGATAAGCCCAAAAAGAAACAAAAAAGAACAAAGAAGAGAAAACAAAGCCGATAACGACGGTTCGACGAAAGCAGAGATGACTCGTAACCGCTGCGTCCTCCGGAGAATTTCCACCACGCTCCTAGCACTCCGAAGCGTCTCGTACGAAACAACACCTCCAAGAAGGGAGCGACGACGACGACGCTGATGTCCGGACAGTACCTAGGGTTACCCCCGGTGTGTGTCCTAGAGTTTCCTCCGGTACGCTGAGGGGAGGGAAAGAGGTACCCGACGCCCTTTAAGAAGGATGGCGACACCCGCAGGCGTCACCACGTCAGTGCCAGTGCCGAAACGACAAGGATTTCTCCCGTCCTCCAAAAAACCACACCCCCAGACGCTCGGTATAGCTCCACCTATCTTGTCGCCCACCCGCGCACGCCACCACGATCTTGCAGTCATCACCGTCGTCTCGTTGTGGTCCATATTGCGAGGTCGGAGGAACCAAGTGTAAGAAAACCGGCTAGGATCGATGGCACCGTGGCACGCGGGAGGGATCTGCCTCCACCGCCGGAAGGCAGTAGCCGACCGGATGCAGCAGAGCAAACCAGGCCCTCACTGGCCCGGCCGGGCCCCGAAGGGCCCGTAAAGCCCCACCGCCGCACTGCAGCAAGGGCGCCACCAGTATCGTCGGCTCAGTCTGGGCCGTGCGACGATGTTAGGAGAAGGATGGCTTTTCATTTCGCACTGGCTTGTCAAGAGACAACGAGGGCCACAGGGCGCCGGGATACCGCATCGGGTGCGCCGGAGCCGAAGACAGCGGTGGCTCGCCAGCGCGGAAGCCATGGACACCGCCGACGAGACGAGTACTCATATGTCCTCCTTTTCTCTCTTTCTTTTGGTGGTGTGAGGGTTTGGTGGTCAATGGGTCTCGTGGCTGGATCTCCCTGGGCGGGAGCCGGGAGGTGCTGTGTATCTGATTCCAGAGGAGCGAGCGCAGCAGCGGTGTTAGCATGGGCTAGTCGGCAGCTTGATTCGGCGTCGGGGGGAGTGAGGCGCCGTGTAGTTAGCTCCTTATTGTGCCTTATATTATTGTGGATTTGTGGTGCATATCCTCGCGTTGTAAGATGTTTTCGTGCATGAACAGCTCGAATCAATTAGGGTTTAGTTCGATTTAGTTTTTGTTCTTCATTTCAACCATTTTTGGGCCTGTCCAGGTCTCGCTGTTGAATGAGGGTTGTTCGAACAACTCGAATTGATGATGATGTAGCGCGCGAACAGCTTAAATTGATTTAGGTTCAGTTATTCGTTTTCTAACTTTGTCTTACCGTGTCCAGGGGTGTTATGTTTGATTATGTGTGGTTTTTTGAAATAGCTTTTTATTTCAAAACCGATGTCTGTCAGTTCGAGTCTTTGTAGTGTAGTGTGTTCGGTGTGTGAACTGAAGGGAGTTTTTCCCTGTCTGCTCCAGTTCTGAAGAATAAATGGTACGAGTTTGAGTCTAGTGAGATAATTTGGTGTCCTGTGATGTTCTGTTTCATTGAACTGAATGTCTTCATGTTGTCATCTCGATGGGTATTTTCAGCAGCCGGCTGCCCAAATCATCTTTTCCCTTTGTGTGGATGGTAGTTGTCCGAATAACCATGGCATATAATGTTGATTCGAGTTGACAACTCCGTTTCATTTGTGCAGGAACGACGAGAACTAGTGATTCACTGACACAATTACCAAACTTCTTGTTCTCATGTTGTTTTTATTTCGAAATTCAAGTAACGTTATTTCAGTTTTGTATACTCCATGTTGTCCAGCTAGAATTACTTACTGAACCTCTCCTTGATAAAAATTCATAGTTATACAAATATCAAATTAATGACGAAGAGCAGTATCTGGAATTTCACGTCGAAAGTCTTTTTTTCGAGAAACTCAAAGCTTCGGTCTCGTATCTTCTAAAGAGAATAAGATAGCCGTGTCTGAATTTCGTCTTATCTTAAGTTTCCTTATCTCCAGTCTTATTTCTTCAGTTTATCTTAATCTAGTCTGCATCATTTTAAAAAATCTGCTCAGTCATATTTCTTATCTCATATATTCAGATCATTTTCTCAGTTTGTCTTATCTTCCATCTTATTTCTTCAGTTTATCTCAGTCCAAGTTTTTTTGCTCAGTCTAGTCCTTCATTTCAGTTCAATGATTTTCATCAGTTTTCACATTCATTTATTTTTCATTTTTTATTCTTTAGTTTTTTATTCTCTCTTTCTTTAGTTCTTCAGTATAGTCGTCACTCAGTTCTGTTTTTCTCAGTCATCAAAGTCTCAGTCTTTCAGTTCAGATATGTTTTTCTTAGTCATTTTAGTATAGTCGCCACTCAGTCTTATTTCTTCAGTTTAACTCAGTCTAAGTCTTTTTTTTTGAACTGTCACGGGGGGGGGGGGGGGGGGGGGATAAAACCCCACCTGAATTTTCATATATATGAGCTATGTGGCCCAAAAACGGCCATATAGAGAGTTTTTACAACACGACACAGAACGGGGTGGGAGGGGAGAGTTTCCACAGGAACACGGGAACGCAGTCAGTGAGGAGAGATTCCTCCGAGGCAGCGCAGCCGGGCCTCGGCATCCACGGCATGGTCGCGCGGCAGCCGCGAGCACCAGAGACGGGCATCGTCACGGCACATCTTGAGGAGCAGCGGGAGGTTGAGCTCCTGTTCACGAAACGCCACTGCGTTTCTGTGCTTCCAAAGGTTCCAGTAGCAGAGGAGAACGAAGGTAGGCGCCGTGGTGCGCGGCACTCCAGCAGGAATGTCGTGTGTGTAGAACCGACGAGCGTCCACGCCGGCGGGAAAACGGAAGCCGACAGAGGACCAGAAACGGGCCGCGAAGTCACACTCATAGAAGAGGTGATCGGTAGACTTCAGAGGCTCCTCGCAGCAGGGACACCCAGCTTCAACCACGGTGAGGACAAGCTTCTTGAGCAGGGACTCGCGGCATTGGGTCTGGCCGCACGCGAGAATCCACGCGAAGAACTGCACCTTTGAGGGCGCATGGTTTCTCCACACGAACTCATAGAACGGCGAGCGCACACCGCCCCACGAGCAAAGCTTGTATAGAGCGGCGGTGTCGAGGGCTCCAGACGTTTTCCCACACCTAGTTAGCACCCGCTCATCGTTGGCGTCGGAGAGGGCATGGCGGTCGGTGACGTCCAGCATCTCAGGCAATTGCCGCGCCCCGGCCGTGTTGAGCCTCGGGACAAGAGCAGCTCGGACGCCACGGCGAAGAACTTCGTGGACGGAGGCCTCCGCGTCCAGCCCGTGAGAGAAGAGAGCCGGCCACCGCCGGCCCAATTGTCGAGCCAAAAAGCCGTGCGCCGGCCATCACCCACCACGGCAACCGAGAGGCAGTGGTACAGCGGCATCCGAGCTGCGAGGCGGGTCTAGTGCGAGCCGGCCGCGCTCTTGCCGACAACCGAACGCCACGCCCAGCGAGGCCACGGGGCGTCACCACCAGCATGAAGACGGTGAACAAGCTTCATCTGGAGACAGTCGTTCTTCGTGGCAAGGCAGGCGATCCCGAGCCCTCCTTCTTCCTTTGGACGACAAACAGAGCACCAAGCCACTAAACACTTTGCCCCGGAGACCCGATCAGCCGTGTTCCAGAGGAAAGCGCGCCGCATGCCTTCAATGGCACGCAACAGCCCAGGAGGGAGAGCCAAAGGCCCCATCGCGAAGACTGGCAGAGCGTCGAGCACCGCATTCAGCTGTACCACTCGCCCACCAGAAGAAAGAAGGAGTGTGCACCATCCCGAGAGGTATTTGTCTACCTTCTCAATCAGAGGAGAAAAATCTCCCAAGGTGAGCTTCTCACTTGACAGAGGCAGCCCCAAGTACGTCTGGGGGAAACCCTCGATCCGGCACCCCAACGCAGACTGTATGCCGGCAAGTTCATCCGCGCAAACATGAATCGGAACCAGAGTACTCTTGTGAAAATTGATGGAGAGGCCTGTCGCAGCGGCGAACTGATCAAGGAGGGTTTTCAGCCGGATCGCAGCCTCCTCCCCTGCTCGCATGATAATCAGCGTGTCATCCGCATACTGAAGAACAGGGCATGGCTCGCCGTCAAGCAGCGGATGTTGGAGCAGAGGGTCTTGCCGGATTAACCGTTGTAGGACGTCGGCCACCAACAAGAACAAGTATGGGGACAACGGGTCACCTTGGCGCAAACCGTGCTTGCAGTCAATCCAGGCCCCCGGAATCCCATTCAGGAGAACAGCCGAGCGCGACGAGGACAGGACAAGTTCAATTATTTACTCACCAGTCTTCACATTCATTCTTTATTCTTATTTTTCATTCTTTCGTTTTTGATTCTCTCTTTCTTTTGTTCTTCAGTGTAGTCGGCACTCAGTTTTGTTTTTCTCACTCATCTCAGTCTCAGTCTTCCAGTTCAGTTATGTTTGAAGTTGTTCTCAGTCATCATTCTTCGTTTTTTGTTCAGCCCATATTCTCATTCGCTTCATCCACAATGCGCAACAGATTTGGAGTTAGAACTTAGAAGAAGGGTTGAGGGAGAGATGTAGGCCCCCTTTGATTCTCAGGGTAGGAAATAGAAAGGAATATGATTTTCCTAGGAATGACTTGCCCTGCCCACTTGAATCCTACGAGCATAGGAACTAGGCGCAGGATTTTTAACATGAGGTCTAAGCTCATGTTTGCTTTCCTTTGAAAATACACTATGTAGTTGCTATAGGAATATTTCCCGTAGGTTATAATCCTATGGATCAAACGTGTTGGAAAGGAAATCTTCCACAGGGTCTAAATCCTACCAAATTCCTTAGTAAATCCTTTGAATCAAAGGAGGCCGTAAAGGCGGAGGCTACCACAAAGTTTGGTTTGTAGGAAACAGCCGGTCATCTCAGTCTCAAGTCATCTCAGTCTCCATGTCCACTTGAATTACTATGCTTCTTTATTGGGTAGTTTTTTTTTTGCTTCTAATATCAAGTAGATCTTCTCCTTCTCATGTCCCTGGAGCTGCAACCTAGTGAAATCATTGAGGATACCTAAGAGCATCTCCATCGGGGGTCTCCAAATTCGTGTCCGGCACCCCCAATGGAGACTCAATTGGGGGGTGCCGGACGTGTGTCCGCCCATATTTTCGACCGCGCCCACAGCGGCGCATCCCAAACGTCCGCCCCCAAACACGAGCAAATTATCGAACACCTTGCGGGCGAAAACTTGTGTCGGTCGCGGCATTCGAACTATTTTGGGGTGCGCCGCTGTGGGCTTGTATGCGTGAGCGGCGGCCGGAGACAAGCGACACCGTGCGTGAAAGGTTCCAAACAATCGAGCGGCGGCAGCTCACGCAGCTGCAGACCATAGCTGGGAGGCGGCAACGCGCGCAGGTGCCGGCCATGGCCGCGCTGCAGGCTTCTTACTGGCATCTGCACCAGTTCCGGCAGATAAAGCGACACACGGCCGCGCCCGGCGGCGTCCATGCAAGCTCAAACGCCGAGCTAGGTAGCTGATGTATACTAGTAGTAGCTTTGCTCTTGCTGAGATGTACTAGTAGCAGTCCGTCGTGGTCGCAAGGCAGGTTCAAGACTAATCGAGGCATTGCAAGAACATCAGGTTCAGAACTCTACGAAAAATACAGTAGCAGGTTCAGAACTCTACGAAAACAGGTTCAGACTAATCGAGGCATTGCAAGGCTAGGGATCAAATCCGGGAACACGATCGGCCGTCGTGGTCGCCCACCAGCGCGGCACTGGCGCGGATGGCGAGCGCGTCCATCTCCTCTGCCTGCTTCGGCCGCTGACGCATCGCCGCGGGCAGCACAAAGTAGAACTGCCCGGGCTGCAGCTCCTCGCCAGCCGCCACGACGCCACCGACTGTTGCTGCAGCCGCCTTCAGGCCTGCGACGCCCGGGTAGGAGGAGGAGCAGCACGGATGTGCAGCTAGTACTCATGGAGCAGCACGGGAGCAGCAGTCTCGGCCCGCTCCCGCGAGGCCGACGTAGCACGGGAGCAGCACAGGAGCAGCAGTCTTGTTGCTACTCTCATTCGTTCCAGCTCGAATCCTTCTGGTTATAGACATTGTTGACGACGACGAACCTCCAGGACATGATGGATTGGCTTGGATAAGCGCGAGCTAACGGGAACGACGACACCACGCGTCCGGCCGTAGAAAGAAGACGACCTTGTCGATGATGATCCTTTGTGTTCTAGCTCGAATCCTTCTGGTTCCAGACATAGTCGACGATGGCGCACCTCCAGGACATGACGGTTTTGCTTGGAGAAGCATGGGCGACGACACCGTGCGTCTGGCCGTAAGTTGAAGACGAGGTCGTCACGGCGGCTTCCGTGCTCCTCCGGTGCCGTGCTTGCAGGAGACGAAGGAGGTCAACGGTGCGGTGCACCTGGCGCGGAGGGCTAGCGGGACATGGCCGGAGTTAGCTGTGCCGTCGATGGTTTGCCGCTCGGTGCCGTACGCGTGAAATGAAAGAATGAGAGTAAAATGAGAAGAGAGGCTGCCAGGTGGGCCAGTGCCATGCATTTGATGTCCACATGCATGTCCGGCACCCGGAGGCCCTCTCGGGGGTGCCAGACATGTTTTTGCTCGGGGTGACCCTTTGGGGGTGCCGCTGGAGGTGTTTTTGACCGTCCGGACCCCAATGGGTCTTTGGGGGCATTTGGAGGGTGCCGATGGAGCTCGAAGGTGATTTGTGAAGCTCTCAGCCTCCCAAAAAGTGTTGCAGTTCGCTTCGTGTCATCGACCCCAAACCCCACTCTTGGGGCTTAACCGAAAGACAGAGATTCTAACCCACCGAAGGGGATGACCCAATTGCGCCCGCTGCGTGCTTGGACAAACAAATAAACTGAAATCACTTCCCGACGTGGCTCTGCGAGGCCCAGCTCATATTTATAAACTTTCTGATTGCGCCTGCAGCGTGCCCGGGCACTGTGGCACTCCGTGGGCGATCGAGTCGTGTTTCCAATCAAGGAACCACGCCTCTTGCTTGCTTGCTTTCCAGATGGAAGTAGTCATTTGTAATCCTTCCTTTCATTGGCTAGTCGATGAAAGACTTTACTTGCATCTTCACACCAAGATTATCGGTGGTAGACTATGTTATAAACGATAGCAAAGAAACGACGAAGTGTGGAACGATCAAACCAATGGGGACACGAGATTTTAACGTGGAAAACCCCTCCAACAATGGAGGAGAAAAAACCACGGGCACTAGCCAGCAATACTTCACTATAATCGGGTGAGGTTACAAACGTCGTGGGTTTACAATGTATGGCTTCCCCAACCGGCGGCTTACAAGATGAATATATGGTGGCATAAAACCCTAGGTCGGCTGCAGTCCGGGGCGCTCCGCTCTCCTTCGTCACAAGTTGGCCTTCATCAGTATAGAATTTGGATCATCATAAAACAACACTCCACCTTGAGACAAATTCCATCTTGTAGCATGAACGAGAACTTCACCCTGAAACAACAAAGAAAACACCTTCGGCGCCAAATAGCCTCTTGGGCTAGACAGTGATACCAACTAAGCCGAGCAAAGCTCGAACTTAGTAACAGGAACTGGCTTTGTCATCATATCAGCAGGATTATCATGAGTACTTATCTTGCATACCTTCAGCTTACCTTTTGCAACAACATCACGCACATAATGGTATTTGACGTCAATGTGCTTTGTTCTCTCATGGAACATCTGATCCTTAGTAAGGTAAATAGCACTCTGACTATCACAAAACAGGTTAATGCAAGTATCATCTCCACAAAGCTCAGCAAACAAACCTTTCAGCCAAACCGATTCTTTACATGCTTCAGCAATAGCCATGTACTCTGCTTCAGTGGTAGACTGGGCAACAACAGATTGCAACGTTGCCCTCCAACTCACGGCACAACCACCAAGCGTGAACACATAACCTGTGAGGGATCTCCTCTTATCCAAATCGGCAGCAAAATCTGAATCCACATAGCCTGCGAGTCCCTCATCAGTCTTGCCGAACTTGAGGCAAGCATTGGATGTGCCACGAAGGTACCTGAAAATCCACTGAACAGCCTTCCAATGTTCTTTACCAGGATTAGCCATATATCTACTAACCAAACTCATAGCATATGATAAATCTGGACGTGAGCAAACCATGGCATACATTAAAGAACCAACAGCACTAGAATATGGAACTCTAGACATGTACTCAAAATCCTCATCCGTACTAGGACATTGTTCAGCTGACAATTTAAAGTGAGGAGCAATAGGAGTACTAACAGACTTTGCATCATGCATGTTAAAACGATGAAGAACTTTCTTAATGTAATTTTGCTGACTAAGAAACAACAAACCAGAATTTCTGTCACGGGTAATCTCCATACCTAGAATTTTCTTAGCAGCACCAAGATCCTTCATCTCAAACTCGCTACTCAACTGTGACTTGAGAGCAGCGATATCTTTCTTGCTCTTGGCAGCAATCAACATATCATCAACATATAATAACAGGTATATAGGTGATCCATTAACAAACTTAATGTACACACAGCTATCAAATTCAGACCTCTTAAAGCCATGTGACAACATAAAAGAATCAAACCTTTTATACCACTGACGAGGAGATTGTTTCAAACCGTATAAGGACCTTTTCAACTTACACACAAGATCCTCCTTACCAGGCACTATGAACCCTTCTGGCTGGTCCATGTATATCTCCTCCTCCAACTCTCCATGCAGAAACGCAGTCTTTACATCTAACTGCTCAAGCTCAAGATCACGCATAGCAACAATACCAAAGAATGTACGAATTGAACTATGCTTAACAACTGGAGAGAAAACATCATTATAATCAACACCTGGAATTTGACTGAAGCCTTTTGCAACTAACCTTGCCTTAAACCTCGGAGGCTCGCTAGGAGATAAACCCTCCTTTCTCTTGAAGATCCACTTACAGCGGACTGCCTTCTTTTTCTTAGGCAAGCGCACAACTTCCCATGTGCCATTCTTATCGAGTGACTGCATCTTCTTGCATAGCAGCAAGCCACTTCTCGCGGTCACCGGAACCAATAGCTTCAGTATAGGTGGACGGCTCATGTCCGTGCTCCACCTGTTCTGCACAACTCAGAGCATAATCAACAATGTTACACTCTTCAATTAAACGTGGTCGAGGACCACAATTCCTCCTGTTCCTACGAGCAGCAATAGACTGTTGTGGCTGCAAAACAGGGGGTGAGTTCTGAACATTATTATTATCAGAATCAGAATCATCAGAACCAGCAGAATCAGGATCAGAATCATCTGAAGTAGCAGCACCATCATTGTCAACAGTGACATTTTCATTTTCAACAGAGTGCTCCACCTCGACACGAACCTGCTCCTCAGAAAAATCTGGCAAAACATCTGAGGACAACTTATCAAAGTACATAACAGATTCATTGAAAACAACACTCCTGCTCATAAAAGCCTTTAGTTTCGGGATTCCACAACTTGTATCCTTTTACACCCGAACCATAACCAATGAACACACACTTAATAGCTCTCGGCTCTAACTTTCCATTATCAACATGAGCATAAGCAGTGCAGCCGAAAACTTTAAGTTGTGAATAATCAGCAGGAGTACTGACCATACCTCATGGGAGTTTTCTTGTCGAGGGGAATAGATGGTGACCTGTTTATCAAGTAGCAGGCGGTGGCAGCCGCCTCAGCCCAAAAACGCTTACTCATGCGAGCGTTGGAGATCATGCAGCGAGCCTTGGAGATGATGGTCCTGTTCATCCGCTCCGCTACACCATTCTGCTGAGGCGTGTACGGGATGGTGAGGTGCCTGACAATGCCTTCTTTCCTGCAATAATCATTAAAGGCATTCGAACAAAATTCGCCACCATTGTCAGTACGAAGTAATTTCACCTTCCTTTCTGTTTGCCTTTCAATCATAGCTTTCCACTCTTTAAAAGCAGCAAACGTATCATCCTTATTTTTCATGAAATAAGGCCAAACTCTTCTAGAGTAATCATCAATAATGGTAAGCATATAACGAGCACCACCATAAGAGGGCTTACGAGATGGCCCCCAAACATCAGCATGTACATAATCAAGTGTACCTTTGGTGGTGTGGACAGAAGCATTAAACTTAACTCTTGTGTGCTTACCGAAAATGCAGTGTTCACAGAACTGCATCTTACCCAAACTGCATCCTTGCAGCAAGTCTCTCTTGATCAATTCTGCCATACCAAGTTCACTCATATGTCCAAGACGCTTATGCCAAAGGTTAGTTTTACTAGCGTCATCATGAGAAACAGCAGCAACAGTACCAGATAACGTGCTACCTCTAAGAACATATAACTTAGCAGAATTCATATCACCAACCATAACAATGAGAGAACCTTTTGATACCTTTAGGAGTTTATTTCCTCCTTTGTACTTGTACCCGTCACAGTCAAGGGTACTGAGCGAGATCAAATTTCTTGCCATGGTTGGTATGTGTTTCACTCCCGTCAACGTGCGTGTCATACCGTCATGTGTCTTGACCTGAACGGAACCAACGCCAACAATGTTGCATTGCTGGTCGTTCCCCACACGCACGAAATCTCCAGTCTGCACTAACTCATAAGAACTGAACCAATCTTTGTTACAGCAAATATGAAAAGAACATGCAGTATCTAGAATCCATTCATCCTGACGAGAAACACATGCAGCTAAAACAGCTAGGCATTCGCCATCAGAACTACCATCAACAACAGAAGCCTCACCGGTATCATTACCTTCATTATTTTTCGGTTGGTAAGTACCTTTTCTTTTCTCCTTGTTCTGCAACTTCCAATCATCAATGACATGATTAGATTTCTTACAATACCTGCAGAACTTGTCTCGTCCTTTGGACTTTGAGCGACTCTGTCACCCTTGCTCTTATCTCTGTTGTTGTTGTGGTAGTGGTTATCTCGCTGCTCAGGCCTCCCTCGGACCTGCAAAGCATCGCCCTTGGAGGACGACGTCTCCTCTTTCTGTACCATACCTTTCATCTTTTCCCTGGCAAGCAGGGCCTCATATACTTCCGCGGTGGTTAGTTCATCACGGCTTAACAGTATGGTATCACGAAAATTTGCAAAGGAATTTGGCAGCGAGCATAGAAGTAAAAGTGCTAGATCTTCATCATCGTACTTTACCTCCATCGACACTAGGTCAGAAACGATCTCCTTAAAGATCGATAAGTGATTCATTACCGAACCACCTTCTTGCAACTTGTGCGTGAACAACTTCATCTTCACATGCATCTTGCTGGTGAGATCTTTGGACATGCAGATCGACTCCAGCTTAGCCCACAGTGCCGCTGCGGTTTTCTCCTGGAGTACTTCTTGCAGAATATCATTAGATAGATGAAGTTGAATAAGCGATAAAGCCTTACGGTCTTTCCGCTTCTCATCGGCGGTCCATGCGCCGCATCCTTGTCGCCGAATTTCTCCAGCGCCTCGTCAAGATCATTGGACTGTGCGAGGATCGCACGCATCTTGACCTGCCACAGCGAAAATCTCGTCTTGTAGTCCAGCGCCGGTAGATCGAACTTCATCGATGCCATCCAAAACCCTAATCTGAAAACAGATCTGAAACAGGGCTCTGATACCACTTGTTATAAACGATAGCAAAGAAACGACGAAGAGCGGAACGATCAAACCAATGGGGACACGAGATTTTAACGTGGAAAACCCCTCCAAACAATGGAGAGAAAAAACCACGGGCGCCAGCCAGCAATACTTCACTATATCGGGTGAGGTTACAAACGCCGTGGGTTTACAATGTATGGCTTCCCCAACCGGCGGCTTACAAGATGAATATATGGTGGCATAAAACCCTAGGTCGGCTGCAGTCCGGGGCGCTCCGCTCTCCTTCGTCACAAGTTGGCCTTCATCAGTATAGAATTTGGATCATCATAAAACAACAGACTGAGGGTTCTACACTAGCTCCAACAGAAGGTTTGCTTCAGAACTTGGAGGAATCAGTTCGCTCTGGTCAATGAACTCGACAGACGTTTGAAGGCCAAAATGTGTCTGTTTGGGCTAACTGGAAAGAGACATATTTTCTCATTCTTTTCTTTAGTTTTCAGTAGTACAACTGTCCGCTTCTTATTGGCTAAAAAAAATGTGTCTGTTGCTGAATTTTAAAACAGATAGCTGTTCAAAAGTCACTCCCAATTTAAATACCTTTTTGACCGTACGTATAGAGAATGGAGATTAATATATACATGTCCATGTATACACTATTTTTTTGGCACAACCAAAGTTTCATGACGAGCCGGCACCAGACGCTTGCTGGGCTGCCACCGGTTCCAACCATAGCCTCGTCGTACGATGCCACAACCCAGTCCTGCCCTCAACGTTGATTGCCTCCCACTTCCCGCCACCCTCTGCTTCCTTCACCGGAGCTGAACTCTGCGCCGAGAACAAGGTGGTTGTTGTTGGCCTAGTCGAGCTCCGCATCAACAACCTTCGTGATAGAGAGGTGCACGACGTCCACCACAATCACTTGGGCCCGATGTCGAGCTCTGCGGCGAATAGGCTGGAGGGGAAGGGAGCGTGACGAGGAGGTGACCACGACGAGAGCAGACATGAGTGGTGGCGGCACTAATCGAAGGGGAGGGGGGCACATGGTTGGTTGCGCTTGCGCAAAAAAGGTGGGAATGGTTAGAGTGAAGTAAAAGAAGGTGGAAAGAGAAACAAAAGAAACAAAAGAGTTCCATTTTAATTATTAGATTTGCTCTGGAAGTGTAAAAACATTTTAGAAAAAAGAATAGTGCTACTAGGTTGCTATTTAACTGTATTATCTAGCCGCATAAGAGGTACATAAGTGCACACATAAGCACCGATAAAAACTAGCACGCCATCATAAAAGGTCTAGCCAAGTCCCAGCTGGTTGTGCTTAAGACCTAACTCAAATATCATAAAAAAGATACACACCATCCTGTTCATACAAAAAAATAAGCATTGGGAAGAAATCATCCGTTCCGTCACCGGACATAGAACTTTTTTCCTCAAGTGGATACTTAAACGCGTTAGCTACAGCAGCAGGATATGATGCACTTTCTTTTCATCATTTCGTGCGTTCAAGGCACAGAAGGCATGGTCCACCAGAGCGAATCTCTTTGGGAAGATACCGAGCCATTGAATTAACATACTGAGAGTTCAAAGGCCTGGCACTCGAGTCAACAGTTAGAAATAGTTCCTTTGACCCTGAAACCCGGGGAATGCCAGTCTATTGGCAATAAAATAAAACAAATACAACACTACACAATTAAGATTTCTAGTGCCCATCAGCCAGTGAACGTGAGAACAAAGGAACATATGAAAGATAAGGACTCTTGCAGTCATATCCAAGATCACTTACAAAATGCAGCTCCCTAGAATCCATGTCGTATGACATTAGCTTCGTAACTGATATGGGTGACGAGTAGCATATTTTACATAGTATAAATATCACGTTGTATTCTGGGTGGAAGATAATATCGTAGGTCTTGTTATAATATGAATCCTCTGCTCCCAGCAACTGCAAATGGTTGACATTGTGCTTCACGGTCCAATTTTTAGTACTAGAATCTTCAAGAGCCCACACTGATAGTTCAGCACCAGTAAAAAATACAAAATACAGTTGTCCCCGTGACACAGAAACGTCACGAGCAACATAAGAATCATGTGGCATAGGAAAAGGAACGAACCTACAATTTCCCTCCATGTCGACAGCTGCAACCTTATGTCCATAGGAAGATAAATATAGCATCCCTCTAAAAAATGTGCTACATGAATATCCTCTTATATCAAATGGATATTTCCAATCCCTCCGATGTGTCCAGACTCTAGCTTTAGAAGAGTAGATCCCCAATATTTCGGCGTGTGTATAATCTGCCGGTGCAAACTCAAGTACATGGAAGTGAGAGGAGACTACCGGGTCGAACCCTAGGCGAGCGACCCGCACCTTGTTGGACAAGTCGGTGCTAGGCACGGCAACCCATTTCTTAGTGGCCGGATTGCACACCACATAGTCAGTTGTTCTGTAATTATGCTGTCGTCGGCAGAGCAGGAGGCCATTGCAGCAGTCCAACATTGCAATGTCAAAGTAAATGTCACAAAACCTAGGCTTGGGCAGGAAGGAGAGGGAGGGGTCGATGCCACGGCACAATTTCCTTGTTAAGCTTTTGTAATGACGGTTCACTTTTCGGCATACCAGATGGCCGGTTTTGTAGAAGAAGCCGGCGAGGGTCGACCAGGGCAGTTTCTTGCCGAGGGTGGGAGACGACGTCGCGCCATCGCCTGCAGACGCACTTGCAGCGGCGGGTGGACTTGAAGGGCACGCGCGAGATGATCTCGACGAGGAGGTCGTCGGAGAGCTCGGAGAAAGGCCTCCTCTCCATGTCCCTCTTCTTGCGGCTCCGCGTTTCCATCGCCGGTCAACCTGCAGACCGGGATGGAGGAGGGACGTTTAAGAGACTCGTCCACCGGTGCTACCAGTCGCGCGAACTGCGAACGGCCAGCTAGGTTTTGTGTGAGATGAGGGTGCAAAGTAGTTTCTTTGGACGAGTCGAAATCGTCTTCAGCTGGGGCTTCGTCTTTATTTGGGGAGAGAAAAGGTTTTCCCTAAAGTTTGGCAGAGCAAATTCCGTAATCTACTCGTGTTACCAAACGTGGAGACTCAGGACACTTGATTCTATTTCTACTCCTCGTCTTGTATACAAAGACTGCTACTACTACAAGATTGAAGCAACAAACCACCAGAATATTAATGCTAGCGAATTGATCAAATCTATACTTATCTATACTACTATTAAAAGAGCAAACATGTTGGGATACTTTAAATCTGTACCGTTCAAATATTTGATCGACGCTCCAGATCGCTCCAATGTTTGACAACTCAACAATGTCCGATTTTTTCCGTTTTACCCTCCACCAAATCACATACTACGAGTAAATTGCCACCGGTATCGTTTCGTTTATTTTCTTCTTTTCTCACCCGAGAGTACCACCACGCGCCGCCCTCCGGCAGTCCGCCGCACTGCGCCAGGGAGAATTACCATGGAAGCCAAACGGATCCCGCCGGCCGCGCCCGGCCTCTATCTCTTAATTCCTCTCCGGCGCCGCGGGAGCCGATTCCGGCGGCCAGGACAGAGAGGCACGCGCGCAGAAGCCGCAAGCGCGTTGGCCGACCGGATCGGATCAATCGGTTGAAGGGAAGGCAGGCAAGGTAGGGCGGGGCGGCATGTGCGATATGGTGGCCCGCACCGGCCGGCTTCAGCAGCGCTATGAGGACGGCCCTCTCTGTACTATCCTCTCTTGTTCCCATCTTCAATCTGATTCGATTGGTTCGTAGGCAGGTGCGAGCGCGTGGTATCCTTATCCGTTGGAATAATGCGGCAAGCAGGATAGGCATCCTGTTCTTGGTTATTCTTTTGTAGAAATAATGTATTTTTTTTTGCTGGAGCGCGCTAAAAATTTTGTGTAGAGGTTAGGTTCATCACGTGCGGCTAAATCCTGTGAGGAGAATGGTCCAGATCGATGAGCAGTAACTATAGTTGCCATTAAATTACCTCCGTAGCACCTGATGATGGCTCCACTATTTTCTTCTTTCCTGGAGTCCCAAATTGAATTATCCCGAGTCATTGTGTATTTGTGTTGCAGGTTATTTGTGCCTTTTCAGATCTGAACTATCTACATAAACAAATAGGAACCAATTCAATTGATCGTCTTGACTTGATTTGATTTCTATGGTGCTCAGCTTCATGGTAATAGCATGTCAGTAAACAAATATGAGCCAGTCATTGTGTATTTGTGTTGTATGTTACCAGTATTCTTGACTTGATTTCTATGGTGCTCAGCTTCAAGGTAATAGCATGTCAGTAATCAAGCTACTGGAAAAACTATTGGTTGAGCTAAATTGGGATAACTTCAGGCATCCTCAACCGTCCCTACCACAGCCACAACAGCCAGCGACAGAATTGTAAGATCCTTCTCATTCCCCGGTTGATTCCAGAAATTTGGTTTCTCTTTGGTGCTAGATTCCTATGATTCGAGGTTGTCTCAGATTATCAAATCTTGGAGTTTTGTTGTCTGCTGAATCTGGTTGAAACCTTCCCAAAAATTTGTACTGATTAGCACAAGAATTCCTTCCTTGGATAATGTTGCGATATGTAAAAATGTGTGCCATAGAAGAGGATGCCTTCCTTGGGTGATGTTGCCTATCTTATTCCTCCTATACATGTTCTGTCTTCCTAATATTTACCTATATAGCCTCATGTTCTTACCTGAGTAGTGGCTTTTTATCATTAGTATTACTGTTAATGCTTGTCCTAACTAAGCTTTCATGAAAAAATATAGAAAAATCATGAGAATACTTAAGACCTCGGCCTCTTCCCGATGTTGTTTGGTGGTGGCTTGCAGCAGCTGCACCTTCGCCCCAAGCATCCTCCCCAGGTACCCTTATGCACACATATGTGTGTATCAGTTTTGAAATTCTGCTAATAGTATTGTATCTGCCTGCTTGTTGAGGATTTCATATGTTCCAACCCCAGTAGTTGAAGCAAGATGGATCAGCCAGAATACCACAGCCGTGAGTGCCGAGGCCAAAGTTCGAGATTGTCGTGGAAGATATGCCGAGAAATCGAACGCTATGCCGTCAAACCGGCCGATTTAGCCTTCATCTTGGCTCGATCGATAAGTTCCCGATAAACGAGATCCCCAACATTGGTCAGTATCAACATTAAATGTTCTATTTTGAAATTGATTATGCTTCCAAATTGGAGTCTGCATCCTAGGTAATGCATCTGGTTTTTCTTGCCACGGCCGATTCCAACTAAGGCAACCTTCTATTTCTCACGAGGCAGTCGTATTTAGCTTGCATTAATTGTCGGCATGATGTTCCTCATCACCTTCCTTTTTTGCATATCAGCATGATTTGCTCCTTTTAAACATTCCTTCTATCAACTCTGCTTTTCACATGGAAGTTGTGAGATTAGATATGTTTGTAAGATGCATTCAAATTACCATAAATTATTGACATTTTACAACATTATAGTTATATCAGACGCACGTGCACGTATACTAGTACTATTAAACAGGCGAACATTTTCTTTCTTACGGACACCCCACAAAACGTACCCAGCGGAGATAACACCACCAGATCAGCCTGGTTAACTAAATCTAACCGTCAAGATTAATCTAATTACTTGTGTTGTGTGCGTTTAGCAATTTATACGAGTGGACGAAAACTCTGCCTGCAGGAAAATTCCGCACCCAGCGTCATCAACGCCTCATCCGACCCCCTCGCCCTCGGGCAGGACATCTTCCATTTCCTCCCTTTGCTTTGATCTGATCCAGGCTGTTCACGATCCTTCCGCTGCTCTTCTCATGGCGATGGCGGCGGCGGTGGGAGGGGCGGAGCGGCGGACCGCGAGAGACGAGCGGAAGAGGGAGGAGGAGAAGCGCGGCGGCGTCCCCGGACAGCTCTTGCCGTGCACGACAGAGAGTACGGCAGCATGGCCACCGTCGCGCTCGGCGTCACCAGCAGCATGGCATGGTCAGCATGATCCACCGCCGCCTCCTCCTCCTTGCGGAACGCGTTGGTCTGGACGCCGCCTTGCCCCCACTCCCCGAGTTCTTCGCCCTCCATGGAATTGTTGCCTGTCGAATCTACGCCAGACCGCAACAGATTTACCTGCCTTTTTTTTTTTCAATGTATCTGTTGTTTGTTTCTAGCTGTGGATGGATGGTAGCACGGCTTTATTTATTGACGGAGCTAGCACATATTTATGGAATCATCTATGTGACTTAAGGAGAAGTATGATTATGGAGAATTTCTAATTAGATTTGAATCGGAAACTGCATGCTGCCATTTTACAATTCCAAGTGTTTGCCATTGGCAATGTTGTGCATGTATAACTATGAAAATTGTTTGCCATCGGCAAAGTTGTGTATGTATTTCTAGGCACAATTGGTGACTGTCTTTTGTTTGAATAAGGAAATTGTTGATCATGTCCTTCCTTCTGTGCTAGGAGGCATGTTCCACAATGGATCCAATGGCGGTGTTGCTATTGTGAGGGAAACTAGAGTATCGATAGTCGTTTGTGTGTCAATCCTCTGCACTTCTTCTTGCTCTGCTTGCCTGCTGCTGCAGCCGGTGTCTCTGCTCTTCCTCTTGATTTGGCGCCGACGAGGACCCCCAGTACAGCCCGGGCGCCCGTATTTCAGCGTCGCCAGCCAGTCCGAGTTTCCGACGGCTGCCGCCCCAAGGTTGCACGTCAGACAGTTTATGCACCAGGATGGTGATAAAAATTTAACATCCGAGACTTGACCACCAGTTGCTGCATTATTCTTCAACTGTCAAAAGGGGAGTGGTGCGGGTGGCAGAAGGTAGTCCATCTTTGGCTCCTCAATATTGTAATATCCTGACCGTGCTGTTAAAAATGACTAGACTCGGAGGCTGCTTCCACAGTTTCGGTTCATCTGATAAACTTGCTGCTTTCATTTTAGTGTTCATCAATGAGAAATGCTCATGAATGAAATGTCCGTCAAAATTCTCATTAGATTAAATTTCCCTTGTTGCATTGTTTTGTTCATGAAACAATTTTCTTATAGTCAGGACCTTTTACGCATACAATCATTAGTTCATTACCACTTCAGTACTGGTCCAGATCCAAAACAGTTGATTGTTGTAGCAGATCAGAAATAAGTAACGACCAGTATAAATATTTATGCCTTGACTGGCAGCAATTCTTCCAAATCCAAATGTGGTTGATGGAACTAATTATAGTGTGAGCAATGGGGACTTTGTAGGTTTTTATAGAAGAATTTTCATCCGTGTCTCACATATATTCTCTTTTACCCAAACTGGATATGTATATTTTTAGTTATATGTCTGTATATGGCAGGAAAAAAAATCAGAGATATGATTCTGTGACAAGCATTCAGCGTCGTGCAAAGCAAATAGCCCTATATATTATTACAAGTTGTTGTACTTATTTTTAACTCACTATAATAAGAAACTTTGAGCAAATTGCGATACTATTTTTAATGGTCACTTGCATCACGAAAGTATTTCTTCTTTTGATGTCTCTTGTATCCCTGTCAGCCCTATGCACCCAGAGATCGCCTCACAGACGAACGTCCATGTGGGAGCGTGGCCTCAGTGCTCAAGGGCAGCGAAGGAGGTCATCAAGCCCAGCTACATCCTGGAGTGGCAGGTGAGACGCCGGGATCACGTGCATGAGCAGCCAGGTCGGTTCGTCGACACAACAGTCTTCCAACGTCTATGCTGGGGGTGGCGAACCCACGACCCGTCGCCGCGCGGTTCACATCTGTCATCAACAAGGCAAAGAAGCGAATAGTCGCGTTGGCACCCGGACGACAGGGAGCCTGTTTTTGAATTTTTCAAAAAAGTTTCGAAAAATTCAAAAAGCGATACCTGGATGTAGCCAACCACGTGCACTACCATCCTAGAAAAGTTCAGTCTAAAATACATTGAATTTTTGGCTCAGCAAAAAAAGAAAAATCAAACAAATTTTAGATTAAAAAAGTTGATCTGATCATGTCCCAGATCTGTATTTTTACCCTTTTTTTCTGAGGCAAGAATACATTGTACCTAAAGACTTTTTTCACAGTCGTAGTGCATAATTTTGTCTACATCATGGTATTTTTGTTTGAATTTTCCGAAGCTTTAAATTTAAATTTTTTAAAAATTCAAATACCGGGCTCCCTCGGGGAACCATATCACCGCACCCGGCGAAGAAGGCCCTATGTTGTTGCATGCATACTATTTTCCGTTCCTTCTTATTTTGAGGCTACGGTTGCAATGTACATATATACAGCTGATATATGTGACAATCTTGAGGGGTTTCTTACTTTCGTTTGGCAATGTATTTGCCCGGTCTTTTCTCGATGTTGTCCCCACAACTTGTGTGTCTGGCGACTTTGTTCAGCAAAAGTAAAGATGTGTCTTGTGTTAATATTGGCCCTTTTCAAAAACTGTAATATGAGAAATTTTAGCATCAGTCTTATTAGAGAAAAAACTGAAACATATGTCTACATGGTTCATTCAAACTATATACACAATTCAGGTTTGTTGAGACCCATCAAATGCATTCAGGTACAACTCCGAGGCTCCCAGGTACATCGTGGTCTCACTAAACAAGTCATGGTCTGAAAAACTCGCTGGAGAATATATTACGACCAAGGATTTTAGCGTTTGTAATATGTTTGGATGAATACTATTAGTTCATACGTGCGTGCACGTGCAAGCTTACTAGTTGGGGCAAAGATAACAAGCAGTACTCGAAGCATATCCTGGCAACTTTGTCATCCTGATGCTTTGTCAATCACTCTCTGTCTCATTAATTCCCCATAAAAACATTCCGTTTGGAACTGGTTCAGATGTGCATACAAAGTGTCGACGTTCTGACATCTGACCTCCCTCCAGCTCTTTCTCTTTTGCTAAAGACTTCCTCTGGATAGATGATAACATCCTGAAGTTGTCGCCATTATACCCTTGAATTGATCCCAATATTCTGACACCAAACCTGTAACACAGCACACACGAGATCCACCACTTCATGGGAGCTGCGATCTGACGATTCCCCGGCCTCATTGCCGCCGGCGACATGGCCGCCGAGGATCATGCTCATTTGCATTAGTAGATGCTAGATACATTCTTTTAGGAGAGCACGACAACACACTTCATACAACTAGGCATGTAGCAAAATCAATCACAAAGAATTTAATTTACAACGATTCTAACGATTTATTCGAATGACCTGAGTATAATTAATAAAAAAATCAAAAATTAAGAATGACAACTATTTACTTGTTCTCCTAAGAAATTGTCAACTTTGTATAATACAATTCAAGTCGTTGATGATATCTGCAGGCATAATTGTCACGAGAAACAAACACCCAGCGTAACTTGCTCCCATGTGATACTTTTCAAGATAGTATAAGCTAGCGGATGTTCCCCTCAAATCTTCTGTTCATTAGTCCTAACTTGAAACCTGCTAATGCATGTATGATGTATGGCTGTTAGAGAACAAATATATGTATGAGCAAACCAAGCTGTTTGCTATTTTTACTTGCTAGTTGATATATCCACAGTATAACAAGTATCCAACGGGAACCAAATTAATAATATGTGGCTGCTACATGGGAAACCATCTGAAGGTAAACAGCAAGGACAAAAAGATTGTCACAATCTCAGGCTACTTAGACCTTTCAAATTTATCCTTGCATTTTCTCAGCCAACAACTCGGAAGTTTCGCTTTTATAAGATGCCGTCCGTCTGGTAACAGAACCTATTACAAAGGTAAATTCAAGAGAACATAACTACATTCCTCAGCAATACACCAGGTCTAGTTTTCTGCAAGGAGATTCTGATAAAACACTTGGTGCTGACATAGTTCACTTACAAGATGCCACCGGTTACCAGCAAGTATTAGAGAGCACAGTCAAAACAACATAACAACATTCCAGCAATACATTAGTTATAGTTTCCTGCAAGGAGATTCTAAGAGAACACTTGGTTGTTGACATGGTAAATTTGGGATGCCCCTTAGCCCTTGAACTGCCACTCTCTACGGCACATGGGGCAAAGGGGGGTCAATGTCTGGGAGTTCACCCACTTGAGTATGCAGTGAAGATGGAAGGCATGGTTGCAGGCGCCCCAGATAATCGGGCAATCGTCCCCAGGGAACTTGCAGTCAGGGCAGCAGCCGTCGAACGCCATCCTGCATATGCCACACGTCTCGTCTTGCGCGTCCCACGTCCAAGAAGCCACCGCGTGCCATTGGAGAATCTTGACCTTCATTCTAGCTGGAAGTAAACAAGAGATGCAATGCATAAGTCATGACACCGGTGTGTCAGTTACAGCTTGTCAGATGACGATCGACAGGGAGTAAGGTAGACAAGAAGAATTTCATTAAATCAACTGGCCTAAAAGACTCATGTATTAATTTACTGTCTTCATTTTTACTGCTATAAGCCTATAATTAAATGTGAGGATAGGCAGCTACAAGGAAGGATACAAATCATTCACAAGAAAATGGTGGGATACATGTCATTCGCAAAAAAAAGGAAGGATACAAGTTATACTCATAAAAGACAGTACATAATTCGAACAGGGCTCAAAAGTCATAACTAGTAGCATTCTGAACGAGAGATGGTGTACACATGCCCTGCCTCATGTTACGCAAGGACAGGCTTAGCACAGACATGGGAAGAGAGTTGAATCCCCAGATTGTATGGAAAGGCAGCAATGCTTCTACTCTGGAGCGAGCCAACGGGCTGGACCGAGCCGAGCCCAGCTCGGCCCGAGGCCGTCACGAGCTGGAAGAAGAGGCTCGGCTCGGTCTTTTTTTTCTTCGGGCCGAGCCCAACTCGGGGCGAGCCCAGAAAGCTCGGGCCGAGCCCAGAAACTCGGTCCACAGGTCCAGCCAGAGTTGTCGGTGACGGAGTTGATCTCGTGCTCGATTGACTTGGTAGCGGCACAAATGACCTCGATCTGAGGGCCTAGCCATTGTGGCGATGTGCGGAGTGCATACCTATCCTGCTTCAGCTTCATCAGTGGGTCGAGCTCGCCGAGCTTCTTCGCGAGCATCATGTAAGAGCTACCTTCAAGGATGTGCTCCATGATAGCCGCAGCCTTGATCTGACCCGGGTGGTGCTTGAGCTTGTGCGTGAGGTGGTCGGTGAACGTGGAGTGTGGCGCGGCGGCGCGGCCGTTGGCCGTGGGAGGCGCGGTAGTCCGCACGCGGCCGACTGGCTGCTGGAGGGCGGCCGGCGACGCCCTGCCGGCCCAGATCTGGGCCCTTTGGGGCCCATCTAGGCCTGGGTGGGCCGCGGCGGGCGTGGTGGCGTCTCCTCCTGTGGACGACAAGCAAAGCCAGGTGCTTGGGATGGTGGCGTCGGCGGCGCCCCTGCTGCAGTGCGGTGGTGGGACTTCACGTGGGCTCGGCCGGGCCAGTGAGGGCCTGGTTTGTCCTGCTGCTGCATCCGGTCGGCTACCGCCTCCTGGTGGTGGAGGTAATTCCCTCCGTGTGTCGCTGTACTGCTGACCCTCGCCAGCGTTTTTGCTTCTCGATTCTACGGACCTCGTGTCGTGGGCCACGGTGAGACAACGGTGGTGACTGCAAGACCGTGGTGGCGTGCGCTGGTGGGTGGCAAGTTCGGTGGAGCGTCTCGAAGTGCCTGGGGGTGTGGTTTCTTAGAGGTCGGGAGAAATCCCTGCCGTCTCGGCACCGACGCGGTGACACCTACGGGTGTCGTCTTCCTTCCTGAAGGGTGTCGGGTGTATCTCTTCCCCATCCCCGTTGTGGACCGGGGGAAATCCTAGGATGTGTACCTGGGGTAACCCATGGAACCGTCCGGGCAGTAGCGTCGTAGTCGTCGATTCCCTTCTTGGAGGTGTTGCTTGGTTCGCGGCGTTTCGGAATGCTAGGAGTGTGGTGGAAATTCTTCGGAGGGCGCAGCGGTTGAGAGTTATCACTGTTTTTGTCGAACTGCCGGTGTCAGCATTGTTTTTTTTTTTTTCTTTTTTCTTTTTTCTTTTGGGCTTGATCTGTGCTGTTTGGCCCCAGCGGTGGTATCACAGTTGTACGGTTGGTTGCTATATTAATATAGCGGGGGGCAAGCCTGTTTCGTGGACCTCACAGAACAGAGCTGATAGAACCTCCGCAAGGACACCAAGGATGTTTGCCTCGAAGAGCACCATAGACGCGAGCCCGGAGCCCACCGCCGTGCCACTTACCATGGCAAGGCCTTCCTTGGGCTGCAGCTCGAAGAATCCATGCTGGATGCCGGCGATCTTGAATGCCTCTGCTGCGTTAACCTTGCTGCCATCCGGAGCCGTCGCAAGGGAGTTTGAGCGGGACGGGGTCACTGAATGCCGTGATGGAGCCCCGGAGCGGTAGGCGCGGTGTCACGTTGGCATTTAGAAGCGTGGCGATGGTCTCAAGGATCTCGAAGCGGATGCCAGAGTAGCCCTGGAGGAGGGTGTTGACGCGGACGAGCATGGCCGCCCTCGTCGTGGCAGCGGGCAGAACGTGGCAGTCGCTTCCGGTGCCGAAGACTCCCGCATTAAGGAACCTGATGAGCTCCCTCTGGAGTCTGGAGCGCGCCGTCCTCTTTGGTCCTCCGGTGGAAGGTGGTGCTGGTGACGCCGTAGTAGCTGTCGGTGCCGTTGGCCACCCAGTCGCTGCTCTCCTTGACGCGGCCACGGGCGGACTCGTCGAGCTCCACCCGGGTGTCGGCACCGGCGGCCACCGCGGCGACCATGCCGATGGTCAGGCTGGCGCCCTCCATGGTGACCACCGGCCGGCGGTACTCCTCCACCATCCGCTTGACGGCGTCCAGATGGCTCCCCGACAGCTCCTCAGCGGCCTTTGCCCAGTTCAGAGGGTCAGCCCGCGCCACCCACAGACCGTCGCCGTTCTGGCACTCCATGGAGTAGTAAAGCAAGTAGGTGCTGTGGAAGTGTTGGCGGAGGAGCTCCAAGTGAAGCTCTTGTTGAAGCTGGATGGAGGCAGGGCAGGGATTAAATAGGCGGCGCGAGCTGAGGAAGGGCGAGGTTGTAGTGGCCACGGGCCATGTCGACGGAGAGTGGTGTCTGGCTACGTACGTAGATGGTGCGTGCACGAGTAAGTCCATCAAGCAGGACTCGGCCGGGTCACGCGATCCCTTATCCCCCGCCATCCAATCCCGCTTTGCGATCCATGCATGCACTTTTACAAATTGCAGAAAACATCCTGCTTCAAATCGATTTGTACATGCCTGATCCTTCCATTTTTACAAAACCAGGCCCTTGTTTCTTCTATATCTGGCACTAATGCTTCGATCGACGCTGTTAATTCCTGATGGCGCGTTTGGTGCATGATCTCTCGTTCAACGCGATTTTTCCACAACTAATAGGATCTCCACATACTATCATGACCGTTGATTATGCATCCAACGAACCATATTATTCCTACTATTTTATGTGTTAAAAAAACTAAAAAATATGTTAACGCGTGGTTTTAATTTTTTTTTCAATGCATGCACAGAAAATTCATGTTAGTACATGAATCTAAAATTCATGTTACATAAATCCATCAATTATTGATAATGCGTTGACATTTGAAGATTCGTTGATGAATTTGTTGCACGAATCTTGATGAAATGAAGGGTGTGGATAGTATGTGGATATCATGTTAGTTGTGGTGTTGCATTTTCCTCTCTCGTTTCATCTCTCTCAGCCGGCTGTCACTAGCTAGAACGTTAGTTCATTGGATAGTTAGGGGAAAAGTTAGATTAGGAAGAAGGACAAAATGTGGGTAATTTCGGATACGCAATTTTGGATAAAAAACTAGGATCTACAACAAGCATTCCAACAATGGATACGACCGTATCAGAGAATAAAGAACAAAATAAAGAGAAAATACAAAAAGAAATACAAATACAATCAACCCAATAAGAATTTATGTGGAGAAGAATAAAGATGGATGAAGGATTGCCGGATCTTGCGGTGGCTCGCCCGAGGAGGCTGGATCCGGTGAAGCCGCGCCCCCATCTCACACTAGCATGGATAACAGTGGCAACAAGAACACATGCATTTTACGCCCAAACCAAACCAAACTATTTCCTCGTTATGGGTTGAACCCATAGATTTAGATTGAAGGAAGCCCAAGTAAGCTAGTCCTTTAGGCGAATTGTTAAGACGTATTGAAACCGATGGCTACGGATATGAGTCGAAACCACTTGTTGGTAAATATTCTATAATTTTCATTAAATAATTTAAATTTCAGGTTTTGAATTCCACTTGTTGAAATAGAAGTTCACCACTTTAATTATTTAGTATTTCTAAAAACCAAAGTATTCTTGAAATACTTCAAAAATACGAAGATCCCGAATGGAGCTTAAATCTCTAAATCTGAACTTTTACAACCATTAGGCTTGGAGGGTGCATAATCATTTTGGAGGGGCAAAATGGCTTAGAATTAGTAAGTAGAAGCATGAGCATTAAGGAGCTCGTGAAAACAATCGCTCCTCACCCGTTCCTCCATCCCTGGCATTGGCAATACCTATGGTATGAACCATTGATTATCTTTTTAGATTAGAAAATTCTTACCTACTTACGAAAACACAAAGATTACTGAGATTACTGGCGAAATGTAATCTGCACTAGCTGACAGACACACGCACGCACGCACGTGAATGCATTATTCAGCACAGTACAAAAAAACCCTCGTCTGTGATTATGTTCTCCGTAGCAGCGCTCGGCCGCCTGGACCCGAAGTTCGCCTGGATTGAGTGTTCTTTGGCGAGGCCCAGATTCACAACTCATCAACCGACAGGTTCCAAACGGTCGGCGTCCTGTCCAGCTAGCCTCGTTGCAGTGAAAACCACATGGTGCAACCGCAGGTGAAATTCATTGCAGTTACAGGAGCAAATTGCAAGTAGCACCAACAGTAGGGGATTTTGTTGCACAAAACCACAACCACAGTTTGTTTTTGCACAAAACACCACATTTTGATAGAATTGGTTGCGCAAACAAACGATTTACAGCCTTGATAGCCAATTAAATAATTGGGTCCACGATCAGTAGATCCAGCCGGGCTCAACCTTCCTCTTTAGCGACCGAACTGGTCACAACAAGGTAAAATTGGTTATTTACGTAGAAGTTAAGCGGCCTTGGATCATCTACCCAAAATTGACTGTCAATTGGTAAAATATCCTCCAAGGATTCTGACCCAAATAAAATCAACACTTAGCCCCTAAGCGTAAAGAAAGTTTGACCTAGCAAGCAATCAAAATAGAAATGTCAATCACGTAGATCCGTCGCCACGTATTACTTCCTCAACTACGTTCTTAGTTTTTCTCTGTGCTATAGCCGCCAATCTCTATTGCTACCGCTAGCGAGTTGCGAGGGACTGGTCGGCGAGACTCCTCAAGCAAGCTGCAGTGGCCAGCGTTAAGCAAGATTGAGAGTGGACGGGGTGGGTTGATCTAGATCCCCGTGGGGATGCTTTTCTTGTATTAGTACGCCCTAAAATGTTCGGTTTTCCTTTGGCCTAGTCCGTGTCATGTTTGTTTCTTCTATATCAATATAAAGACAAATCTTTTGCCTCGTTTCATAAGCAAGATTATCTACGTTCGAGCATACAGGCGGACAACGCCAGTCGGCAGCGACGCCAGTCACGAGCGGGCGGCGTCAGGGACGGCTTCGACGGTGTTGCTCGACGGGCAGATGGCGAGCGGGTGTTGGTTGACCTGCTACTCCCGGCGGCGTCGCGTAAATTAACCGGACGGGCATGGTGCATGTACGGGGGACTTGAGGTCTGGCCGATCGATTATCGACAGGAGAGGTGAGATCCTAATATCCAATCGATCTATCATGTGCAGGCATATAATTGCTTTCAGTACCTATTGGATCTTTATTTATTTTTCAACTACGTATTGGGTATTTAACCAATTGACAGTGAACTTTGGGTAGATAATCCATGACTGCTCAACTTCTGGGTAAATAATCAATTTTCCCTCTGAACAATACAGGGAAAGGCGACCATCTTCACGGGCGACGGCGGCAAGCCCATTGACATGGATGGACGAGCAGCCCGGACGTGGCTTAGCCGGAGAGTTTGCAGCGGTAGGGGTGTGGGACCGGGCGGCGTCGGGCGTCGGCACGACCTGGCAACCGCCATGGAAGTAGTGAGACCGGTGACCGGGCGACGGGCCGACGGCCACATAGCTCGAGCCGCGAGGAGCACAGTGCTGATTGATTTTGTAGCTCAAAACGATGGAGAAATCCCGGTGCATGCTGATTGAATACAGCGACTACGGAGCACGACTGAAGAGCAAATTCATTTCATTACTTTTTTCGAAATTGAATTCATTTCATTACTGCAACCAAAGTAGCAGCAGATGATATGTATGATTGTTTACTTGAGCTGTATCAAATTCACAGCCGATTATAAGCACATGTATTGACCAAGCATTAAATTGAATTGATAAAAAAATTAACAGAGCTCTGTTCAAACCACATTTATTTGATAGTAGTATATATTCAGAAGCATAAGACAATGTATTCCTCCAATTTTATAACCACACAGGGATAGCATAATATTTAGTCATTATATTCCAAAACAAAATGCTCAACAAGATGAACAACACACATTGTAACGCAGGTGAGCCCAAGTGTTTAACAGTTGAGTAAATAGGCTAAAGAGAGGTTCTGTGTTTTGTGCAACCAATTACCCCAATGTGTGTTGTTTTGTGCAAAAACAAACGTGGTTGTGGTTTTGTGCAAAAAAAATCATCAACTGTTGGTGTTATGTGCAATATGCTCTAGTTACAGCCATGTAATCTGACACGCACACTGCGGAACTTGTGAGAAAATATACCGAAATATCTGCTCTCAACACGGTCAAGTCCATCGAGTCAAAGCTTGCTTGCACGTGTGAAATTTGACGAATTTGACCCAAATTTGAATTTTGAACACAAATTTAATCCGTCTTTGAAAAAATTCACCATTTAACCTTTTCCATAGCGCCTGGCCATGGGGCGCCATGCCAGACATCACGTTGCCTCGGTCAAAGGCGTCGTGGCCCTGTAACGAGGCGACAACGTCACCGTCTGCGACCCTCCTCGATCGCCGCCACCATCGCCCCCTCCCCCGGCGGCGCCCGCTCACCACCAACCTGCCGCCACCACCTCTCCTCCCTCTGCTTCCCGTGCTACCCACCGCCACATCTCCCCCTTTGCTCTCCGTGCTAGCCGTCACCATGGAGCTCGTCCCGGAGCCCGCACATCGCCTCAATTCCGGTATCCGTCTGGATTGAGCGCGCAGCCGTCCTCCACCGAAGTTTCATTCGACCTCGTCTTGGTTTCAAGGTCTCCATTTGTTCCTCTCTATGTTTAGGGTTTAGGTGATTATATTATATAGCATGCATGTTTGTATTTCTAATTATATCGTATGACGGCTAGACTGGTACCGATTTAGCTTCGTAATTTTATTAAGATGGTAATGATACTAGCTATTGTGTTTTAGGCCTAAGAGTTACTTTTGATGTTGGGGTTAAGTGGGTGCATAACTAGGTTTGTTAGATTGGTACTAATAGATATGTTAGTTATATGATAGTAGTAGATTTGTTAGTTAGATGGGTACTGTTAGATTCATTGAATTGATTTGTTACTTAGATTGATAGTAGAAGATTTATTGGTACTAGATTGGTAGTGATATATTTGCACTAGTGTTGGAACATGGTACTAATATTTGTAGTTTTTCATATTTGCACTTGTATAGATATTGGTAGTAGATTTATTGATAGTAGATGTATTATTGGAAGATGGTAGTACTATTGTTAGTATTTTCATATTTGCACTTTCATGGATATTGTTCTCACAATGCATATATTTTTTTATTGTTTTTGCAGGATGTCTCTTATCCAAGATTCTTATCCAAGATGCATATGCGAAGTTGCACCAAGCCCACCTTATGGCGGATGATGGAGGGATTTTAAGCCGCCTGCGCTTGAGGTCCTCTAGAGTTAATGGTCCGGCTAGTGCAAAGCACCCGAGATGCAGTATGACGAGCGATACACGAAGTATATCCGGCGGACCGAGCTTCTGCCTTTTTGCCTTTTATACAACTCGTTTCTCGTGGGATGTCAAAGATGAACCCTTGTGGTATCACCGCACTTGTTGACCGATGGTGTCCCGAGACCCATACCTTTCACTTGTCGTGTGGGGAGATGACCGTGACTTTGCGGAATGTTTCTATGATCCTAGCACTTCCCATCAAGGGTACCCATGTGTGTTTAAGCACTGATACTACTGCTGGATGGCGTCAACTTATGACTTCTCATCGAGAAGGAGTCGGGGATCCTGAGCAGCATGACGCCTTGGATATGGGCGTCGTGCTACGGTGTATGGCGCCATAGTTTGAAGACTGGTATGCTCTTGGCGTAACTCCGGGTCCGCTTTGTTCGGCCAAAAACCAATACAACACAAAATGCAACACGCCGACCCTGGCCCGAGGTCGCGCTCCACACGAGTCGACGACCAAAACGCCCGAGCGAACAAAGTTGACACACAAACACAAACACCGCAACTCAACGATGCGACGGACCAGAGCCGCCGCTCCGATATCCACGCCGTCCCCACGAACACACACTGCCTAGCCGAAGACGAAAAAGAAAATATGCTCGCCACACGAACAAACTGATTGAACACCGCCTAGGGAGGGGAAGGGGCTCCACAACGATGCCTCCAAATAGTGGAGCGGTGTCTGAGATTGCCAATACAATGTGAGGTCGGTACATGGTTTTTACCCGAAGCTCATCAAACCAAGGCACCCGCCTATCTGGCGTACCAGAGCTTGTCTTTCATCTCGCCACCATCCACCACCAACACACTCTATTGGCCCCTCCGTCGCGACACAAAATCACCGCCCTCGTCTGAGGGGGGCGTATACAAACATAACATACTGTCAAAATATAACCGCTAGATATAACCACATAGGGCTAGACAAGCGCTGATCATCAGAGTGAAAATTGTGTACATGGTGGTAGCTGGGTAAAAACAAATAATATACATACTTTTACGGGCATGATGGCAGGGGTGGTATTACTGGGGGATCAGGCGACGAAGAAAATGAAGATCATGAGGAAAACCATGAGCACAAAGAATATCTTCATCATCAGCCAACTGTTTGACGAGATGCTGTCGAGATACTTGAGTAGCTGGCCCTGCGCTCCCTCGACGTTAGCCACCGCCTCCTCCGTGAGCTCATCGATTCTGATTGCTAGGTCCCCCTGCTGAGACACCATGGTTGCCAGCTGTGTGAAGATGTTGCTCAGCTCATGTACGGTTGACTCTACACTCTGAAGAGCCTCAGCTCTGCTCTGCATGTAACTGTCCTGCTGCACTGTCAAGTGTCAACTGCTGCTGTGGCTGCATGAAAACCGGAGTCGATGATGATGCCACATGATCTCCTCCATTGGTCTTCTTCCTCTGAAACAAAGGCGTGGTTGCAGCCCATGGCGCTGGAGGCGCAGAGTCGGAGGGACGTTGACGCATGAATGGATTTGATGCAGCCGAGGAGGAGAACATTTGCCTCCTATTTTCATGAGCCTTCAAGTTCTCTGTCCGCATGGTAAGAACTTGCTTGAATTCTTTCGTTGCAGTCACAAGGCGATATTTAAGGTTGTCCACGGCAATGGTGGAATGATCTGTTTTATCCTTGGAAGGATTATTGCCGCTCTCGTCCTGTGAATTGCAGAGCACTTGTAGGTCGATGACAGCATTGTTCAAAGCACCGATGTCCTTCTTAACAGCTGCAGCCAACTGTTGTATCTCTAAGGTTGGATCGTCGAAAACGGACGTCCTCTTGGCCAATTCGGCGAGGCGCGCGAGCTGATTGGAGGTCTGGTGGATCCCGATCCCGATCTTGGACGCGCAGTCGTTCCTGGCCGACGCGGCGGCAGGGGACGGGGCGGCGTGGCGGCGCGCGCTCTCGACGGCAGAGCGGAACTCGTTGGTGCGGTCCCGGAACGACGCCAGCGCGGACCGCGACGTGTGCATGGCTGCCGCCGTCGGTCTGGATCTGGGGCACCGCGTCGGTTGGGTGTGGATTGATGGGGGAGGAGCACGCTGCGGTGCAGGCCTCGGAGGGTTGATTTTCCCAAGAATTTTGGGTGTGAAATTGACGCGTTGGCTGCAGCCTGCAGGGTCCGAGCCATAGACGCGAAGAAAACGCTAAAGAAAGACCGGAGTCCATGGGCCAGACGGGGCCGATACCGTCTAGGGTTGGGGCTTCGCCAGGCCCAGGCTATAGATAGATGCGGAATCTTGAGCTGCCGCCTAGGTTGGCGATGGAGGTCGGGATCATGGGCAGGGGCGTAGCCAGGCCCAGGCTACCCTGGCCATGGCCTGGGGCGTGTGAGCTAGCTTTTTCGTTGATTTTAGCTATAGTACCTACTGTTTTGCACTGTTCACTACTGTTGCATGAGGTTGGCCCGGGGCGTTGGTTTATCCTGGCTACGCTACTGATCATGGGGGAGGCGCCGGCTTCTACTACCTTCTTCGAGAGCGACAAGGCTGCAGTGGAGGCGGATCCCAAGGCCGAAAAGCTGGCGTCCAGGATCAGAGCGACCGCCGAGGATGCCGAATCGGCGGGGCTACCGAGGATCAAGGTCACGGGCGACGGCAAAAGGATGCATCTGGTTTCCCAGCAGTTCATCGACAAGCTCAAGTCGCGGCCGCGTTTCCCTGTCCCGGACCGCCTGAGCGACGAGCGCCTCCTCGCTCCGTGCGTGGCGACGAGACCAAGTACGCGATCCTGATCGAGGGTTACGAGGCCATGGAGGCGGTGCGGGACTTGGAGACGGACATCCTCCATCAGTACCATGACAAGGGATATGCATACATTGTCATCGCTGATGGGGTCTAGCTAGGAACTAATTAAGTTGCTCTCGCTGCTGGAGGGCTACCTGTTAAGTTACCACTGCTACCGATCTGTACCTATTTCTGTAACTGGTTTGTGTTATCATATCGATCATGGATTGTTGATCTTGCAGATGCAGAATTATACCCTCTGTCTCTTAACAATCAAATTAACTGCTTTTTCTCGTCTTTGGGCTAGCTACGAATTAATCATCTCTGAGTTTCTGATTTTGTTATCCGTTCTTGCAGTGATTGTGATGATATGAAAGGTGCAATAGCTAGCTAGCTAGCTAGCTAGCTAGCTACTAATCATAAATATTAAGTCAATTCAGCCGGATTTAGAATCCAATAGTCAATGCATTGGCCAAATGAACAGGCCCTACCATGAATGTTCGGAATCTGGCAGTCACAAATTCATGGTTATTCCAAAACTAGCTAAAAGTTTGTGAATTTTGTTCACACTAGTAAACGTGTTGCACATATAATATTACGAGAAATCATCGAAAAAGCTAACCTCATTTACCAAGGTGAAAAGACAATATAACAAAATCGTCATCAAGGTACAATAGATTCACTTGCAAATATTTCCGTAGTATCAGCAAACAAAGTCGCACATACTACATCTGTATAATTAACTTGTCTTGTATCTCATGCCCTGGGTGATGATATGTATCTTTTCCAACATCTCAACGGTGTCTCTGAAGATCATCGTTCCACCAGGCTCACACCTGCAATAACCGTGTACATCTCCAGTAGAATGTACATTACTCACACCTGCAACCATTGCACCATTATTCAGAATTTTATGCTAATAATTAGTCTAATTGCTTGCTTAATCTGAACAACCCGTCTAGCAACCCAATGTAAGCAAGCAAAAGCAGCAAGTCTTCAATTATTTTCGTTACCTATCAAGATAAGTTGAATACTTATCAGCGTGATGAGGTCATATGTCCTCGGATACGTAGAGAAAACCTCATATCAGTCACGGTACATAATAAATCATCGAACATGTTAGGACCTGGTGGCTCTGATACCAGGTGTAAGGGTTTCTCTAGTATTCGAATGGATTAACGACACAATGATCCGGATACAAGGAATTCAGCAAGGGTTTGGGAAGAACAGAGAAGTAAGGAGGGGATCAGAGAAGCAAGAGGACAGGAAGATAGAGTCGTTTCCGCCGTGGTCCATGGTCTTGTCATCATTGCCGATAGGAGGGCCCAAGCCCATGATGACTGCTCCAGCGCCGGCCCAGCCCAGGCCCATGCCGAGGTATAGGAAGGGTCCCTGACAGTAAGTGCAAGCGCTAGCGACATGATGTTGCACTGCAGATCTAACCCAAAACATACAATATGTGTAACTGAAATTGTTCAGTCAGCAATCAAAATCAACCTCGTGAAGCACTAATACACCATGGAAATGGAAGAGGGAAAAATGAATAAGTACATGTGTGATTGTATCATCTAAATCCCGTTACCTTGAGTGGAGCACGCACGGACCGAGTTCCGGCGAGGCGCACCGAGTTTCGGCAAAGTTGTCAGAACGGCGGACGTCAGAACGGTAGGACCATGGCAATGTCGAGCACGGACAGAAATTTCGAGCTATGATACTTGCAATCGAGATTGAGTTGTGATTTTGTCGGACGGAATCGCATCCTTTTATAGGCTTGCTGAACTGGAAAAACAGAGTCCATATCAAAGCATTGTTGAGCAGAGTTGTAGATACCTTCGCCTTCCTGAACGGGGAAAGGATTCCGTGTCGGACTGTCGGGCAACACCACAGGTGATCGAGCAGGGCTCGTATCGGAGGAGACCAGTGTTAGTATCGAAGGACAGTTTTTGTTGAAATAGTATCGGAGGGACGCTGGAGGAATTGTGTGGATGGCATTGGGGACGTGGTCGCCAGAGGGGACTGGGAGAGGGCGATGTGAGCGAAGCAAAGTAGCTGATGCGTGTCTGGGCTTATTTTGCTCTAGGCCGATCCGAATTGTTTTTCTCCATCTGAATTTTACGTTGTGTTTTTTTCCTTTTCCCTGTATGCATACGATTCGAATTGTTTTTCTCCATCAGGATTTTACCTTGTGTGAGCGAACATAAGGGTTAAAAAAAGGTTGGACAGTCAAAGTTATTTGGTGCTCGATATTGGGACAATCTTTATCGTTGATTGACAATTGAACATTTTATATTTAATGTATTCTAACATGTTTGCTCTTTCATAAGTAGTATAGATTAGTTGAGCACGAGCAATAAATAACATTTGCACTACAAGTTTTTCTAGCAAAAATCAGAAGCAGAGTTGGGTTTGCTACTAGCTCAAATAGTCAACACGTGTTCTCTTTTCATGTGGTTTTTAATACTGATAAAATTTCCATGACGGTTATTGAGATGACGGCTTTGCTTGGTGGAGGGATCACACTAGAGGAAAAGAAGAGTCTTGTGTGCTTGCTGGTGTTGAATATTTAGACTTTGGAATTAGAGGCTTGTGTACTTTCGATCAGATCTGGCTATTACGATGGCAATGCATGAGCTACCTCATACGAGTTTCATATCTCAGGCGATGGTATACATGGCTTGTATTCCTTCTTATAAATGGTTGTGTTCTCTACAATGAAGGAAATTGTGAGTATTGTGTTGTTAGGTTTAACTGCTTACGTGATGCATTGTTTCAGTTATATGTCATCTCTCGCCCTAATGCTCACATGAGATGATTAATGTCTCTTAACAAGTTGGGTCTACAAGTATAGGCTGAAACCAATTGTTTTCGATCAAAGACTTGTTACAATGTACTCTAGACTTTTATTTTTATTCACTGGTTTTTTGTATGAATTAGACTAGGGCTGCAGAATCGCACGCCTCTTCTCTTCTCATATCCTTTACAAATACTAAACTCCCTATAATCCTTAACTCTCTTTACTCTACGTGTCCTCCAGTAGAGCAATGACAGCTCCTCATAGTGGACCCCACTCACCTCTTATTTTATAGTCATAACTCTAAATATTAAAATTAAATTTGAAACACCCAACGGTGGACCCCACTCATCTCTCATTTTATAGTTCACTCTAAAATAATCCTTGCAATCTTCTTGCTCCACATGTGCTCCAATAGAGTAGTGACACCACCTCACAGTGGACCCCACTCACCTCTAACTTTATAGTCATAACTCTAAATATTAAAATTAAGTTTGAAACACCCCACTGTGTACCCCACTCATCTCTCATTTTATAGTTCACTCTCAAATATTAAACTGAGTTTTTATAAATCTCTTGGATATATACACATTTTACGTATCTGCCAAACTTTCGGTGAAAAACATGGTATTCCCAGCCACACAAAAAAGAAAATTGTGGCTATGAAAAAAATAGCTACATTTCCCCTTCAAAATTTCTCTTTTTGTGCATCCCAAAATACAAAAAATAAAATTTACAAAACTTTTAGAGTGCATACATTACGTACATAGTTGTATGATTTATTTGAAAAAATCAAACCTAGACACGTCATTTGATTTTTTTAGAAAACGAGATACCATGAGTTTGGAGCTATTGGCACTTTCCGGCAACCCTTATCTTTTCTCTGCCGCCAGCACCCACCATAGCGTGCGCCACATGTGCCACGCGACACCGTTTCTTCCCCTCTTCTTTCTCGATCGAGACGTATTCTAAAAACAGCCATTCCAACGCAAATTTTGCCTGTATCTCTGCACACACCTTTGGCTCTGTCAAGGCCCCCAATACTACAAAGCACCTCCTTCCCTGATTGTACTCGATGCAATTGATATATGTATGACATGAAATAATTACGCCAACTATTACTGATTTTAGGATGAGTTACGTGAGAAAAGTCTACTTAACTTTATTGTAATCAAATGAATGATCTTGACTATAGGACCTCGATGGCTAGTCAAATCTTGACTCAACCATCTCTCCGTAATGTTCATCATAGCGTACATTGTCAGAACTTTGTTCAACGTTTTTTGTTAAAATCTTCATAGGCACAATTTAATTTTCATGACATTTCATAATTGTGCTCGTATCCTGATCGTCTAACTGAGTATCTGCATACTTTAAGCTTTTTTATGTGGGGTCATGTTCTCTCTGTTGATGGTGTACTCGTAAAATTGCTGCGACTGATATAATTGTGTTTCCTTCTCTATTTCTCTATGTTTATTATGTGAGGATCCTCAGTGATCGTGTTGCAAAAGAGTTAGACAGTGGCAATATTTTCTCCGTTAGTGGTACTGTTTTTTATATATGATTTACTAAAAAAAATTGTTTATCTATCATGGGTTGTATTAGAGTGGACGTGCAACGCATGTCTCTCCCTTCTAGTATCATATACATGTACAAGGGAATCAGCTTGAGTTACAAGTCACGTCGGAATCAAACCGACTTTAGCAATAGTTGGAAATTAACCTACCGATATCCGATAGTAGCCGATCGTCCTGGTGCAGGACTCTCACATCTTTTCTTGATGCCTCTCCTGCCTTGGAGACATTCATATTACGTGTATCAATGCATGTCTTCTCCATCTCACTAAGATTGTTGTAATGTGGTTCAACCTTTCTTTACTCTAATGGAAACTAGCTATCATTGGGAATCTCTTAAAATGCAGAGCGGCTATACAAATTATGCATAAACGCAAGGGGCCTACTAATGTGTGTTGTGCGCTTTGTGGATACCAGGAAGACACGAACCACATATTCTTCCACTACGTCCTAGCCCGTTTTATGTGGAGTGCAGTTAGAGAACTGTTCGCCTGCTCCTGGAACCCATCCTGTCATGTGGAAGTGCATAGCATGATTAGTCGGTTTAGAGGCCAGCCCAATAAGGTGATGTGGACTTGTGTGGCAGCTCTATACTGGTCTCTTTGGACCAATAGGAACAAGTTCTTCATAGAGGGTGTTTTTCCAAGCCATCCTTCTCATGTGTTGTACAAAACTCTTTCGTATATACAGGTGTGATGGATCGTGGCTAAGAGGACGGACCGGGCAGCGCTAGGAGCGGCGACTGACAAGATTCGTGCTCTACTTAGCTCTCTTAGGGATAGACAACTCTAGTGTCTCCCTATCTTGTCTTCTATCGCTTTGAGGCCATTACTGTTACCCTGTATTTGTGGCTGGCTTGTGCCCTTTGCCTGATGTTGTAATTTGAACTATTTGTATGACTCTGCCGTGTGTGGCTTTATTAAGTTAAAGCAGGGCTCCTCCCGAGTATGTGTTTTATACTATACAAATTATGCTTGACTAACGCATAAGCTTTGGCTCTTAGCAAAAAACTTACCTTAACCATTTAATAATTTGTCATTTGCCTCGTTGCAGGAACTAGAGTAATAGTTTTTTCTAAGCTGTTCCTTGCAGTAATACTTGCTCTTTTATTGTTATTTCACAACTTTTTTTTAGCTGTGACTATTCGTTTTGTTAGTGCATCTATCATACATGTATTAAAAATATTCCTTTTAGGTCAAATTAAGAAGATTCTTAGGTTCAGTTTAATTTCAAATAAGTTGTTTACTAACATACATTGAAACAATTCTATATAGGTTGAGGCCCCAGCCTTACCACATGATGTGGCCCTTGAATATTCCGATGTTGAGTGCTCACGTCCAGTGTGCCTTTCATGCTACCGCCATGAGATGTTCTTAATGGTATAACGCAGGCGGCGGAGCTGTGTCCGGTGAGCTTTGCTCGGTAAGGCGGTCAGTCCTGATGATGCTTCGTGGTTGTGGCGCTTTTTCCTCCGTTTGAGCTCAGGGTGAGCGATTCTGTGGGCCGATGGTGCGGTGCCCTTCGAGCCAGGGTGAGAGGACACGGATCCTCTTCGGCGGTGGAGGTGGAGATTTTGCGGCACAGTTCAACCAATTTGCAGCAGAGGATGGTGTGATTGTCCTTGACAGCTAGCTGCTCCTGTGACCCTCCAGGCCCTCGGTGCTCTCTCCTCTGGTGGATGACAACCTCGACAGCAAGCTGCTTTTATAGCTTATTTTCCGTTTTGCTTGTTTCTGTTCGAAGTCTTTGTAAGCTGTTCTTTCGGCATCTTGTAACTCTGAGCCGCATGGGGCTTTATTAATTTAAAGCTGGGCGTTTTTTGCCTTTTATCTAAAAAAAATGTTCAGGAATGTGATGGTAACAGGTTTTTGCTCAAGAAAGAGCATGATTGTGCTGACAAACCACATTCTTGAAAAAACTGTGTCACTAGAGTGCCTTACATTGGTCACAACCCGTGGTCACGACATGAGGTTATCCAAGATTAACAAATGTTTGTGAATGAGTAAGGAGGCTATCATGGAGGCCAAAAAAAGCTTGCCAATCTATAACAAGACATATTCATGGGAGAGTGCCCTCGACTGTTAACTTGAAGGTTACTGAGCCATATGGCACGTGTTATACGCTAGACAATGTTATGATGCTATCCAATATACACAGTTTCTTTGATGTAATGTTATGAGTTTGTTGTGACAACTTAAGTCTGTCCATCCTAGAGTTGTGATGCAAAGTCCTACCTAATGGTTTCCCTTGTTGTGTATTCTAGTATCTTTTAAATCATTATTTTATTCTTTTACATCAATAATCTTCAATCTTGTTTCTAGTTCACTTATTCTGAACATTTCTGCTATATTGGTGCTGATTGAACCCTTGATTTACTGTCATTATTTTGAGGGAGTAGTCCAATCACAAATGTTACCCTTTTGGGTCCTAGGAGCATATAAAAGGGTCCTCGGAGCATAAAATCTGAATATTTTATTTGAATGTAAAACTTCAAGAAGGAAAAATACATATATTGTGCCATGGGAGAGAAAAACGAAACAAGGTGCCCTGAAACATCAATTCTGGAATCATAAAATTGGCAGGAAAATAGTTTTTCAACATTAACACATAAGCACAGCCATTTACATTTGTATTGTTTTTCCAGATTTATTTATGTTTACATTAAGAACTTTTATATTCGTTCTTGGGTGCTCATTTCAATCCTTAAATTTGAAGATATCTTAATTTTTACCAGGAATTCTTTTGAAACTATTTTTCCGGGATTTACTTGGTCATCTTTTACAACTTGTTCATTATGGCAGGATCATGACACGAGACACGGCCCAGGTCTTAATGGCTACTACCCACCTTCCGCTTCTCCTCGCCACCCCCACCCCCGCTTCGAGTCGTCTCCACTCTCGCCCCCTCCTCCATTCTTCGCCGCTGAAGTAGCCACAAACCATGGCATGACCCATCAATACCTCTTCCTTTCAAGATTTGGAGAATATCGCTAGCAACTCCGGCGAGAGGCCACATTCGAGTGATCATGTGCGCTAGATACAAGGTTCAGAGATTCAGCAAGAATTTCTAACATTCTCTCCAAGAAAGTCACGGATACAGTTTCTAACTTGGGCCCGAGACGAATACAATTTAATTTATACTAAACTTTTATACTTCTCTGCTTCTTATTTATAGGATGTTATAGTATTAAAAGTTTAATTTTATATTTGTTCACATAGTTTAACCATATAACAAGCAATAGTACTAAATATTAGTTTACGTTTTTGTTTGTTTGTAGTGAATTCATTGAAGATACTGAACTATATTTTGTAACAATGTTTGTTCTGTAATTATGTTTTCTAAAATACATGATCTTTAAAATTTATAAGTATGCATGGCAAAGATCTCTAAAGAGTATGATCTAACAAACGTCTCAATAGAAGCTTCTAGTGTATTAAGTAAGCATCTTTATAAAACTTGTACAATATTAACTGAACAAATTTCACTACTTTTTTTAAGACGAATTTCACTACTTTGCTTATTCAGAAGTGTCTAGCAAGTTAAATTTTAACAAATTGGGCATGATTTGTACTTGGTACTGAAATAACATTGTTTGGAATAATCCCGGACAAAAAAATAGTGTGGATTATGGTATGTTTGCCTATGTAAATTTTATTATTTGATATGATCTTATGCAATGCGCTTGTTATACATAAGATATGAAAAAAAGTATCATGTTCAATGGATTATTTTTTAATCTTATCCCTATTACCAAATATTTCTAAATATGTGGTTATACAATTATTTCTAAGATTAAAGAAACAGTTTCTTTTGATGGTGTCCTCTCGGGAAGAAAAAATAGAAAAATGAGCTGGAGATGAGCGTTGGTTAGGTTTCAACCGCGCACGAGCGCGCCGTAGAATATCTTGTCCCATATCGCGTACCATCCAGGGTCCAGAGTCCAGACTCTTGGTCCTAAAACCAACCGAACCTTGGCGGCTTGGCCCTCCCCGGAGCCTCGCGCCGCCGCCGGAAACCGCCGGCTCCCACCGAAGCACGCCTGCCAGCGAAGGAGCTCTCCTTTTCCTTTAGTCCTCGTGCTATCGGCCCATCCGGACGCGCCTCCTTTTGCCCTAGCCCCGTGCCAAGCCGATGGACGAAACCCTAGCCGCCGCCGCAACCCCTGCGCCGGAGCAGGCGGCGCCAGAGACGCTTGAGGAGGTCATGTCCAGACACAGGTTAGCCCCCGCGTCCATGTCCTCGTTCCTTCTCCTTTCCCATGTTTGGGCTGTGGATTTGGTGCGTAATAATAAGCTTCTTCCGGGACAGTCTTGCTCAGAGCTAGTTGCCAGACTTGTGAGCGTAGTGATAGAAGTTATCTTGTCTTTAAAGGTTGTTATGATTGTGCGTATGAGGAAATACAAAGATTGCGTGCTTTAGTTCATGATTTGGACAAGTTCGTTACATTTGGATTGAGGGAATAGTCGAGGAAGGTATCATTTTATTAGTTACTAATTGGTATCTTGGGTTTTTCTTATCAGCAAAGCAAGTTCACAGTTTTGCACATACCTAAGCATATCAGCTATGTAACTAAGAACTGTGATCATACTATCTCAACAGTTCTATTTCCCAATTTTTTAAATCTCAACAGGGTTTCTGTATTACCTTTTTCTCATTACTGTCAGAAATGAATTATCTAGGGAAGTAGATACCACATGCTTCCCTTTACCCTTTTCTAGTTTACCTATTAGTGGTGCATTGAATTATCTAGTGAAGTAGATACCACATGATTACTTGACCATCTCAGCCTTGTAACGAACTAGTTGTGATTATGTCTCAATGGACATCCTACTTTGCCGATTAGTGTTGCCTTACCACATGTTTACCTTTACTATCTGAGTTAACTAAAGAATATAATTATATATTAATCGTTTGCCTGCATTCCTTTTTTTTTGGTTTTCAGATTAGTGTTGCATTGAATTATGTAGGGAAGTAGATAGTCTAGATACAACATGCTCCCTTTACCATCTCAGCTATGTAAAAGGAATGTGATTTATTCTTATAATGTTTCTGCATTACCTTTCTCTAGTTTTCTGGTTAATTTTGCCCTGAATTTTCTAGGGAAATAGAGATCAGATGTAGATGGTTATAATTCCTCTTAGATTGCTTAGCAGAATTTCGTATGAAAAGAGTCCATTACAATAAGGTGTTATCACAGAGCAAGTGATGGTTACAGATGAGATGCACGATACTTTTGGTGACCCATATGTCAGTGTGACAACATGGTTGAATTAAATGCAACATACTATATGAGGTATCTTCTGTAAGTTATAACCCTGCAGACGTGCAGGCTCTAGACAATTGTTAGGAAAGCAATCTGCTCCCAGTTGATTGGTTAGGAATAATATATTGCATTATACACCAATGCATCATATGCATGCCCTGCATCGAAGGCGATATTGAACTCATTAAGATTTGGAGCTAGACAGTTATACTTTGTGTAGCTCACATCTCATCCTTTAATTATTTCTCTGTTGGTGTCACGTGGTTTCTAAGAGATGATTTTTGCCATCACCAACAAGAAATGTTGGATGTTTTTTTAGTTTATGTCACATTGTATCTAAATATAACATGCTTTTTTGATTAAAACAGGAAAGAGAAATCCAAACTCCAGGATAAGGAAACGAGCCTCAAGAAAGCAGCTGCCAAAGGCAGCAAAGCTGAGCAGAAGGCCAAGAAAAAGCAGGTAGAGGAAGAGATATCACGCCTCTCATCTGAGTTGGAGGCGAAACATGCTGCAGAGCTTGCTTCTTTTGGGTACAAACCTGAAGGCAGCTCTGAGAAGGGGAACCTCGACACCTTAGTGAAGGCCATAGCTGGCGTTTCTGTCTCCAGCAACGCGGATTCTGCAAAGCCTGGGAAGGCTGCACGACGGAGAGAGAAGAAGGCAAAGGAAGAAGCTGCTCGAGAGCAGCGAATTCAAGAAGAACAAACCAATCTCGTCAGTGATCGCATGGTAGAAGACGAGAAGCTTGAAAAGAGGCTTGAGCCCTTGGGGTTGACCATTCATGAGATAAAGCCAGATGGCCACTGCTTGTACCGTGCTGTCGAAAACCAGCTGTCACTCCATTCCAAAGGTACCACACAGTACAGCCACCAGGAGCTACGGCAAATGGCAGCCAAGTACATGAGGGAGCACGCTGCAGATTTCCTCCCATTTTTCCTATCAGAGGGCAAAGCCGAGGCTGGACCAGATCCCTCGGAGAGCTTCGAGAGGTACTGCGAAGAGATTGAATCCACCGCTGCTTGGGGCGGGCAACTCGAGCTTGGTGCTCTCACACACTGCTTGAAGAAGCACATAGTGGTCTACTCGGGCTCCTTTCCAGATGTAGAGATGGGCAAAGAATACACCAAGAAGTTGGAACCAGGAGATAACCCTATCAGGCTCTCCTACCACAGGCACGCCTATGGTCTCGGCGAGCACTACAACTCAGTGATCCCCGCTGAGTTATCTTGAGGCGGGAAACCTAATGCTCTTTGTTCCTACTTAATGTGTTTACCCATGATCTCTTGTTGAGTGTACCAATCTTAGCATGTTTACACGGGAGTTTACTTCCCAAACAATTTTGCCTGTAAAACCTGTTTATTTTTCTGTTGCTTCATACCGTGGTGACTCTTCTCATCAGCTATAGTGTGTTGTTTCCTACAAATTACTGAACACGATAGATGTCTTTGCCTTTCTGCATTTTCTGTTTGATTCCTCTTAGAAATGCGAAGGCAATCTGCATCTTTATCATTGTTATGGGTTGGCTTGTAGCTGATTGCCGGCCTCTGTCTGATTCAGTTTGCAGCTTTGTGCAAAAAAAAAAAAAAAAAAAAAAAAAACAGAAATTGGTAATAGATCTTTTTCATGAATGGTATAAGGATAGAACCAGCCAGCATTATTTTGGCAGATAGGTGCTCCAATGTATGTGCTGCGAAATTTTTGGAAAGAAGTGAAGAAATAAACACCAAACAAGGCCATCATGGCTGAAGTTCACACAGTACTACAAGCTATCTCCCTCGCCCAAAGAGCTAGGCATCAGTAACCTGATAAACCAATCAGAAACCAAGGGGAGCTTCTTGTCCAAGGTTCGATTGGCACCAACTAGTTCACCTGCTTCATCATTGCGTCGTAGATACTCCCTCCGTCCAATAATAACTGTCTCAAGTTTGTCAAAAAGTGGATGTATCCATACATGTTTCATGTATAGATACATCCACCATTTGGCAATCTTGAGACACTTATTATTGGACGGAGGGAGTATCATGTATCACGGAGCGCAAGGTGCCTCGGAAGGGAAGATGGACGAAGGCAGCTATCGCAGAAGTTTCAGGCCATGTTTTCTTTTCTGTCTTGATATCAATCATCCAAAATATCAACATGGAGCCGTTGTTCGCAGCAACAAATGCTTAGCAGCATGATGTTCTATTTTGACAGGTACTCCAACAGTGTATGAGGTATGACAATGTTGGAGAGAAGTGAAGAGACGAACCAAACAAGACCATTTTCGCAGTAGTAAAAGGTGGCCATAGCATGGCAGATGGCACTCGACTTTCAAAGTAACTATGTCTATGTTGCTTTTTTTTTTTAGAAAAGGGGGTGCGGATCTTGCAGTGGCCCAGGACTGAATAGCTTCAGCTCCTGCCAATCAATCTGGTTTCTGTCTGCTACTTCCCAGTGAATGAACAGAGATGCATATGCACGTTGCTGGATTTGTTTCTTCGAGAATCACTAACAAAAAAATCAGGCATGCAGAAGTTGATGGAAACATGCTGCTCGTGGTAGAAAATTATGCCATCATGCATGAATGTTTGTAGCTCAGAACCGAATAGCTTCACTGATACTAAACTAATGCACTTTTCAGGCATGCAGAAGCGGATGAAGAACATGCTACTCATGGCAAAATGTTATAAATACAACTGACCCAGGAAACAATGGCATCTTTCATGCTTGTCAAACACTAGTCTGAGATCTCAAGTAACCAAAAAATGGTTTGAAGTGCTCAACTGAATTAGACCAACAGAGTTTGCTATACATCATATATAAACTCAGCCTTCCAAACAGGGTCCACATCAGAACAAAATATGCAGATACCATGTAAGGAGCTGCAAGAATATGCATGAAAAAATACGATGTGAGACATAGGTATCTTATATCACTACCAAAAGGACGTCTCCACGCACATCATGATAAGCACAAGTTAAACTCTCCCTTGTGCATCAAGCACAAAAAGGGAAAGCCACCAAATTAAGAAGTTCATCAAGATTCAAGAACCAGCATATGTAAGTGTCTTGTCGAGTGGCTGCTGTGCTGAAGGTGAGAGAACCTGAGTACACCGCGGGCTAGTAGAAGTCAATGGCAGCTCGTCATAGCACCCAGCTGGACACATGGAGAAGAAGTGGAGTTACCGCGTCGAACCGGTTGGAGAAGAGCTCGCCTAGAGTCCGCAGAAAGCACTTAAGCTCTTGTCGAGAAGAGCCAGAACATCACTGTCGTGAGAGGACTTGCGGAGTGTATGAGAAAGCGAAACTACAGCCAGGTTTCGGAGATCCTGGTTGTCCTTGCGATTGTCCTCATGCTGTACCTGATTCTGCTGGCGATCATGCTCATGCTGTTGCTGAAGCTCGGCCAGATGTCCCTGAAGCTGCTGGCGATCGAGCTCATGCTGTTCCTGAAGCTGCTGGCGATCGAGGTCATGCTGTTGCTGAAACTCGGCCAGATGTCCCTGAAGCTGCTGGCGATCGAGCTCATGCTGTTCCTGAAGCTGCTGGCGATCGAGCTCATGTTGTCGCTGAAGCTCGGCCAGCTGTTCCTGAAGCTGCTGGCGATCAAGCTCATGCTGTCGCTGAAGCTCGGCCAGCTGTCCCTGAAGCTGTTGGCGATCGAGTTCATGCTGTTCCTGAAGCTGCTGGCGATTGAGCTCATGTTGTCGCTGAAGCTCGATCAGTTGTCCCAGAATCTTGTGGAGATCGCTCCCGCTCTGTCGCTGAAGCTCGGTTAGCTGTCCCAGAATCTGCTGGCGATCACGCTCATGCTGTCCCTGAATCTGCTCAAGAATAGCAGTCTGACGATCAATCTGACTCTGCAGCATGGGAGGAGCATCTGCATGCCAACCAGACCCTCCTGCGTCTGCGTCGTGTGCCCCTGGCTGGCTGAATCTGAACTCATCAGGAACCGGGGCAGGCACCATTTGTGGGTCATCTTCCTCGTTAGTGATAACCTCAAGCGCGCACTCCTCTAAGCTCGGGCTAAGCACAGAATCCAAGTGTGCAGGCTCATCATCGTGAAATACAGCTTCCACCTGAGGTGGAAATGACATGCTCGCCACCCTCCTGTCATCAGGTTTCGGAGTCTTGCACGACTTGACAGGCGGAAGTGCCCTGTTCTGCCTCCTCTTCGGAGCCTTGTATAGCTTGAGGTCCAGATTCAACTCATTTCTCATACCATTCTTGAGCCATCCTTTCGTGTAAAACAAGAAAATGAGATATGGGGCGTACGGTAGGCGGCGCCTGATGTCCAGAATAACTTCCTGCATCTCTCCAATCATCAAATCTATCACGTCGATAGGCTTCTCCGACATCAACAAGTGCAAAATCCAAATCTCAAGTGTAGTCAGTGCGTCTCCAGATCTAGGACGGATCGATATCCTCACCACCGCGTGCACAACAGCTGTTTCATGGTTCAACTGATTGGTGTCCTTCCAAAGCTCCATCACGGCATCAGGATTGTTGTAAAGGTGACGGATGCTCTCTAGAGGTGGCAGGTGGACTTCATCCTTGTTCCCATTGGGGTACGCTAAGCTATACACACGAGCACCACTGTCAGATAAGCCAAGATACTTGGCGAAGTCATCTTTGGTCAGCTCACGCTGCTCGTTCCCAAACATGAACCTGATCCTTGACCTGTCCGGGTGAATCCACAGCGTTGCGTAAAACTGACGGATGTACGAATCAGCCCACCTGAGGTCCCGCTTCTCCAACAGCCTGTCGAGCCCCGGAGTAGCAGCAAAGTATCGACGGACATCTGTGCCGGTGCTCTGGTGAACCGACGCCCAGTCGATCCACCTCATATCGCTGGCCGGTTTCTTCAGAGCAAGGGACAAGTCCTTCTGCACAACCGTCCAGAACTGACCGCCTGTCAAGTGCCTCTGATGTGGAAACCACTCCTCCTCTGGCACAAGCCTGAGCTTCTTCATCTTCTTCAGATCGTGTTTCGAGTAGTCCACATCAGGCCGGAGGCTCGGGAAAGCAGAGCGCAAGCGAGAGCGAGAGGCTGAAAAAGGAGCTGCCCTTGCAGCAGCAAGGCGCTGGCGAGAGCGAGAGCGAGAGCCAGTGGCTGAAAAATAAGCTGGAGTGGTAGGCGAAGCAGCCTCTGATCTGGCACCAGCTCTAGTTGGTGTGGCCTTAAGTTCATCCATGTCCTTGGACATACCAGTTTATCAAGAAGAAAGCTCACACACCCAGCTCCCCAAGCAGGTGCACCACTGTCGATCAGTGTCCCCAACAGTCAAGCATAGACTCACAGACCACAAGCACACTCAGACTGTAATCAATCTTGCATCGACAGAAACAAAGCAGCTGATTGCAGTTGTTCCATCCTGTAGGTGGGCTTCTCGGTTTTGGTTCTTGTGTGGACCTTTTTTATCTGCAGTAATTTAATATATATTTAGTGATCTCCAAAAAATCCCAAGAAAAGAGAAAATGAACAGAACACCCAAGGATACATAGATTAGCAGATCAAAAATTGCATGAATGATGAAACATAACTGCATGAACTTTGAATTGCAAAAAAGTGTTTATGAGCATTGTAGTCTATCATAAAGCAGAAGCAAATTGCATGTAGCATATGTCATAATTGCACCAAGTGTAAGTGCAAAAGAATATCTTTGATATGCAGCTTATACAACCAGTTCGTCATAGTCCCACTTCTCTTCCTGCTACGTATATCGTCGCATGCACTAATGTACAGCGATTTCAGATTTGTACCAGTGGGCGTTCAGATTTGCACTAGTTGGTAGGGCTTTCAGGTTGACTAGTGTACAAGGGTAAGAGCAGATGAACACTAATTGCATGTGTGGTAACACATAATGGCATCACAATTTATGATGCAATTAGTGCGTCTTGTTGTGCAATTTGGCAGAATTAAGAGCATAAAGCTTTCAGGGTTTTCACTCGTGGACAACTGCATTTTGAATACAACATAGTTGTGACATCATGAAGTACAAGAAGTTATCAATGGCATAGAGGAAAGTTCATCCTCTAAAAATACGTGAAGAGGAGGAGGTGAGTGAAGGAGCACATCAACAAAAGCCCCTGACCTGGTCATGTGGGAGCCGCTGACGATGATGTAGAGTGTCCTGTTGTCCTTACCGAACGAAGAGCTCCGGCTACGCATTGAGTTTAGCCTTGTTCATCAGACTCTTGAACTGGTTCTTATCAAGCACCTGCAACATTTGCGAATTGCTAGTCAAGTGTGAACTGTGAACAAGTTAATGATCCATCTCTGACGAATAAGATGAACAGACAAAGCAGAAAACCAACGATCCTGTAGCTGGGGTAGTACTTTGCATTTCGAGAGTGGCGTAGTTGCATATACATGTACAGCAAAAAAATGCAAATCAGGAGATGCTAAAAATGTTCATAAAATTGCTAGATTACATCCAGGCAGCCATACTACTCCGAGATTTGAATCATACTAGCAGCTGAACTACACGAGGAACATCGCAAATATGTTCACAGCAGCTCAAACGATCCCAGCTAGCAAAAAACTGATATTACAAACAGCAAAATGTATGGCACCTTGGCCAAACTCTAACTCCTACAGCTTCAAACCGACCAACAGAGTCGTACTCGCACACGAATCACTTCAAACACATGTAGATAAACAGGCTAAAAAGGAGGGACTAGATCTCCTTTTTACTAGCAGTGACAAAGAGGAGCGTTAAAAAATTCAGAAAACTAAAAGAAAAATTAACCATAGGAAATAATTGGCTTCAAGAATACATAGAAATTTTACTGGAAAAGATGGTAAGAAAAAATAAAAACAAAACAAATAACCATTTGCACCTAGAGTGTGACATGACTAAACTCACAAGTCATGGCTAGAGAAACTGCAAAACTGACAAAATGCTATCTTAAGTGAACATATGATGACTATATATAAAGGAATGACTTAGCTGGGAAGTACTTTGCATTTCAAGAATGACATAATTGAATATAAATGTACAGCAAACACATGCAAAAAAGGAGGTGCAAAAAGAATCCAAAAAATTGCTACATTACATTCAGGCAGCTATACTAGTCCAAGATTTGCATCATACTAGCAGCTAAACTACACTAGGAGCATCGCAAAAGATGTTTATTGCGGCTCGCCCGATCCTAGTCACTTAAACTGAGATTACAAATAACAGCCAGTTTCAGTGCAGTGTCATCGCAGGGGGCATTGGGCCAAAATCTAACTCTACTTGAAACAGAGCAACAGTGAATCACTTAAAAAATACTCCAAGCTAATCAGGCTCAAAAGGAAGGTCCAGTATTCCATCTTACATGCACCGAGACAGATTAAAATTCAGAAACCAAACATGGACTGAATCCCACTCATCTAAGCTGCAAAAATGGAAAATCTATCATGGCACGAGATAGATCTGAAAGGCGGGCGGAATCGTGCCCAGGCCCAGCACACATCGTGCCATAATAAACCTAATCCGAACTGAAAAAAATCCCCAGTAGTTAACACAGGTCGGCAGGCCTCGACGCAAGACTCCATTACCGCGACTACAAGTAAGCACCACCAGGCGAGGGACAGAAAGACTACAAGGGAGACGACGCACGGAAAAACAAAGCAGAATAAGGTGGCTCCTCATACCTTGGTTAAACCCTGAACCCACTGCCGCCACAAGCCAGAAGCCAAAGCAAAGTCGCTCACTGTGTTTCCAAAGCTGCTCCTTGGTCTCTCCCTCCCTCACCTCAGTACATGAGAACAAGCAGGCCAAAGCAGGTGACCGTGCGTGCGAGCTAGGGTTTTGGTTCTCAGAAGGATTAAAAATCTACAGAGGAGGGTGAGCAAGCGTTGTGGCAAACCTAGCGCGGACGGCGAGAAGGAGTGCGAAGCCCCGCGGAAGGCGAGCAAGCGCGGCCGTAGCGCCCCAAGGACGATCCGTCGGCGTTGGCGCCGGCCCGGAATGCGGCAGGGGCGCCGCTCCCGAGGAGGACAGACGGCGCGGGCGGGTGCGGGAGCGGCTTGATTGCCCGGAGGTGATCGCCAGCAGCGGGAAGCTCCGGCGGAGACCGGCGGCGGCGGTGAGGTGTGCGGCTGGTCTCTGGTTTGGGAATTTGTTGGAGGTTTGACTCACTTGGACTTGGGTCAACAAACGCAGAGAGCTTCCTCCCGCTAGCTAGAAGACAAAGTGTGGAAGCAAACCGGCTTGGCTTGGCTCCTCGGGAAGGAAACTTGGAAAGTGGGTTTTGAATTTCAGAAGGTCTGCCGCGCCAGTGAATGTGATAGAGAAAGAGACTAGAGAGAGAAAGAGAGACGGCGCAGAGCATCTCTCATCGCCTTGAGAAGCTCTCTCCCTCTCTGCTCCCGTCCCGACCTAGCCGCCCCCTGCCGTCCGTCGCAGCTCCGCGGCGTCTCCACCCCAACCGCCGCCCTCCATTGCTGCCCCAAGGCAAGCCAATGTTTCTCCCCTTCTTTTCCTTGCGGATTTTGGTCTTCTTCCTCTGCCTCTGCTACTACGGTTGGTCAAAATCGTTCAAACCCTAGGCGCTGCTACGATTTGGTCTTCTTTTTCCTTGCTTCTCCCCCTTTATACTGCAGCAGCAGAATTATAGCAGTTTTTTTTTTTTTGAGGTACATTGTCTGATCTGCTGTTTTTGTTTCCCTGCATTCAGGTTTGCTGTTCCTGCAACATGGTAGGTGCTCTCAGAGGATCTCTCCGCCGTACTCCGACGAGGGCCTCCCAGGATTCCGACGCGCCGTCCTCCCGGCACCCTCTCTTTGCCATCCGTACGCCGGTGTCACGGTTTAAGAGGAAGCTGGAGCTGCCAGTGGAGACGCCGGCGGCGAAACCACCGTCGTTGAGTCGGTTCAGTAGACCCCGACCACGCGGCGGCAAGGAGACACCGTTGCGGGTGAGCGCACTTGCCGCTCATGGTGGGTCTGTTCAGCGAAAGCCGACCAAGAGCGTGACGAAGCCGGCGTGCATCGTCCGGACGAGCGGTGGTGCCCGAGGGCTCGGATTGGGGTCGGCGAGGGGGATGCAGGCTACGGTGGTCAACTCGGAGGAGGTGCCGCATTATGAGCTCCAGGAGAACCCCTCTTTCTGGAAGGAGAACAACGTGCAGGTATGCACTACCTGCTGGCTGCTGCTGATTTTTGCTGCTACCTGCTGAAATTATATTGATTGGTTGAGGAATTAGACAAAGCAAGTGCATACTGTGTGTATACAGTTCTCATAAATTTATTACATGTGCCTTGGCAATGAATCATAATTCTGTAATCTCATCTAGTATGCTACGAGATATGGGCGTATGACTCAGAAAGTCCTCCTGTTGTAGTATTAGTTAGCCGTCCAAGACATGAGTTTGTAGTATTTTTTTCCTTTCAGTTTATGTTTATAACAGGCAAGTGTGAATGAGTTCTAAATTTTAATCAGTACACCTGCAGTTTTGCTATATGCATTCCTTACATTTGTGTTTTCTTGTCCAGGTTGTTATCCGTGTCCGGCCTTTAAATAACACTGAGAAAGCCCTTCATGGTTATAACCGGTGCTTGAAGCAAGAAAGTGCGCAGAGCATCAAATGGATCGGACACCCAGAAAAAAGTTTTACGTTTGACCATGTTGCTTGTGAATCGGTGAATCAGGTCCGCTTCAAAACAATTTGGTTCATACGCTTATGCTAATTCTTGGGTTGTGATCTATTCTTGAATTTGCGTTTGCAGGAAGTGCTTTTCCGTGTTGTTGGTTTACCAATGGTTGAGAATTGTATTGCTGGATACAACAGCTGTGTGTTTTCTTACGGGCAGGTACATATTCTTATAACCTTTTTTGTTTTGTTTTACTTATCATGTAGAAATGTATTCATGTGCTTGGACTTTTAATCGTTTGCAGACTGGAAGTGGGAAGACACACACAATGCTTGGTGAAATCAGTGAGTTGGGAAGGAAGCCTGGTCCAGAATGTGGCATGATACCACGTATTTTTGAGTTATTGATTGCAAGAATCAGAGCGGTATTTTTTTTTCTATCTGAGTACATAACAGATAGTTGTTGCTCACTTCATGGTGAAGTGTCTCATAGTGCTATGGATATCAAATCTGTCATGTGCGCATCCCAAAATTGCAGGAAGAAGAAAGCAGGAGGGATGAGAAGATTGAGTACACCTGCAAGTGTTCTTTCCTAGAGATTTACAATGAACAAATTATAGATCTTCTTGACCCATCATCCACAAATCTTCCGGTAGGCTTTCATGTTGTTATTTCAAATGAATACGACTTACTAGTGCAATGCCATTATTTCATTTAATATACTAAGCATCAAAACTAATGTACATGCAGCTTCGAGAAGATAAGATTGATGGAGTCCATGCTGAAAATTTGACTAAATGTGAAGTTACCTATGTCAGTGACATCATAACACTTTTGATGCAGGTAAATACATTTTTTATGAGATATTTTTCTTGCAAATATGCTATGATGACCGTGAATGTATTTTAACTAACTGCATATGCGTGAAACCTACTGCAGGCTTCTGAAAATAGGAAAGTGTCTGCGACAAATATGAATTCTGCAAGTAGCCGCTCCCACAGTGTTTTCACATGCACTATCGAGAGTTGGTGGGAGGAGGATTCTGTACGTAAATCACGATTTGCAAGACTGAATGTAGTTGATCTTGCTGGGACTGAAAGGTAGGTCAATAACATCACTTTTCTCACAACTTGTTCCTAGTGAAATCTTGATCCCTTGGTACATGCACTTGAAACAGGCAAATGGCATCTGGTGCTGAAGGTGAGCGGCTAAAAGAAGCTTCTAATATCAACAGATCGTTGTCAACACTCAGGTTCATGATAACACTCAAAATCGTAGATAAAACATATTTTAATATGAAAAAGAATTTCAGTGTGATGTTATTCAGCCATGCCTACTTTCCTGGATTATGAATTTCAGTCGTGTGATAAAAATTTTAGCTGATGGGAAGAATAGCCATGTTCCTTATAGGAACTCCAAATTGACGTTCCTTCTCCAGGTTACAACCAAGATCTCGATACCATGCTTCTGTATTTATGTTACTGTTTTCCCTTGATGAGTTTTTATTCTAGTCCGCCTATAACATATAGGATTCACTTGGTGGAAACTCGAAGACATTGATTATCTCAAATGTTAGCCCTTCAATGTGGTAATGAACTGTTTGACTTGCATTTGATCCAAACTGAAAAGAGCATGAGACCTTGTTTGGTATCCTCATACAATTTCTATGTGTTTATGTAGTTCAAGTAATGAAACACTCAATACCCTCAAGTTTGCTCAGCGTGCAAGGCTCATTAAGAACAATGTATGTATTTGCCTCTGTCAGCCCCCCGCCCCACACAAAAATACCGGCCACTTGATGACTTGACAATTCTGTTTGATTTTGAAGGCGATTGTGAATGAAGACTCTTTAGGAGATCTGCAGACTTTGCAACATCAGATATGTGTCCTAAAGGTGTCTCTGCAAGATTCTAGTCCAATTTTGTTATATATATAACAGCATCCTATACTGAAAGAAAGTCATCTTATCAGGAGGAGCTTGCTGGCAAAGAGAAGTACTATGAAGATAAACTGAAAGAATTGGAGAAGAAGATGCAAGAAAAGGACAATGATGCTGCAGCATCACTTATTATATGGCATGAAGAGAAAGAGGTAACATTTGAAACGCCATGAGACTTCCATTTTAGTTATCATCCCCTTATTCGTTTTGCATCACATATTACAAGTTTGGTTCAGTTGGATTTGTAAATTACCATATTCACCGTAGGCTTATTTATCTTTCAAGTAAGAGAATATTCTACTACAAAAAGTATACAAGTTTCGCGTGGTTTTAATGTGCAAAATAATATATAATAGGATAGTGCTCATGGAATTTGGAGGCAAGTGTTGCTGCCTTCTTTTGGTTACATGACACAGATATCACTTACTCTTGCCAGGTTTATTCTTGGAAGGCATTTTTGGTTTGTATTTTAATCATGTAATATAATTATGGAAGAACTCCAAGAGACCTTTGACATAGTTCAGCACAGCCTGGTGAATGTCCCTGAGTTTTAATAAGTTCTTTTGAGTTCTAGTAATCTTCTAGCCAGGGAGAAATAGTAAAGTTTGTGAAAGCAGGTCTGGTTGAATCAACACACCAATGTACTTCCACCCTGCAAGATGGGTTGAATGCATTTTTCATTTTGTACATAAAGCAGCAAAGAGTTACCTTCAACTTCTTGAGTTGGTTGATTTTTATTCCGTCCTATCAATTGTGATCATTCTTTCAGGCACTTGAAATTGAGGCTCTTATAGCCAAGTTCCAAGAAGCACATGCAACTATGGATACAGACTCTACAGTCAAGGCACTGATGGATGCGAATGAAAATGCCAAGCTCCAAGAAGAGAAGTACAAACAAAAGGAGTCTTTGTTTATTATCGAAAAGGACGACTTGCTAAGTGAGATCAGTAGTTTGAAGATGCTGCTCGATGTGAAGGAGCAAAATTACCAGGATATGGAAAAGAAATTCGAATCAAGCCTGCTAGAAGCAAATGAGGTAGCCCTTGAACTGGAAGATGGCATCAGGCATCTGAAAAATTTGCTATCGGAGAACATTGAGATTTTTTCTTCGGATGTTTTATGGATGAAGTCAAAACTTCATCAGTTGAGATCTCAGCTCACAAATGCAGTTAGTGAACTGGGTGCAGTTTCTATGGAAAACGGTGAATTGAGATCTCAGCTCAATGTTAATGAACGGATCAGTTATTCTATGAAAGAGGAGTTAGCCCAGAAAAGTAATGCCACTGAAAGAATGGAAGAAAGGTTGACTGAGCTGAGAAATTTACTTGATGAAAGGGGCAGGTTCCTTCAAATTTTGCAAAATGACTTCTCCAAGCTTTCGGACGAGAAAAAATTCAGTGATTCTCAGGTGCTTATCTTGAGAGATAAGCTGGTGATGGCTCAGGCATTGGCAGAAGAAAGTGAAGCAATCGCTACGGAGGCTCGGCAGGTGCTCAGCTACCTACTTCATTACTGTTTTTCTCTTAATACTGCTTGCGTTGTTTTCTTCTATAACCCTTCTGTTGTACTACCCCTATAGATAGCGGATGAAAGGAAGAAATATGCTGAAGATAAGGATGAAGAAGTCAAGCTGTTGGAGAGGTCAATCGATGATCTCGAAAGTACCGTATGTGCTCTAGAGGAGAAGCTAGCAAGTACTGCAAAGAGCGAACAAGGTACTGAACCGAACAAGGATGAAGTTATTAACCTGAAAAGAATTCACGAGGCAATTCGGATAGCGCGCAACTACAAGAATCCCTCGCGAGACTCCCGTAAAAAATAAGAATCCCTCGTGAGACTACAGCTGGGTCAACAGCTTGGGATAGCTTGTGTTCGCAGACCCTAAGCAGGGGTGAGAGTATGCACCTTCTCGTTGTACTTATGGTTGTGCAAACTTGATCGATGGTAAAAATGGAGTTAGTATTGCAACTTTGACCACTTTTGATTTGTTTTTCGAGTTTTTGTCTAAATTTCCCCAATTATGGTACTGTAGTTTTTGCAATTTATTCCTGGAGTTGACAAGCCAATGAACATGCCCGCTGCTTGCTGTGGCATGTCGCGCGCCAGAGCATCCATCTCGCTCCAGCCGCCTCGGACAACAGCAAACGCCAACGACAGAAGGATGGCGGCAGCTGATTAGAGCATTACTAAGATAGGGAAGGAGCAGCCACCGATGCAAACGGCCCTAGAAAACCTAGGCCAATCCTAAGTATTCGCAAGAACGAAGCGCCAAGATCCCAAGCTATTCGCCGCCCTAATCACTTTCTAGAGAAGGGACCTGAAGATCTGACAGCCACATGAAGAATTGAGACATACGATGAGGTCTGGAGAGTTTGATATGTGGCGAGTCTGAGTTAAAAATTTGTTATGCCATTTAATTTTTCAAACAATTGCAGCATATATTTTTTTTAACCAAATTATGCGGCGAAAATTGTTCTCACATTTCTATGTTGGTTCTCTGAACAATGATGTGAAATCAGATAACCTATCCAACAAATCAAAATTTGATTGAAGCACACATAGAATTATATTCATCAAAAGACCAGTATGGGGAAAGAAGGCCACTTGGCTATTGCTATGTTGTATGGCATTACATTGTTTTCTCGCACTAATGCCTCTGTAATCAAGCAAAAACAAAGTTCTTTCAACAAATTAGCTGTCACTTGGGTCCAGCCTTCCCATAAGAGTCGCGCAGGGTAACAGTCCTGTTGAACACAAGCTTATCGGGGGTCGAGTCCGTGTCCACAGCGAAGTAGCCTGGAATTACATCAAAAGCATGATCGTCAGTTGTGTTGAGATAAAAAGAGGAACACTGGCAACATATACAGGTTAAAGGTTTTACCAAGCCGCTCAAACTGGAACTTGTCACCCAGAAGAGCGCTCGCAAGTGACGGTACAGCATAGGCGCCCTTAACAATCTCTTTCGAGTTTGGGTTAAGGTCGCCCAGCCAATTTTCCAATTCGGCAGGATTCTAAGAGAGCAACAAAGACATTCATTAGAAATGACTTTCCAGTTCACACATCTGCTGTGATAGCAAGAAAAGCAGCAAAACTATACCTCTGATAGGAATAATTTCTCAAATAATCTTACTTCAACCTTCAACGGCTCCACTCCAGGTGCAGGCTGAGCAACCCAGTGGAGAACACCCTGAAAAAAGATGCAACCCAAGTCAACATCTGGAATATATTTTATCGCGTCCTAACTCCTCACTAGATTTGGCATATTTGAAAAGATTCAAAATGACCAGTTACCTTAGGTTTAGAAGTCTTTGTGGGGTCATACTCAGCTCGAATTTCGACAATTTCATCTGGTTTATCACCGTAAATAACCTCTGTGCATTTTATCGGGAATGCATACCTAGTAATTAAATAGACAAGTACCATGTTGTAAACATGCTGATATGGAGTAGGCGAACCATCAATAGTGAAGTAAATTCAGATCAACTTTCTCAACACAAGATCAATAGTTCTATATCAATTACCTTAGTAGGGCAGATTTACCAGGAGCTAGCCCATAGTAATCTTTCGAGTCTTTCAGTCGAAAATCAGTTTTTTCAATGTAGACAGTTCTCGAGAAAGGAACCTGTATATAGGTAGCGCATAACAAATTATGAATATTTCTGTTACTGCAATTTTATTGCATTCTTCTGACAGAATTTTAAGCAAGTCGTTCCATAACAACAACACCTATTCAGCTAGTCTTCCAATCATATACTGAACAAGAGAGGCACCTTGTAGTAGGACGAAGCTTCATCAGCAGGAGCATCAGGCCACTTTTTTCCATCAAGGTCTATGACTTTTCCATCTTCCAAGTTAGTTATCACAACCTAATTTAGCAAAGGAAGCACCATCAGTGTGTTAGGAAGTTTCTAAAGGCTGAAGACGTGGAATGGTTTGCAGCAGCAACTGAATGCCAAACCTTTAGAGGATGCAGAACAACCATGGTTCGAGAAGCTGTTTTATTAAGTTCCTCTCTGATATGATATTCTAGACGGTCAACACGAATTAAGCTATTGTCACTGCGCATAAAGAATATCAAGGGCATATCAGTAGCAGAAACAGAAATTTTGTGGTTGAGCATCCGACCCAAAGCACGGTGCATGCAAGCCATCTGTTTACAGTTATTCATATTTTTACCTTCTTGTTATCCCAATTCCACGGATAAATGAATTAATTGCAGTTGCTGACACTCCCCGTCGACGCAGTCCTGCCAGTGTTAAGAGACGAGGATCATCCCACCCATCTACCCACTTCTCTGTCACAAGCCGATTCAACTGCAACATGACAAACAAGGACACCATATATCCGTAAATATAGATCCGACAGGGTAATATTGATTTCTCGATGTTTAAACATACCTTTCTTTTAGACATTACAGTATTTGATATGTTTAGCCTTGAATACTCCCACACATGAGGCTGGTACAAGCCCAGGGCAACAAGTACCCAGTAGTATGATGGGCGACGTATGTCAAACTCAAGCGAGCACAACTAGTGAATAACCACACACAGTTAGTCATGTTATAGTGCAAACAAGCCAAAGCTATTTTGGAAAGGGAAACTTACTGAGTGTGTAATGTTTTCAAATGAGTCCACCATGCAATGGGCATAATCATAGCTGGGATAGATACGCCATTTGTCACCAGCATGTGGATGAGGAGTGAACTATATGGACATCAAAGCATTGAGTTATCAATTTATGAGATATGGCCGTCAATTCGTCAATTGATTTGTGTAACTTACTTTTATTCTATATGCAATTAAGTCGGACATGTTTTTGTTATCATTCTGCATGTCCTGCTTCAATCGGAGAGTTGCTGCGCCCTCAGCAATCAACCCATGTCGCATGTCTTCAAATAACTGCAATGACTGTTTAATGGGCCTATCCCTCCATGGACTATCCATCTTCTTTTCCCTGTATTCCTTTATCTGTTCTGCAGTCTGGCAATCATATACGAGTCAGCATTTGCATAATTTATTTCTCAAGGACTCAAAGTCTGGCAATCATATATGAGTCAGCATTTGCATAATTTATTTCTCAAGGACTCGATACACATGTCCATTTCCTTCTTTCATATTTACTAGCGCACCATGATCGAGAAAGGAGAAAGAAAAGAACCTGGTGATCCACATAGGCCAGTCCTTTCCGTATTAACTCAACTGCATGCTCATTAAAGCTTGAAAATAATCACTTGTATATGTAACTTTGTAGGGCTCCCATCCCATCCACTCGACTATCTCCTGAATGTGGTCAATATATTCCTGCTTTTCAGCTTCTGGATTTGTGTCATCGAACCTGTTGTTCATAGTGTCGTAAATGAGTGCAAAAGAACTGGAGCAGCAAGAATTCTACGTAAGCATTTCTAGACCAAACAACAAAAATAATCAGAACTCTGGATTAAAAATGAAAGTCTATAATTAAATAGATGCAGTGTATAATGTAAGTGAAGAAGCATAAAATTTTCAAGCGGTATTTATTCCATGGTATGGTCAAGACAGACATGAGTTGATAAATGTTGGTACAAAAATGCCCTTAAAGCGACAGGCCAGCAAAGGATATAAAATGGCAAGCAGGAGTAAACTGTTTGAAGTGGAAAAATATATGTTGCTACCTAAGGTAACAATGGCCATTCCGCTCTTTAGCCAGTCCAAAATCAATAAAAATAGCCTGAATAAGATGAAGAATGTAAGCATAATCTTCCATTTTCATGCAGGTGGTGTATATGGAAATGCTTTCATGAAGATTATAAACCTTGGCATGGCCGATATGAAGATATCCATTAGGTTCTGGCGGGAAACGGGTCATCACTTTTCCACCAGTTGCCATAAGATGTTTCTCTAAAATCTCCTTTGTGTTATGCGCCCTCCATATGTTCCCATTGCTGAAGAATATTTCAGTATGAACCTAGTTCGTGAAAGGAAATCAAAACCACTTCAGTTGATTTCTTACAAGTGATAACCAAAACTCAAAAAACAACCAATTGAAGTGCTTAGAAGAATAACAGTGACCACATGGGGATATCAGAGAACAGTAGTGTGCAGAATTAAAATACTAACAGAAATTCATTCATTTTAACTCACAGTTCATGATACCTTATTGTTTTCTGCTGGCTGAGGAAATATAGTGTATGGATTCAGTTCCTCCTCAGATGGCGGGGCAGCAACGGCTACTGCAACTTTTTTCTCCTGTTTCACAGAAAGCACAGCTAGCTAATTTAATAATCACAATAATCAAATCGCCAAACTTTAAACCAAAAGGCTCCACCTCAGCTCACCAACCTCAACTTTTGCTGGTTTTTCTTTCTTCTTTTTCACTGGTTTTACATTGTCAGCTTCCGTCTTTGGACCTAGTATCTCTGCAAGCCTCTTCTCAATCTCTTCCTGTATGAGCAAAATATGAAGAGGCTCAAAATAGAGTTAATACAACCAAAACAAGTCAAGTGCTATATATATAAATTGGTTTGCACCTTTGTCGCCTTGGCATCACCCCAGGGATGCTTCTTCCTAACCTGTCCGCATAGGCTACCCACTGGAAGAAGGAAAAGAAGGATAAATGACCAGTTCCCTCAATAAATTAATCGCCAAATCGAGTAATATAAAAATGAATTGAAAGCCAACCATTTATGTGATACCGCTGCTCTAATATAGCTTCCATATTTTCCTTTAGAACCTCGGCGACAGTAGACTGAATCTCTTCAATTGAAACAACCACACCTGCAGTTACACATCGCGCTCGAGCCAATAAGGTGGTCGGTTGAAAGAATTGACTGAGAATATGCTACTCCAAAGAAATGTGACCCTTTCAAATTCGATCGTAAAAAATGTGAACTTATCCTATATTAGCATCCAAACAATCACATTAACAAGTCACCGTTGTACATTCGCTTTAGTGTCCATTTAGTGACTGTGGCATGCATCAGTAATAATTTGCATACGTCAGTAATAATTTGTAGAAGCACATATACTTATAAGGCAAAAACGTACCTACACCACAGGCTTCTTCAAACTTCCCAATATCCAAGGACTCTGGACCAACATTAGTAAGAAATGACAGAGCAGCATCTAGCTGTGCAGGACTCTTTACCTGAACAGTGACATAAAGAAATACATCAGATTGACAGATTCACAGGATTAAGACGAATGAGCTTCGAAAAAGAGTTCATTATTCATCTATGCTCCCAAAAAGGAACACATAATGCAAACTGATTCCTGAAAGTCGATTGGGGAACAAAGAGGGTAGTAGATATACCTTTGTTGACACAATATAGTTAATGAGAGCAGGACGATGGACGAAGGCATTGTTTGGGTATTTAGTGGCAACCTATTTCATCCAAGAGCAAGTGCACAATTGTAAGCCACACATAAAAAATCTCAAATGTATAAACTATTGAAAAATGACGGTACTCACCGCATAGAGAAGATTTCCAACCGACTTGTCACATCCGCTTATACCAGCCTGTTCATAGGCAGATCCAGTTAAAAGGGAAATCATGGTATGATTTGAATAGATGAATGGCACTGTTTGGTCACACAGTAAGTCAATGCAGCTTGCATCACGGAATAGCAGAAAAAAAAATACAGTAGTAAGAAAGCATACTATAAGCGATAACTGAAAAAAGCATGGTCAGCTACGCTATGAATAGCTCTCTATAGTAAAAACAGCTCATGTAATACTGAAGATTCGATGAAATTGGAACAACGAGAATCATTCTATCGGCTAGAATAGAGAAAACTATTAGAATTGAGTAAATGCAAACTAAATCAAGATGCCATACATCATTAAGTATGTGTTCGATTTGGGCATCTGTAGATCAACTTTACAGTTTAATTGCCACAGGAGAGCCGGGACGAGCTAATTGAGAAACTCTTGAGCAGAATATTCTAACACTAGAACAACTAAATCCCACACCACACTAGGAACCAAGTAAACACAAGGTAATCCCTAAACACGGCAGCGAGCACTCGTCCAATACGAGAAGGCGTAACCCATGGCAATCGTGGATACCTCGGCTATGACGGCGGCTAGGTTGGCGGTGACCTTGGTGTTGACGAGCGCGTTCTCCGCCGTGCGCTGGTCGAGGCCAAGCGCCAGAAGCGTCTCCAGCTGCAGGGCCGAGGCCTTCTCCCCGTCGACCATCGCCGCCTCCCGCTCCGGCCTCGAGACGCGCGCGCGTCAGGCCTGGAGGCTGGACGGCGCCGAAACCCTGGACGCGAGAGAGAGAGAGAGAGAGAGAGAGAGAGAGAGAGGGAGGGAGGGGCACACGCGTGCGGACTATCCGATTCGCTGTAGCGGCGGAGGTGCAGCGGCGAGCGGCCGGCGGCAGCACTGTGACGGCTGTGTAACAGGGGAGAAAGAGGGGATTCGATTTCAGTCTGGTGTGTCTAGAGGACGGCGCGGGTTTGGCGCTGTCGGAGCTCTTATTCAGCGCCGGTTATGTACGGGTACCCTCGTTTCCGATACCGCGCTCGTTTCTCCGTGACCCTAACTCCGGCGGTTTTACAGACTCAGTCCTTTCTTTGCAGAACAGAGCCCGTAAAGCCGGCCGGCCCCGAAAAGTTTTTTTTGGACGCCTAAGAATCCCAGCGGCCAGCCCCAATTTATACCGCGCGGGGTGATTCTCAATTCACAAACCGAGTTTGACCACCGCCTCCGACGAGAAATCCACCGAGTCCTCCGCCGCCTTCGACGAGCGATCCGCCGCCCGCGCCTGCAGATCCGGCACCGCCGAGGCCCGATGGCGCCGAAGAAGGAGCCCAGCGAGCGCGGCTGCGACTTCTCCGACGCCGCGCGCAAGAAGCTCGTCGTCTCCGACGCGGCGAGGAAGCGAGCGTCGCGCTAGTGGACCAACATCGGCCTGAGCCGCCAGCGAAGCTCCTATACCGCGCGGTGCCGGAGTTTGACCGGCAGAAGAGGGAGGCGCTCCGCCGCGGGGAGGGAACCTCGTCCGGTGCAAGCAGCTCCTCGTCGGCCTGCGTGCGTGGAGGGAGTCGCCGGTGGACGCGCCGGAGGAGGAGCCGGAGGGCTACGACGCCACCGCCTTCGGTACCTCCCTCGCACGGGAGGACTTTGTCTCGAGGACACCCTCGAGGCCGTTGTGGTGGTGATGCTGATGCGCTCCGAGCGGGAGGTGGTGGACCACGCCGCGCAGCTCGAGCGCCACGAGGAGATCAACCGCATCTTCTACGAGCAGGGGCTCGTGCAGGCTCGCGCCGTCGCTGAGAAGAAGGCTGAGTGGCAGAGGGAGGCGGAGCTTCATATCGCCTCCTTCATCGACCACGTCTCCGACGAGGAGTGAAGCTCCTCCGCAGCGCCCGTTGCTCCGGTGAGCCTTATTTTGCGTTTTAGGGTTAGGGCGGCGACGCTCTTCAGTTTAGATTAGTGTTAGTGTAAAATGCCGACGAGCATTGGTCTGTAAGGCGAAGAACATGGAAAACTCGATCATGTGTTCGTCGTTTGTTCCCGCGAAATTAAAAAATCTAAATTTCCAGTTCGCTATTCGATTTCTGTTCTGCGATGTCTGTTTTGGGACTGCACGGTCACTGCTACAGATGCTCTCAGTTCGCTTTAATTTTATGGTTCGGCTTTTGTTGCAGGTTCACCGAAAAACCTTCCGATTCTTCTGTTAATTTTAAAAAATTGGTGAAATCGGAAATTTTCCAGATTTTAATTTTTTTACAACTTTAAGAAGTGTTCATGTGGACAAAAATTGTTCATGAATTTGAAAAATGTTCACGAATTTAAAATGTCCCGAATTTAAAAAATGTTCATGAATTAACAAAGTTAATGAATTCGAAAATGTTCATGAATTTAAAAAATATTTAAAATGTCCATAGTTTCTAAAAAATCATAAATTTGAAAAAATATGTTCATGAGTTTATCATTGTTCATTATTTGAAATTTTTCACAAAATTGAAAAATGATCATGAATTTTAAAAAATATGAGAAGAAAATATAAGAAAAAAGAACAAGAAAAGGAACAGAAAAACATGAAAAACCGGAAACAGTAAAACCGAAAGTCGGCGATAGAGGCTGAACCAGCGAACACGAAAAATACAGAAAAAGAAACTTAGAATCTTCTAGAAACTTCACAAAAGTAGAGTTATAACGTATAAGTGATACTAGGTCGACCCACTTATTTTTTGTGATTTACCTTTTTTTTTGTTCTTTTGGTCAATATGTAAATTCATTTTTCTGAACCTATGAAAAAAATTACCCACATGAATAATTTTTTCAACTCATGTAAACCATTTTTCAAAAATATATGAACATTTTTTTATTACGGGTGAACCATTTTTTGAACCGGTGATCTTTTTTTAAAATATACATGAACAATTTAAGATAAGGTGAGGTGTACTTGTCTTGGATACTAGTAAACGTGCACGGTCAACACACGTCTCTAAAATATAAATCCCATTTCTAGTTTAGTGACTTTTTTTTAATAGAGCAATAGATTTCTTGACTAAATCGTGTAAGGATGTGCGAACAACATACAATCCACACACGTTGCATCACTTAAAATCCACAAAGCACCAAGTAATAGTTATTAGTTGCATAAATATTCAATCGAACATCAGTTCAAATTGATAAGTAAGAAACAAGTTCTAGGTAACAATATCCTCTATTTATCATTTCATGAACGCCCATCTCTTTATGCGATCAATAACTCCACGTTCCAAGTCAGGAATATTGTTTATCGCTTCATTGTCTTGATACTTCATAATATGTACCAAAAATCGCTTTCTCAAATCAAAACAATCCTACATATGTATTATACAACATTGTCATATAAAGTTCATGTTCAAAGTGTAGCAAATGAGTATGGTTGGGAATATTCACCGTGGATATCGGAAAAATAAATTTAATCGTGCCATGAGTGCATTAGACTAAAAACCAAATAAGCAGACAAAGCACTGCGTACATATAAAATGTCATATTAAGTGTTAAAATAATCAAGTAAGATTGTATTTAAGTGAAAAGCTTCGTACGTGTGCGAGTTTGTCGGAACAAGAGGAACTTTGCGTCCCCATTTGGAGATGTCGTTCTTCCATTTAGAATTTGGAACTTTGAGCGTTAAACAAGTCAATGCTTCAATCCCAGATCATCTCGTGTAAATTTGCTGGTGATTATCTTCAGAAGAAACCTCCTAGTGTGCTGCTATTCAGGCCGGGCAGAGAAGAGAGATGGCATGTCAGGTACTACCATTCCAGCAACACTCTACTCTCGCGGTTTGCGGTTTCAATGAAATCGGGGCGAGGCCCTTTATATCTTAAAAAAATGCTGGTTCAGGTTCGTCAGGGTCCTAGGGACAGCGGGTTGCGCAAGTGTGACGTGTGCGTCTTCGAGCTGATGAAAGGCGCGAGGAAGAAGAAGGTGATGATGGCCGTCCATGTCGCCAGGAAGTGGAAGGCCGACTGCCGGTTTGTTAAGGTAGCCTAATTCAAATCCATGCACATCCTTTCTTCTGCATTTTGGTATGGAATGTGTGCCACTGGAAACTGAACCTGTACTGGTTGGTGTTGCACCGCACTTGCATCCGCACGTTTTGTACCCTAATCAAAGTTATGTAGTGACACGGCAGTTGGCGGTCTTGGCTGTGACACGGCGATGGATCAAAATGAATTCGTCGGTGGCGGCGGCTCCGGGCCCACAGCACGTGGCAGGCTGGCTGCGGCGCGACGGATCCGGCTGGTGGCTGCTCCTCCGTGGTGGAGGAGGCCTCGGTGGATGGCTGGCGACGCGGCCGTCACGGCGGCGGCTGCGCCCAGGGTGGTGGCGGTCCCGGATGGGCCTATGTGGGCCGTGGCTTTGGCTACGGTTGGGGAGCGAGGTGGAGGACGGCGTTGTGGGCGCGGTGGCGGCTGCTCGGGTTCTCTCGCGGGCAGCGGTGATGATCCGGACGGAGGCTTTTGTCGTGGCGTCGGGGAGCCTAGGCGTGGCGGCGCGCGGGATGCTGGGTCTGCTGCCTTGTTTGGCCGAGCACCATGACCTCTTTGTGGCATTGGGCGGCGGCCCCGGATGGTGGTTTTCGTATCGCGCCGAGCTAGGAGGAGGCTCCGTGGGAGGTGGATCTGGGCCCCGGCGCCTAGTTCTGTTTGTGGCCTCAGATCGTCGGGCGCGTGGGGCTGGCGATCTGCGTGTGGGATGGAGTTGGTGGTCTGGCCAGTCCCGTGCGGCAGTTGCGAGGTATGCGGCACATCATCGGGCGAAAGCCTTGTCCTGGCTGTCGGTCGGGACCGACGACGGCGACGCCCTCTGGTGTCGTGTCCTTCTTGAAGGCGTCATCGTGGCGGTGCTCGCGCTGCTCGCCCTGGTACTCCGGGAAAACCCCAGTGATGTAGCCCAGGTCACGACCATCCCATGTCGTCATCGAACTCAAAGGTGAACTCCTTCCCTTATATGACCCACAATATGTCGCCTTCGAACGATATGCTACTTGAGCATCTACCCCTTTGCTATGCTAGGTATCACTTGACAAGTACGAACATTCGGGGAGATGCCAAGGAAGCCCAAGACTCAAGATCATCCAAGGCGTACGCGTGGAAGAGGAGGAGAAAGCGACGAGACGAAGTTGAAGAAGATGGCAAAAACTGTCAGGCCGGCCTCCAGCCCGGCCTGGCCGGCCTGCCACCCGAAGCCGCCGGCCTGCAGGCCGGCCTCCAGCCCAGCCTGGCCGGCCTGCCACCCGAAGCCGCCGACCTCCAGCCCGGCCTCCAGTCCGGCCTCCAGCCCAGCCTAGCCGGCTTTCCTGCGCGCGTTGACTTTTAAGTCATGTAACTTACCCCTTCGTCTAGACTATAAATACCCACTTGGCTGCCTAGGGTTAGGGTTAGACTATGTTTTGAGATTAGAGTAGAGCTGTGCTCCTTCACCTCAAGATGGTCTCCTTCCTCCCCTTGTGGGGATGGTTCCTCCCCTAGTGGAAAAGATCCCTCTTGTGGATTCAAGACCTCTACTTGTAGTTCGACTACTTGCCAATCTTTCATCATCGGGTGACTTTATTGGATCGGTTTGGTTGACCGTTGGAGAAACAACCATCCAAGATCCCTTCTTGTATCTACTTGCCGATCTCCCACCCTCGTGTGATTCTATTGGGCCGGTTGGACCGACCGGTAAGGGAAACGGTTCTTGTATCGGGTTTGTGTTCATGTATTTCTTGGTGTTCTTCGTGTTTCTCCGTGTTCTTGCGTGTGCTCGTCCACCTCCGCCGTCAATCCGTGAAGATCGGGCCACCCTAGAAGTCCTAACTTCATCATATGGTATCAGAGCATGGTTGCCACGGATTGATTTGTGTTTTCCACCCCCAAATTCACCAATTTTTTCATTGATTTTGAGAAATTCGAAAATTTCCACCAAAAATAGCCTCAAATTGCTTTTGGATCGATCTGTGAATCTTGTGTGTTTTTTCAAGTTTTGATCCATAGATCTATTGCTCCACTAGTTGATCTTGCTTCCTTTGCGTTTCATGGCCAAATTCTATTGATTTCCCCTTCGATTTGAGGTTTTTCGGGCCGTTTTTCCGCCAAAATCGCGGATTTTCGAGGGTCAACTTCACGTGGGTCAACCGGCCTCCAAGCCGGCCTCAAACCGGCCTAGGCCGGCCCACAATCCGACCCCGCCGGCCTCCAGGCCGGCCTCCAGCCCAACCTCGGCCGACCTCCAAGAAACTAAAATTTTCAGAAAATTGTTTTGGTCATATCTTTTGATTCCGGACTCCGTTTTTTGTGTTCTTTGGCTCGTTTCGAAGCTACGATCAAGGCCTACATCACCATTGCGGTTGATCCATCATCTACCACCACCAAAATTCGTGGGCAAGCACGAAGCTTCTACAACAAAGGGTGAAGAACATCGACGAAAGGTATAACATCGCTAACCTTTACCCCTTGCCATTCCTTTGTGAGCCACACTATATCTTTGCGATTACCATGTCCTATTAAGGCTAGCTCTTGATGATTGCTTGGGCTTTGCACATTTGCACCGTGTAGTTTCCGAGCAAAAGTTGTATGCGCTAGTTGATATATATCTTGTGTGGGCATCAAAAGAAGTGGTTGTGTAAAAGGGAAAAGAATCAAAAGATAAAATTGAAAAGAAGCAAAAAGTGCCAATTCAAAAGAAAGAAAATAAGAAAGAAAATAAGAAACACCACTTGCCATATCTTATAGGAAGCGCGCAAGCTCGATGAACATCTTGTAGGTGGTACATTTTGTGCAAATCTTGTAGCCTACCAATAAATTGCAATCGAGCTAGTGGCTCTCCTAGTACTTGTGCAACACGAGCTTATAGTCTTCGCTAGGATCATATGGTTCTTTAGCTCACTTCTTGGTTGCATAAGTCCCATTTATCTCTCTGTACGTGTGTTTCCTATCTTTGAGATTGAATTGTGTGATTTCTGTGGCGCACCTAGGGGTGCGCCACAGAATTTAAATTTTTGTGGCGTGATGTCTGTGGCGCACCCACCATGCGCCACAGAAAGGCACAGTGGGTGCGCCACAGAAAGCCTTTTCCCTACTAGTGCTACTTGCTTTAACAATATCTTGGTTTCCGGTTGGTTCCATTTGCTTTCCACCTACCATACCTACCTACCAACTTTTCAGCCGTGTGTGTTTTGGAGTTTGCTTTGCAATACTAGAACACAAACATTTTACTTTGTGATGTTTCCCTTGGTTGTCCACGACGTCTAATACTATCTACAAGGTGAGAGGTTGTGTTCTAGTTCCTTTCCACTCCACATATATACACTTGTCTTATGAGTTGACATGTCTAGGGAGAGCGAATGCAACTATGGAGCCTATGAGGAGGACTACACGATGAGTCACATGTACTATGATGCCTCAAACTTTGAGGACATGGGGGACTACTACGACTACACCGACAATGACCCCCATGACATGATGGAGCATCGCCAAGACTTCCGCTACAACTACTTCGACTACGACTCCGACTATTCAAGCGTCCACGACATGGAGCGGTACCACGACGTCGACAAACCTTCATCATATGGTATCGACTCCAAGTACACAATAATCTACCACGACTCCGACTACCAAGCTCCAACGACAATGAGGTGCAAGTGTCTTCATATGCCTCATCACATGGTACCGACTTCGACTACAACGACATGGTGGAGCGCCACTACTACGACTACAACTCCGATGACATGGTGGAGAATGTCTACGACTACTACTCTTGTAGCATGTGCGACGACTTCGACAACATGCAAGAGGAGAGGACCCCCATCACCACCATGTTCAAGAGCGGCACCACCAAGCGTCATGGCACAACCTACTATGGTTCAAGCTCAAGACGGTGCTCCTACAAGACCACCATGCACTCATCCTTTGGAGCTCCATCTACTTCAAGAAGGCGCCATGAGACGAACATTGCAAAATGTGCCAAGTGTCCCAAATCTACATCAACTTCACAAAGGCGTCATGACAAGGACATCGCCAAGAGCGACAAGCTTCAACACTCTACATCCACCAAAAGACGGCGTCACACAAAGTGCATCGACAAGGCCAAGCCAAGCCAAGGCCCATCTAGCTCATCAAGGCGCCACAAGAAAGATGCCAAGGTGGACCACAATATTTCCAAGCTTGAAGCCGACATCGACACACTAACCAAGCGTCGGAACATGTCACCAAGCTCTAGTCGAAGCTCCAAGACAAGGTCACCAAAGCAACAAGCACGTCGACGTCGACATGAGGAGAAGCATCCAAATGACTTTCGGCGACACCCCTCCACTCAAGAGCGTCAACGTCGACATGAGGAGAAGTCAAAAAGGACGGCACGCCATCAAGCACATACGCCTACACTCCAAGTTCAAGGTGCAACCTCCACATCCAAGATGGCGGCAAGTGCACATCATAAGGTGTCTCAATCTAGTGTTGATGCTATTGTTGACGAGTTCATGGCCGACATCGACAAGTTCTTCGAGTAATGGTCAAGCTCACGTCGACGCCCCAAGAAGCATGGCAACACTCGTGAGGCTACGACCACTACATTGGAGCCCTTCTCAAGCACTTCCCATGATATGGTTCCTACGCCAAGTGCCACCACCATAATGGCCCCCATATGGCAAGATGAAGATCTCACATGCGACAATTGCCAAGGCCAAGACCACGATCCGCGGGAATGTCCCAATCTCTTGTGCCCCCTATGCAATGGCCAAGGTCACATGATGTGGGATTGCCAAGTTGGTAACCAAGATAGTGAGAAGACGGTCGAGCATGGGATTTTCCCTTCGATCAAGGAGGCGAGCATGGATGATGCTATCACTTTGGTTGACGCGCCAAGTGAAATTGCCGAGCATGGGATTTTCCCTTCGGCAAAGGAGTCGAGTGATGATGCCTACACTATGGCATTGACCTTTGGAGGCGCGATGGTTGAGGAGGTTGAGCATGGGAGTTTCCCTTCAACCTTGGAGGCGTTTGGAGTTGAGAACATTGAGCCTACCCTCTTGTATTTGACTTATGAGATGGTACCAATCCATGTGAGCATGAGATCCACTTAGCCCACTTGAGTGAGAGTGAGAGTGAGTTGACTGCCTCCACCATATGTGAGTTTGAGTGCTTTCACTTTGAGGGAATGAGTGATACACCACTTGAGTTGAGAGAGGTAGTTGATAGGTCTTGTGAGACCATTTCGATTTCTAACAACTTAACTTCTACCTCTAGTGTGTTTTCTCATTGTGTGCTAGGTTCCATGGATGATGAGACGCCTATCCTCGACTTGACGATGCCCCAAATGGAGAAGATGTACATGGAGGATGATGATGATGCCACCCCATGTCTACTTCAAGTTGGACAAGTCGGCTACATGGAAGCCCCTACTACTTCAATACCTACTTCACATGAGTGGGACTACCAAGGTATGGGTGTTGATGTGACCATGTTCCCTCTAGTGGACATGATGAATTATGATTGCTTGCATGCTATGGATGATTCTTTTGAGGTCACATATGATTCATTCTTATTCACTTGTGATACTTTGTTTGAAACCAATGTTGATCAAGTGGAATTACCTATTTGTGATGATTTTGCCATGAGCATGCCTTGTTATGAATGTTTCCATTTTTCTTCCATTGTGGCATGCAACATGTTGAACAATTTCTCTTTCACATGTGTTGCTTGCAATAATGTTGAAATGCTTGATAATGAGATTGCCCCCATAGCTTTCTCACTTTTTGGAGATGTTTCATTTTCTCTTATGGACCTTGTTCCATCCTTCACTTTGCATAGTGACTATCCACATATGTCATATTTTTCAATTGATTTTTGTGTGGTTGGTGATGTGCAAATGAAGAGACGCGTCATGATGGATGATGTGTTCATATACCGTGCACATAACTTCTTCATATGGTGTCTTGTGTGTGCCGGTAACCGCATGATAATGTCAACCTCTCTTGAGCATGAGTTGACAAAAAGAGCTCTTAAGAGCATACACTTGAGTCATGGATTGAACCCAGCTATAATACCCTTCCCATGTTTTGCATCAAACAAGTTGAACAATTTCTCTTGCTTATGGTTTGTTTGCAATCATGATGGTGTTTTTGGTCTCTCCTATGACAAGCATGTTTCCTTGATCTTTAACATGGATGATTTATGTGTTGCCACAAATATGATGAACACTTGTCCTTTCCAATGGCTTGTTGGCAACCATAATGACATTTTGTGTATGTCTTGTCATGAGTGTGTTGGTTTATACCAATTTGGTGTTGCAACAAATATGAAGAAAACTTGCTATTTCATGTGCTTTGTTTGCACCCATGATGATATTTTGGACATTCTTCATTGTGTGTGTTTGCCAAATTCTCCTCTTGTTGCATCAAGGTTGATGACAAATTACTCTTTCCAATGCCTTGTGTGCAATGATAATCATATGGTTCAACATGAGATACCTAGATGGCATCCTCATATTTTCATGGAGTTTTTGTGTTTCCACATTTTGAAGATGTTCCATTGGATTGCTTGCACATTGACCTTGCACTTGCACTATCTTTTCATATTCTTGTGTTCTGCTAACGGTGCTATGATAAAGAATGGACATGTCATTGTTGATATGCTCATCTTTCTTGCACACACATGGTTTGCTTGGTCTTTGGTGTTTGTAGGCATGGTGAATTCCAATTCTTCGACAACACATCTACCTCCTTTGCATGGTGATGAAGAGCAAGTGTCGAGGACGACTCTTTTTAAAGGGGGGGAGATGATGTAGCCTTGGTCACGACCATCACCATGTCAAGACCCTCAACACATCCCATGTCGTCATCGAACTCAAAGGTAAACTCCTTCCCTTATATGACCCACAATATGTCGCCTTCGAACGGTATGCTACTTGAGCATCTACCCCTTTGCTATGCTAGGTATCACTTGACAAGTACAGACATTCGGGGAGATGCCAAGGAAGCTCAAGACTCAAGATCATCCAAGACGTACGCGTGGAAGAGGAGGAGAAAGCGACGAGACGAAGTTGAATAAGATGGCAAAAACTGTTAGGCCGGCCTCCAGCCCGGCCTACAGCCCGGCCTGGCCGGCCTGCCACCCGAAGCCGCCGGCCTCCAGCCCGGCCTCCAGCCCAGCCTGGCCGGCCTGCCACCCGAAGCCGCCGGCCTCCAGCCCGGCATCCAGCCCGGCCTACAGTCCGGCCTCCAGGCCGGCCTCCAGCCCAGCCTGGCCGGCTTTCCTGCGCGCGTTGACTTTTAAGTCATGTAACTTACCCCTTCGTCCTAGACTATAAATACCCCCTTGGCTGCCTAGGGTTAGGGTTAGACTATGTTTTGAGATTAGAGTAGAGCTGTGCTCCTTCACCTCAAGATGGTCTCCTTCCTCCCCTTGTGGGGATGGTTCCTCCCCTAGTGGAGAAGATCCCTCTTGTGGATTCAAGACCTCTACTTGTAGTTTGACTACTTGCCAATCTTTCATCCTCGGGTGACTTTATTGGATCAGTTTGGTTGACCGTTGGAGAAACAACCATCCAAGATCCCTTCTTGTATCTACTTGCCGATCTCCCACCCTCGTGTGGATTCTATTGGGCCGGTTGGACCGACCGGTAAGTGAAACGGTTCTTGTATCGGGTTTGTGTTCTTGTATTTCTTGGTGTTCTTCGTGTTTCTCCGTGTTCTTGCGTGTGTTCGTCCACCTCCGCCGTCAATCCGTGAAGATCGGGCCACCCTAGAAGTCCTAACTTCATCACCCATATCCTGCGTGGGATCGGGCGAGGTCGGCGCTTTGGCGTTGTTTGCCTCTTGAGGCCTCGCCTTAAATGTTCCACCGGCCAGAGGGATCTGTGGAGTGCTGGTGGTTGGTGACGACGATTTCTTCGTCTTCGGCTAGGTGGTGCGCGGCCCTGGGTCTGGCGTGGATGTCGGAGTGGCGGCTCCGGGTTTCGCTCGCATTGAGGTCGCCTCCGCCGTGTTTAGTGTCAACTATGGTTGCTAGGGCGACATGGTCGTCGACTCGTCTTGGGACGTGGCCTTGGGGCCGGTGTAGATGTCGGAGCGGCGGCTCCGGATTTCTCCTTGCGTTGAGGTCACCTCCGCCGTGTTAGTGTCGGCTATGGTTGGTAGGGCAACATGGTCGTCGACTCGTTTTTGGGGCGTAGCCTTGGGGCCGGTGTGGTGCGTTGTGTTGTATGGTTTTTGGCCGGTTTCCCCTATAAACTGTCTAACTCTTTTCGACTTTATCAATCAAAGGCATTGCCGAGGTTCAAAATGAATTCCGTGGCATGTTAGAATTTTTTAGCTGCGTACTGAATGTTTCTAGATTGTGAGCTGCGTACTGGTTTGACTGATGCTTTTTTTTTTTGACTTGGCTGATGCACATTTCGTGAGTGTGTATGTGGTCTTTTACTTTAGTCCCACACTGCTTGATTACTGTGCGATGTCTTGGTTCAAATACGCAGGCCGTGGCATGAGTGATCGCCGAGCCAAGTCGCGCTGGCTTGTAACCCTAGCGGGGGAATGAAGGTGGTGGGATCGACCGGGCCTGCGGCGCATTGCAGGGGCCGTGTTCCATGACGTGCAACATGTGCAGTGGGCGGCGCCCTTCGCCGGTGCTAACCCTAGCGCCCTCGGCAGGCCTCTGGACGCACTCCTGAGCCGGCGGGAGTCACGCGCTGCTGGCATGCCGAGTGCAGCAACGGCACCCGTTCGTCGATGTGTGGAATCGGCTCGGTCCGTGCGCCTCACCCTCCGGCCAGACCACCAATTCTTTTGCTATTCAATCTGATTCATTCTTACATCAGGTTGGAACTTGCAGATGAAAATAGTAATCCTAGTTTAGGACTTGTGCGATTCTTTTACTCATGGTTATCTTTCTCACAACTTGAATGCTCTGCTTATTCCATGGTTCAGTTGCGTTTTGCCATAATAATACTCTGATACTCTTGTCATTCGCGGTGTGCCTAACTCTGGTTTGAAGAAAGATGAACTGAAGTTGGCTGCTCTCTCTTCCGTGCTGGATTTTGTCTGCGCACCGTGCTTTCTGTTGGATTTTGCTGTGGCTTGTGAATTAGTAAAAACATAGTGCAGCATGTTGCATCAGTCTGCTACCTTCTCTGTGTTGTGCACTGTCCCCAGAATGATACTTCAAAAGGTTGTGGTTCTTTTTTGGTTGTGATTTTGCGTTCCAGTACAAATTTGGCATCTCAACTCAATGAAGCGGTAACTGGGATTACTTGATGCTTTGATTGACAACAATTAATAATCTTCTGAGTTCCTGGAAGTTACTAATAGTGAAGAGACTGGATGTCCAGAGTTCACAACTGAATGGAACGAAATTAAATCCAGTGCACTGTTTGCAGCCAACTTACCTTCCTCCAAGATGATGTAAGCACATCACAAGTCCTAATGCATATGCCGTGGTGACCCCACTTGACAGTGGGTGAGGTCTATAGACACATGGTCCACTAGTCTCTTCAGAACTGAACTTGTAGGTGAAATCCATTTATGTACGCAGTTACTCCTCTCATCTTCTCCAAAGACACTCTCTCACTCTCTGAACTTGAAGAGCAAAAGGCAAGAACTCTCTCTCTCTCTCAATGCGTGTGTGAGTTTGAAACATTTTCAGCTGGGACAATGTTGAATAGCAGGTGATGATGGCTGGGAGTGGGAAGGGGTGTGAGGGGTGCAGGGAGTGGCAAGAGCACTACTACTGGGAACACATGGATGTGAACAAGATCAGGTTCTTCAAGCTCATGACAGGCGAGTTTCAGCAGCAAATTGTAAGTACTTAGATATTCTATAAGCATCCTGCCAAGTGTCAGTTTTCTAAGCATCATGTGCTTAGGTTGAGCGATTGTGCTAGTTTGTATTTATTCAAGTACAGAACAGGTGAAATTTTCTTGCCAGGATTTCATTTTTGTATGGACGGTTTACTAGTAAAGCTGATTAACAAAAAAACAGAACAACTTCTGTGTTTCTAGTCCTTGTAAATCTGATTATATTTTTTTAGGGAGAAGAGATTAAAAGCAGCCCCTGATTATGTACAAAGCATAAAAAATCCTTACAAGGCTTATACTATTTGATTGGTACATCCACAGAACAATAGATGCATCGATATACCTCTGTCAAAGGACTGTAATGTAGAAATAAAACAATATCTTATGAAACTAAACATCTGAATATTCCCTTAAAAGTCTTGTGAATAATTATTTGTAAATCTTCTATTTCTCCATCTTAGCGCATACCGGACAAGTTTGCGAGCAACTTCATCAGGCAGATGCACACCGCAGAGGGACTTGACCTGAAAGCCCCGAGCGGCGAGACATGGCATGTGGGTGTCACCAAGGTTGCCAGTGAGCTGTTCTTGGGGTCAGGATGGGGAGATTTTGTCAAGGCTCATAAGCTGCAGGAGAATGACCTTCTGATCTTCACATGCACTGGCAAAAGCTCCTTTGAGGTCCTGATCTTCGACGCGAGTGGTTGCGAGAAACTGTCTCCTCTGTTCATGGGCAAAATGCGCGAACATTTTGACCATATGCTGGATCGACATGTTGAGCAATACTCTTTGACTGTTGATGATGATTCTGATGATGATACTAGTGTACCCTCTCAGTTGGTTGGGTCTCCTCTTAATGCCTCCACTTCAAAGAAATGCAGTGCCAAGACTAAACCAAGTAAGTAGCACCAGAATTTTGTGGCGTGCCTGACGAGATTTCATAACTTTGTGGGGTTAGCTAACATATGTTATGCAATTATGCACCAAAATTTATGTGTTTTTTTTAAATAAAAGTGTGGTAAATTTCTATGTACTATATATAGGGTTCATGTGCACTGATTTTTCTCTACAGGGAAAGAGCTTCCTGATTACCAGACAGTAGCAGCAGTGATGTTAAGCTGGAGGCAACTGATGAAGAGGAGAGTGATCATGACAGTGACACTGAGCCCGATCACTACTACTCGAAGTCTGCGGGTCAGCTAATTGACGACGAAAAACGGCAAATCATTAGGCTGGCTTCGACCCTACCAGGCAATCCCGCATTTGTGACGGTTCTGCAGAGGACCCATCTCCAACGCAAGAACAACTTTCTGGTAAGTTTCATCAGTTAGGATGACCACTTAGTACTTGCAAAGTTTTTGATTTAATCAACGCATGAACAAGGCTAATTTGCATCCAGCTGAGCATTTCGACTTGTTAACCACAGTACTTTTCGTCAAGTTTACTTGCTATAGTTCTAACAATCAATGCTTTCGGTGCAGATCGTCCCTTGTGGATTTGCTGCTGATCATCTTCAGAAGAAACCTCCTGGCGTCCTGTTATTCAGGCCGAGCAGAGAAGAGAAGTGGCGTGTCAGGTACTACCATTCCAACAACACCAGAGGCTTCAACTGTCAGCGTTGGGTCAGGTTCGTCAGCGACAACAGGCTGCACGAGGGCGACGTCTGCGTCTTCGAGCTGATCAAAGGCGCGAGGAAGAAGACGATGACGATGGCCGTCCATGTCGCCAGGAAGAGGAAGGCCGACGGCCGGTTTGTTAAGGTGGCCTAGTTTAGAAGTCCCTGCACACCCTTTCTCCTACATTTTGGTATGGAATATATGCCACTGGAAACTGAACCTATAGTAGCTGGTGTTGCACTGCAGTTGCATCAGATGCAAGTGCACGTTTTGTACCCTAATCAAAGTTATGTATGCTGGCAATCCCTGTATGACAGTATTATTTCCTTGTTCTTTTATTTGACGCTTACTGTGTCTCTAACGTGCGGGCCAGGACCCTCATTGTCAGTGACACGGCTAGGGATTATAAGAAATTTAGGTAGTGTCTTTAAGGAACGTGGCTACTAGAACAAGGTGTGATGTGTGTACTGAACTAGTGTGAAGTGTTTCCTACTTCCTTCGCTGCAACTTACTTATCTCATGGGCGTACGTGGATCGGAATAAATTGTTTTGTGAAGCAATATGGTTACTAAAACAAGGTGTGAGCTGAGATGTGTACTGAATGTTTGTACCAAATGAGTGGCCAGTCCTGGTGTCTGCTCTCCATGCAGCCTTAGGGCATCTCTAACCGATCCCAATCGGTTAGAGGAGTAAACGGAGGAGTAAACTTTAGAGGAGTAAAAGTACTCCTCTAAATGTGATCGGCACCTAACCGAACCCTATTTTTAGAGGAGTAAAATTATTTTTCATCATTTGCAATACAAATAGGTTGATACAAACACATATAGTATCATAGGTTTTGATACCGATACAACCCGATACACCAAAATAGATACCGATACAACTCGATACAATTGATACATAGAGAGTACATACTTCTCCCCATAGATATCGATACAACCCGATAGAATCCGGCACAAACCAAAGTGTTCTTGTTATGCATTTGAACGCATAACAAGAATGTGCCATCTATTTAACATCGATGAAAGCGATCTACCATCTCCGGTTGTCTTTTCATTGAAATTCTTATGAATTTTCTCCCAAAAAAGTTGGAATGGCGGACGAACACCACTCGCTTCGTATAGTGCGTCATCTACAAGAGTTTGATGGTGCCATGCAAAATACAACTCATTGTCTTCATTCTCGGTCCATGTAGAAGTCCTTGTACTTCATTTGTAACAAAAATCAAATAAGCCACGGCTTCTTGTGCTCCAATTTTACATGACGAAAAAGAGGGAAAAAATTCACCTTGTGTTGGTTGCGGCCGGCGGTGCCGGCGATCCATCTCCGGCAGCAGCATCGACGGACGCCGGCCGTGCATCCTCCAACTCCGGCCAGAGGTCCCGCACGCAGACGAAACCCGTCGTGGGCGGCGGGGGAGGCGGGGGCAACCGCCGGTCGCGCGGGATCTGTGGTGGGCTAGGAGGAGGGGGCGAGCCGCGTCGCGACATCGGTGGTGGCCGACCACGCCACGCCGTGGTCACTGGAGGCCACGCCGGCTCCGGGTTGCGGCGAATCGACGGCGACGGAGCCCGATTTCCTCCAAATCGGGCCGGCGGCCGGCGAAAATGAGCTCGCCCCGTCGATTCCGGCGACGGCGAGAGGCGGCGAGCGAGGGAGAGGTGGGCCGGAGGGCGGCGGAGGGACCGGGGTGGGGGCGGCAGGGTATGGGGGTCGCCGGCGGCGACGCCGGCGGGAATAGGTGCTGCGGGTCGGGAGGCGTGGACTTTTTCTCGGAAGTGGCCTCGGAGGAGTAAATTTAGGAGTCGGCCGCCACTTTTACTCCTCCGATGAGTATAATTTTACTCCTCTAACCGTTTAGGAGTTCGGTTAGGTGCCGCCGCTGCGTATTTTTACTCCTCTAACCGATTTTAGGGGATCGGTTAGAGATGCCCTTAGGAGCATGTAGTGTGTGCTCCTTGCAGTTTCACTGGCTGTTTCTACTCAAGGTTTTGCAAGTTAACTGACTGGACGAACAGGAGCAAATATTCGGGTTGGCGTCGATTCAACCAGGCAATCCTGTTTATGTGGTTGTCCTGCAGGAATCTCATGTTCGTAGTCGTGCGAACAACATCCTGACCAGTTCAATTGTTCTGCCATAGGATGAAAACTAGGGAAATTTGGTGCGGCGGCACCGCCGCACCCGTGTGGTAAAATTCATATTCGAAATCAGCGATGTTTTGAAATTATGTATATTTGATGTAAAGAGAATGTGTGTTTGGAAATTGTTTGGATTGCGGAAATTTATTGAGTTGGAAAGTTTTTGAGATTTCAATTATTTTCACGTTAGTAAAATGGCTAGAATTGGAAGGCATCTGAAATTTTGAAATATCCTAATTTGTTTGTCGTACTATAGCGATAGAGTTCAATTTTGGAAAAGTGTCCACATTTTTGAAGAGGGTAGTTTTGGAAATCGTGGAAATGCAAAGAAAGCCAATGGGTAAAATTTGTTCCGGTCCATAAATTATTTTTAAAAATTTGGAAGTTCTTTCGGAATCTCGAAATATCCAAATTTGAGAGTTGGTGGCTTTTGGTGTAATTATTGTGGGGTAGTCTTAATATTTGTTGATTTTGGAACTTATCTGAGAATATTACTCATATATAACTTTGTGTAAATCTTTCGGGACAGTCTTAAAATTTGTTAATTTTGGGACTCTTTGGGCATACTGTATTATTTATGTACATGTCTGTACTTTTTTTTTTTAGGATGGAATGTTGGTGCAACTTTTTCCCGCCCACGCGGCAAAATATTTTTTTGGAAAATGTCTACATCTTTTAAGCTGTGCAGATTTCGGAACTACTGGAATGCAAGAGAGCGTACGTTTGGAAATTGTTCATTCTTCGAATATTGGTGGAAATGGGAAGTTTTTTCGGACTTGAATTCGCATGACGTTTGCAAAAAAGGTCGGGCTTGAAGAGATTTTGGAAAAATTCGAATTTTTGAAATTGAGTTTTGATCATATGTCGTAAATGGCTAGCATTTATTTTTGTGGCCATCTTGATATATTTTAAATATTTTTGGGATGTGTGTATTTGAAGTTCTTTTGGATTTGAATTTTTTAGGAATTTTTTAAATTCAGAAAGGGGAAAAAAATTCAAAATTCTAAAATGGACTTTTGATCATACTGTAAATGGCTAGAATTTATTTTTTGTGGCCATTTTGATATATTGTAAATATTTTTGGGCTACGTGTATTTGAATTTTTTTTTTTTGGATTTGAATTTTTTAGGAATTTTTAAAATTTAGAAGTGGGAAAAAAAATCTGACGTGTGGGCCACTGTGACGTATTGCTGACATCACAGTGGCCACCACCGGCCGCGGCGGGGGAGAGGTCGCCGCCGGCGCGCTGCGGCGTCCCGGGACGCGCCGCTGGGCGCGTTCGACGCGCCTCGTCGCGCTCGACCCGTAGCTGGCGGCGTCGCCCCCGTTGGGTCGCCGGAGCGGCGCCGGCGGCGCGTGGAAGCGGCGGAGGACGGCGGTCACGGCGGCGGCGATTCCCGCACGGCCGCGACGGCGCGGCGGCCGATCTTCGGCGAGGAGAAGGAGGCGGTGACGCCGGAGCTTCTGGCGGCGGCAGATCCGACCGGGGAGAAGCGGAGGGGCGGCGGCGAACGTCGGCGGGCGCCGGCGACCACGGGCCGTCGCGCGCGAGGGAAGGAGAGAGAGGGGGCAATGGCTGTTTTGCACAGAAGCCCATATGGATTATTGAAATTACAACCAGGTCCTTTACGGGGTCTTTTTTGCAAGATGTTGCGCTGCGGCGGCGTTTTTACACGGAACGCCCCGATCTTGTCGTGAATTACGATTTGGTCCTCCCACTGTAGAAGTGCGTCTATCTGCGTTCGTGGGCCGTTGCCGGCCGATCGGACGGCCGAGAAGAATCGGGGCGACGTGGCCGCGGCGAGGGGAGGCTGAGGAGGTCAGCTTTGATATATTGATTGATTACTTCCATATTACTGTTCCTCTATTGGCTTTCTTTACGCATATAAATCTTACAAATACGTACATATTCTAGTGTTTTCTGCATACACATCTAAATCTAAATATGTTACTATCTCCGTGATACAGCAAGAGTTGCAGTTAAGAGTGGTCTTCAGACCATGGAGAGGGCTCCGTTTTTCTGATTTTCGTGTCCAGGTTTGCTGGAGCGGCGCTTTGTTGGTGGCGGCGGCGCTTCTTGCAATAATGTCTCCCTGGTTTCAGCCCCATCTCGACGTCGGAGTGGTGTGATTCTCGAGTACTTCTTCTATCGATGGCGATCTCCAGATTGTCATGGAGCTTCACCGGCGGTTCATCCTTCTTTTTCGGCTCTGGGATGGATGTGATCTTTTTGACCCGTTCGGCGACTTCCCGTCCGCAACCAACAACGTCAGGCCGGCTCTGGGAGGAGCGGCAGCGGCGGCGCACCGTCGACACGGTCTGGAGGTTGAAGACGAAGGCATCTCAAAGATCTTGTTGTAATTTTCGTTTTCGTTGAGGTGTTTTGCACTGTTCGGTGTTTCTTTTAATGCCAGTGTCCTTTTCGCAAAAAAAAAGACCAACTGATTAGTATCAGGATTGCTAGTGGACTGTGACATGTACCCAATACTGCGTCAGTAAGTGTTCTGCCTGCAGGTCATACCCAGCAAGTTTGTGGATGATCATCTCCAGGGAACATCACATGAGATGCTGCTTCTCAGGGCAAACAGAACAGAGGAGTGGCATGTTCGGTACTACCACGCACAAGCTTCACCCTAGTCTTCAACTGCAGGCGCTGAGCCAAGTTTATCCGCAACAACAGGCTGGGAGAGGGCTGCATCCGCTGAATATCGGGCTCTGGTGCCCGGCGTTTGGGGGCGCCCCCAGAACCGTGAGGTGCGGTGCGCGGCCAGTCGACTATGTCGCTCCCTTAAGTGGGTGCGGGCTGCATCGAAGAAAATGGCTAAATCCCGACGAAAGCCCTCCGAGGTGGTTGCAAACTGTCGCCAGGTGATCGAGGCGCTTGACCTGGTAGAGGAGCTGCGTCCGCTCTCTGTGCCAGAGCACTTGCTGCGGGACCTTGTCCGCACCCACCTCTCGCGCGAATATCTGCGCCTTGGGGTGTACGTACTGGCGCCAACGCTTCACCTAGCAGTGCTAATTGTTAGCACCTGACTAGAGGGAACGTAAACTGTTTAAGGTATATCGAACCGTATCAAATAAATACAAAGATTAGGCGGGACAAAAAAGATTAGGCGGGACGATATCCTTGCAAAAATAGAAAGAACCGTGATTTTAGCGATTTGTCTAGGGTCCGAGCCCTAGCCGTGCTAAACTGACTAGAGATTGTATAAGGAAAATTGAATCATATCACATAAATACAAAGATTAGCCGGGACGATATCTTTGCAAAAAATAGAAAGAACCGTGATTCTAGCGATTAGATTGCACGCTTTACTTCTTTGCCCCGGTTCATCACATTGATTGTTGAGTATATATATATACTATATTAGAACACCCAAACGAAGATACCTGTCATTGTTTCTGGGAAACCTACTTTGGTGTAGACGAGGACCAAACAAGCCCGCCTAGTAATTTCTCCATGGACAAGTATAGGAACGGTTTCCATACACTAATCATACCCTCCGTGCTTCTTCTCATGTGCCTCGCTAGCCATGTGCACTGTAAGTTGCACATAAACTCCCCATGGACATATTTTGATGCTCACGCCCACTTGCCTTCCCAACATTAATTTTCCATGGTCGAGCACTCTCATGATATGCATCATTTGTATTTCTTGAGAAGCGCTTACGGCTTTTCGGAGTTATTGTGTATTTTGTTCGTTTGTTGTATGAATTACTTCTTCGTTTATAAACAGAGACTAATATGAATATTAATTGTTTTCTGTTCAATAGGCAGAATATTGGAAGACGTGGAAAGCGTTGAGATCAGTTTACCTAATGGACTGTGTGTCCGTGGTCACTCCGGCTGCGCGTTCGGTTAAAATGGTTATTTTGGTTCGGTTTATACGGTTATATGGTAAATACGGTTTTGATACTTCGGTAAATTCGGTTTTATACGAAAATACGGTTAGGTTTCGGTAATAACCATTTAACTTCGGTTCGGTTTCGGTAATAACCAAATTAACCAAAGTTGACGCGAATTTTGAATACCACATAAATATTATGGCCATATATTTCAGTATTATATTTTGTATGAACGAAATGAGAGACAAAAACAATTAAATTTCGGCGCAAGTAAAAAAAAGTGCAAAACTGGGCTTTGAACTCATGCCATACTGTCAAGAAATGGAACCACTACACGTCCTAACCACTAGGCCGGGTGACCATTACAATAAATAATGCGCTATATGTCTAGAACGACCTTGGACCGTTCCCCTCCTCCCGCACAGTAGAGAGAGGCGATTTCTGAGATCTCCACCTCGCCGTCGGCGATTCGCTTGATTCCCCACCCTCCGGCGGCCGCTCCGGCGGCGGGAGGGTGGGGAATCGCCGGATCCCGGCGTGTACATAGTGTAGGAAGTAGTAGGGCCCCAGCCGGCGTCGTCTTGGAGGTGGTGGCGTGGCCGGTGTTGTGTTTGCAGGTGGTGCTCGTCCTCTTCGGCGGTCTAATATTGAATAATAATTAACTTATTTGCCTTTTTCCATTTAATATTGAATAATTCATTTCTACAAATCCGTAAATCGAAATTTGACAAATAATATATCTAAATCGATTAGAAAAATAAGAGAAATCCAAATATGACATCCATATCATCCATAACCCAACTCTTGACAAGTTTCCCTCCGGCTTGTCCAATCGGGGACTATCACGCTATAAGTGCATGTAAACTACCTAGAGAGAAATGGATGCCGGTGAAGCAGGTCACAACCCGGAGTGCAATCTTTGCCGTCCAAAAACTCATAGCACACTTGTACACACATGGTATGGCACCCCCTAGCTTGTGGTGGGATCCCGACGCTCCGGGGCCCCTCTCCGGTGAAAACCTAGCCCCACTGGAGAAAAACCAGACTTATACGACTAAAGCCGGTACCGACGTCACAATGGGGTAGCAAAGTCACAAGACAAAGGTATAACCCAACTCATGACAAGATTTCCTCATGTTTGTCCGATCTGGGACTTTAATGCTATAAGTCATGAAACTCCCAAGAGAGAAGTGGATGCCGGTGAAGCAGGTCACACCCCGGAGTGCAATCTTTGCCATCCAAAACCCATAACACACTTGTACACACATGGTATGGCACCCCCTAGCTTGTGGTGGGATCCTGACGTTCCGGAACCCTCTCCGGTGAAAACCTAGTCCCGCTGGAGAAAAACCAGGCTTATACCCACATGGTATGGATCCTGACACATATGATATGACATCTACAACCCAAAACATACTTGTACCTACTTGGTATGGCACCACCTAACTTTTGGTTGGATTCCGACGCTCCGGAGCCCCTCTTCGGCGAAACCCTAGTTTGAACATGGAATTTTTTTGTCCTTACTCATGGTTTTTTTTGAAGAATATAGTTTGAACAATGTGTATGATGATGTAGATCTACTTCTCCTCTTCGAAACGAGCTAAAGAACATCGAAATCCGAGTTCCAATGTAAAAGTTATGCTCAAAACGGTGAGTAAGTAAAAAAACAGAGCTAGGCCGATGACATGCCGTCTGCGTAGCTCAAAAAAAAACAAAAAAGCTAGGCCGACGGCATGCCGTCGGCGTAGCTCAAAAAAAAAAAAAAGCTTGGCCGACGGCATGCCGTCAGCGTAGCTAAAAAAAAAAGGAAAGATCTAGGCTGGCCTGGTCGGGGTCTACGCCGACGGCCCCGACATTTGGCCGTCGGCGTTGGTCCTGGCCGTCGGCGTCTTGAGTCTTTCCCGTAGTGTATCGTCTTGCTACTACTGTTGTTTAGTAGACAACCAGTGCTATCCAACAGACGATTATTGCAACACTAAATGTAGCAAGAGTTCTTCCCTGGACACAGCGGCGGTGATGACTCGTGCACCATCGCTTCCTATCTAATATGGCTATATAGTTTTGCAAGAATAATGCATGATGTATCAATAAATAATTTGGATAATAAGAAATTTCATAATACTTGCAGACGTTTCCTGAGTTGAGAATGAAGTCATACAATCTCTCCTCCTATGTAAAAGAAGAATTTTGTCGGAAACTCACATGTGCACCCGGGTGCACATGCTCCCTTTTTTCGATTTTTTTTTTGAAAATTCAAAACTTGTCGAAAAATTCTGAAAAAAATCATGCACGTACCTGAGCATGTCACGCACCATCGTGTTAAATTTGGCTACGAAACGACATCGCGGCCGCCCTGTGCAAAAATGACAAAACTATCAGAATTTTGTCATTTTTGCACAGGGCGGCCGCGATGTCGTTTCGTCGCCAAATTTGACACGATGGTGCGTGACATGCTCAGGTACGTGCATGATTTTTTTCGGAATTTTTCGACATGTTTTGAATTTTCACATTTTTTTCGAAAAAAACCGGGAGCATGTGCTCCCGGGTGCACATCGTCCGTGTTCGAATTTTGTTCCTTACTCTGCCAACCCACGCACTACGTCACTCCAACTCTCATTCTCTCACGTACGAGTTTGTACATCTCCATTAATCAGCGACTTTAATTAGCAGATCCAATTTTCCCCGCACACACCGCAAACTACCAAAACTAAGCGTAGAGATAGGAACGGATCCAATCTTTCCCGTGTCGGTAGTTATCAACATCAATCCTCTCTCCCTGCGACGCGCTCACGCGCAGCACTGCTTATTTCGTATTTTTTTTTACTAAATGGCCCTTTTCCTAACTTAATGCTAATTGTGACCCTTAAAATAACTTTCAGCCAACTATGGCCCTCCGACTCTAACGCCACTTGCTTTGGCGTCTCGGAGCATCCGACACGCCTGGTCAAGCGGCGTTTCACAACGGTCAACGAGATTTTGAAACGCCCTAGCGTGCGGCGACTTCGCCAACACTTAGCATTTTTCTGCGAACCGAGCACCGGGGTAACATACGCCGTGGAGATAGGCGTCTTACTATTTAACAAATCCAGAAGCTCCGACAAATCTGGTGACCTCTGAGAATTATCAGTAATTCGTCGGAACCGGACGGTTCGAATTGCCGGTGACCCCTATGAAATAGCCAGAGGCTCTGACTTTTTACTTTTCGAAACGTTTTCCTGCAGGGCGTTTCAACGGGGGCCCGAAACGCCGGAATGTTTGACTTCTTTCCTCGAAATAGTCGTTGCGTTTGGCGTGGGTTAGACATTTCGAACGTCTCACAATATGGTGTTTTGCCAAGACGTTACCCAGCCAAATGGCATGGCGTCTTTCTTGCAAAACACGAAGCCACCAATCCTGGCGTTTGTCTGTAGACATTAACGCCTCGTCTTATGGCGTTGATAGCCCTGGGATACTTGGCATAGGGGATGGCGTATTGTTCTACGCGCCGTACCCAGTGTCGTAAGACGGGTATGCACAGGGACGGAGCCAGGAAGTTGACACAAGGGGGGCCAACTGAACACCAAAATAGTTGGAGGGGGCCATGTGAATAAATATTGTCTAAAACTGAGGTCAAATCCACAAATTATAGGGGGTATTTCACACAAAAATTCCATCATGCGGGGGGCCATGGCCCCTGCTTGCCCCTGCTGGCTCCGTCCCTGGGTATGCAGTGTCGTTGTAGCCAGCCAGAATAAAAGAAAGTTAGGGATTACTATCCTTAGATGGGCCAATCAGGTCGCATAGCCCATGAAAAGAAAGAGAGCTGAATAATGGAGAAACTAATGTACGATGTTCTTCTCCAGCAGCTTCTCCGGCACCTTTGTTTCTCCATCACTAGCCGGTTGCAGCTGAATACTTCCTGAATCGGCGTTAGCACGTCTGACATATATCGGGGCCATCTGAGAGAGGTTATTCGCATCTGTGTTCAACTTATGTTACAAATCTGAGGCCAAACCTTGGAAAGAATGACAAGGATTTCTCAGATTACAAAGATTCAAAAGCTCAATCGACCACTGGATCGGCGTAAGCACGTCCGACATATCGTCTGGGAATAAGGTGTTAGTTAGTTTACAAAGACATGATATGACACTCCAACTGAATGGGTGTTTCAAGACATATCTGTTTAATTTCAAAAGCTCAGCCGTCGTGTGAATTGGCGTGAGCACGTGCTACGTTAACCCAATATACTTCCCGCCTTGATTTGTCGACTCCGGACGATGCCTTATTGATTTGCAGGGTATGTTAGCTGTGCTTCGTGGCGGTTTTTCTTTTGCCTCTTCGTTGTAGGCGGCGTGACAATGGGAGTCATATCGGTTGATTCCTGTGTGTCTTCCGGAGCATCGGAATCAATAGGTAATTCTTCCAAGTTGTCTTCTTTTTCGTCGTGACTGTTGTCAAAGTTATTTGACTGTTCTCCTTTCTCTCCCTGGTTCTCCCTACGGGTATCTTGCTCTGTTGTTTAGGCGATTCCAATGGTGTCAATTGATCGTCAATACTATTCCGTATCGATGATGGCTGCTAACTGAATCCCGTAGGTTAGTCTCTAGATCCAGCATTGTGGAGAAAAGAAAGATAAATAACAGTACTGCATCGTTATGTGTTAGATGTATTTTTATGCATTGCAATTTTTATTAATTTTATTATGAAAAATTGAATGATACAATATCCGAATCACATGCAGTGTGGGATTGGAAGGGCAGCACAGAAAAATTCAGGCGCAACGAAGAGAGTCAGTTGGCCATGAGCAACGGCATTATGATGACATCTGCACCTTCGAGCTGATGAAAGGCGCCGAGGCAGGTGACGATGACAGATCATGTCGTTCGGAATGTCAGAGGAGGAACAGTTTGTTCTGCTGGGCTAGGATCCTGGTGTGGCTGAAGCCCCGTGTAATGTGCAAGTGTCCGCAGTATGTACAAATACAAACCTGTCACTGAGAACTAACTAGTCCAGAAGTAGCTTGCGGTGCAGCACAATAGTATGATGGAAGTGTACTGCATTGTAACCTCAAGCTATCAGCTTAATGTGCAGTATGGTTCTGTACTGAATACTGCCTTGTTCAACATCATGTAAGTACGATTTTTGAACTGAAGTTTTGAAACAATTATTCACTATGGACACTCACTGACAAATTGACTAAAAAACGAAACTGTAATGACAAGGTAGCCACATTTGCTGCTCATGCCACGAGAGATCTTTAAAACGAAGACATCGTATAAAATGTGCCACCAAATCCTCTTAGCGGGCAGTACTAAGACATGTCACACAAACGTAGATGCTAAATCCATGTCACAGACATGACATTTCAAAGGAAAATTATTTTCAGTCTAGGCTAGGAATTTGGAGAGGCTGGCTATTTTGTTGGAGAAGATTCTTCATAACTCTCTAGTTAGACGAATTTACACCAGAATAGCTTTAGCCTTCCAAACGACGAATCCAAGAGTTGTGTCCTTTATGAAAAGGAAAGTCGAAATCTACATGGTCTCTTCAAGTACCTGCATAATAACAATACCACTATACTGTTAGCAAACTTGAATAGTTTACAGCTTACAGTAAATCGCGACAATTAAGAGCACACGAAAGTTCAGATAAGCACCAATTCTCCAAAATAAACGATATGAAATGCCAAAGCCATCACTGAGATTACATCTTGTTGCTCAACAATTCATAGGAAGGTACCAATTCCCACAAACAACCACTAGTGACAGATAATGTATAGTACTGTCAGATAATGCATGATTTTTCTAGTCATTTCACTTGTTAGTGGATATCCACAAAGAGGCTAGACAATTCAGGTAGGAAAAGGTTGTAACTGCATTAAGCAGCCCACGCATCACGTCACAGCTTGGCACAGTAACACAGTTCTACGCTAGCAAGGATTGTGAGTTTGGGACTACTGCGTGATTTCTAGTTCATCCCTATAATGTGCCAAATATTTCTAGTTAAAGTGATGCCTATAACCTGCAACTGTGAACTAATTACACCGCCTGTTTTTTAATTAACCATGCTTAATGATCTTATCAAGCTTTCAAGTGAGGATTATTGACAAAGATCAGTATTACCAAAAGAGAGTGCATGTTAAAAATCAGCACCTTGTTGTGCCCTACCCTGGCCTCTCTTGCATCACCCATCTTTTCCATTTCCTAACAATTCCCAACCATACATAACCCTCAATCAATTCAAGTTTCAATATTTAAACAAAATTGTAACTAGTTCATATGTAGAGAGAAGCAAGTGCACATTTATTTCAAATTTAGTAGAAAAATTAAGCATACATACAGAACGCATTGACCTAAAAACTATAATTTACAGAAGTATGTGACTATGTGTGCTTTAGCCTTAGAAAGATGAGTAGATAGCAGCAAACAAAAGACTAATAAAAGATAAAGAATAGGGTAAACAAAATAAAAAATTCTCAATGCTTACATATTCTTCTTCTTCAATACAATTGCTAACTTCTAGTATGCCAAGTACTAATTACAAAAAGGAATACAATGGGAAAAGGAGGAGACCTACATCATCCTAGGACAAAGTCCTCATCATGCTGTGCGGCCTCCAACTTCAACCATCGTCCCCATTCCCTATCAAATCCCAATTTTAATCTTCTTACATCAGTTTTCACTCAGGTTACAAAATAGATCACACATTGCATATAACCAGAGGTATTTTTTCGAATTTCTCCATGAAAACATTAGCCTATAGTACAACTAGTGAGAGAGTTCCAATCCATGTTTTTTCTATTAAAAAATCACTTTATATGATCCTAGTGTTTCAGAGCCAAGCTTTAAAATCACTCAAATTGTGCAGTGTGCACTTCCATTTTCGAATAAAAAACATGTTCCTATCTATGATCCCAAGAGAAACAACCGGCTACCAGCATTATCGCAGGCAACCGATCACGACAAAGGTAAGCATCAAGATTATAGCGCACAACACAAAATGGATCATCCAATCTAGGCACGTTGCAATCTCCAACCCAGATCACTACACTAACTGGGATAATATCAGCGATCGTGATAAGCGCGGGGAAAGGAGAGGGTACCCTGGGAGAGCTCGCAGCAGGCCCGGGCGCTGACCCCCGGGTGCGCCGTCATTCGCGCCATCACCACCGACGCCGTCAGCGGCGACCCCATCATCGCCGCCAGGGGCCTGCACACGCAGAGAGACAACAAAACCCCATCAGGACATCAGATCGCCACCTCAGGGCGTCTTCCCTAGCTGAAAATGGGATTCGCTCACCGTGCGGCGCCGAGCGGGGAGGTGGAGGTGGCGTTGGTGAACGCGGAAGGGAGCCGGCGGCGCGGGGCGGCGAGGGGAGGGGGGCGGGAGGGCGCCGATCGCGGGCGCCGGGCGGCGGACGGCCGCGAGGACGGTGCGGGAGGCAGCGCCGCGCCACGCCATGCTTAGGGTTCAGGCGGAGGAGGTGGTGGCGGAGTTGGGAAGTGGCGGCGGAGGGCCGTGGTTTAGGGTTTTAATAGGGGAGCGAGAAATGGGCCGGGCTCATGGGGCAACTTATCCGGCCTATTTTCAAGGGATATTAGGTCAATTAGTGTTGTGCCATTTCGCTAAAAAAGAGGTTCAAGCAAAAGCTGAACCTGCCCATAAAATGCAGTCCTTCAAAAAAATATGCCCCTAAAATGTAATTAGACCATCGTGCTTGAAGGAAATCTAAAATTTCAACAGCGCAAAAAAAAAGTAATCTAAAATTTCAATAAAAATTTAACTACAAAAGGGTAAAATATTTTCTATAAATACTAATGTTCCGGTCACATGCGGTGAGAAAGATAAAAGTAAATAAAAACCTTGCGAAATTAGTAAGTAAATGCTCGAACTGCATAATAGAGCGGAGGGTATTCATGTTTTCACCTCGTAACTTTGACCAAACCGAATATACATCAAAACGTGTCATTAGGAGAAGAACCAATGATAACAGTATACCACTATGAAAAGTGTATACAAATTAACAGGTAGCCAACCATTTTAGAGACGCAACATGCATGTTCCACATGCACAGTAGTAAGCAAACCATAAAACCAACAAGTGCAATCATTCAAGTCTCACGATGCAACTGGCTCCAAAGATAAACTTCCAAGCAAGATGGAGAACCATGTCTGGGGACATTGCTCCCAACAATTGTCCCTAGCCTAATTTATAGTACTACTATATTGGGTTCAAATCGACCATCATCTATGTCTCTTCCATTTGCTACCCTTTGATGCGTTCATAATTTCTCTAGATCTCCCATACATGATGCATCCATGTTTGTCCTAAGATGGTTAGCACATCCTTTTCTTCTTCCATTCCTTGTTATATACTCGGATCATGTACTAGACCAAAAGCCACGGCTAGCTAGCTAGAGTGGCCTTTTCAATCATACACAAATGAACTATTTATCCATATCTATAGTACATCTTAAGAGCTTGTCCCCTAGATACTCCCTTTACCTCCTAATTGTTGTCCTTTTTTATTGGTCTAATCATACTTGATATATCCATATGCAAGAGAGTGCAGAATTATGCCTTGTTTATGCTTATGTCCGCCTATTCAAATGAGTTTGGAGGGTTTTAGAAATGCTTACGTGTCTTTGATTTGTAGGATCGAAGTCCCTTTTTAATAAGGGAAAGTGCCATAAGGAATTAGGCATGCATTATGTGACTCGTAGTTAATAGTTTCGCTGCAACATACACAAGGACCCAATAAGAAAAGGGAATTACAACCTAGTCCTTATTTTTTACAAAAAGGGGCTCACCATCAATTTTAAAGTGCAATCAGGTCCAACTCCACATATCAGGCCTCAACATAGGGCCAAATCCACCCTAGTCGAGGATGAAACCACTTAGTACAAGAAGACCGCCACAATGCCACCGCCCACAACTTGACAAGCTAGAAGCAACTATAGATGTCTTGCCAAATTCATATTGCATCCCATCAGGGCACTATGACATGAGGAAGAAGAGGAGATGGCAGCAACCAAACGTTGGTTCTCGGGTAGTCGCCCTTCAGATAGAAGAGCCAGTGACGGTTTTAGCCCGGTTTTCCGCTAATTGACCAGGCAATTCTCTTATTCTTAATTAATGCGATGAGGCAAAACTTTTGCATCTGTTTTGAAAAAAAAACTTTAAAGTTATTTTGACATGTAAAGTTTCATGTTCATATGTTTTGCCATTTGGAAGAAAAGAGAGAAGATAATACGTATATTCATAACACGTTGTATAATGTTATACTACAATCATGTTTTTCTGAGATTTTTTTATTATAATTATACTACCATAATATTATGTCAAAACATTAGGGGATGTACTTAAATATATACTCATGCACAAGACTATCCCTTAAAATATTTAGTACTCGTGTAGTAGCTACTAGCTAGTGAGACCAGTGCATGGCGTCATTGCCATGCTGTCCAGTACTCTAGAGCCTAGTTAGTTCCGTTAGAGCATGTCGCAGTCCAGACCGCTCTCTGTCTCCTCCTTCCATTTCATGATAGCTCTCTCTCTCTGCCCCCATCTCTCCATTATTCTTCCTTCAACTAGACATATGCATCTCTCTCATCTTATTCCCTACCTGGGACGCTGCCAAATGCCATCCCTCTCCAGCTCTCCCCTCCTCTATCATCGACCCTAGAATTGCACCCTCATCTCTTGACTTTCTCTTCTCTCTCCGTCTCTCTCCCTATTTCTCTTGAACACAAACCCCAACAGGAAAATGATATGGCACTCATGACCTAATCACCTAATCCCATTCCCACCTCCCCTTCATCTTTTTTCTTGAAACAAGAGCTCGCAGGCTCACAACACGATTCCACTGCTAACTAAAATGAGCACTCTTCCCGCCGAGGCTCGTGATAGTACTACAGCCACAGCTCCTGATCTCTCCCTTCACATCAGCCCTCCTTCGCCGGACATGGTTGTGTCAGCGGCGAAGAGGCGCCACAGCCTGGAGGTGCTACACCGGCCGAACCAGACCCCTGGGTTCAAGAAGAGCTCGGTTGCCGGCGGTGGCGCCATGGCCAGGACGGCGGTTGGTGGCGGGAAGAGGAGCTCAAGGGCTCCTAGGATGCGGTGGACCACCGCGCTCCATGCGCACTTCGTGCGTGCTGTCGAGCTCCTCGGTGGCCATGAGAGTATGTGTTCATACAAAACTCAACAACAATTCACTCATTACTTTGATGTGATGGTGCTGTTTTCCTGAATTTTGGTATTTTAATTGCTTAATTAGTAGATATATATATATTGAAAACCCAGGGAGCTCTCGCGACGCGACCCGCGACCTAGCTAGGGTTCCCTCCGCCGCCGCCTCCGCCGCCGCCGGCCCTCCCTCCCCTCTCTCCCCCGTCGCGCGCGTCCGCCGCCCCCCGTGGCGGCGGCGCGCGTCCTGCCGTGCCCTTCTCCTCGCGCCCCCTCTCCTCATCCTTCCTCGTCGCCGCCGCCGGCAGGGGCCGCCGGGCGAGGCCCGCGCGACGCCGGCGGCGGCGGTATGTCCTTCCCCGCGCAGGGTAGGTGGAGGCGGGGCTCCCCTGCTTGGTGACGGCGTGCTTCGGGCGGCGGCAGTCCGGCTCCGGCCGGGAGGCAGCGTGGCGGCGGCGGTGCACGCGGAGCTGCGGGGCGGCGCAGTATGGCGGGCGGCGGCGCGCAGCAGGTGGCAGCGGGCTCCGGCCACCCAGATCGGGGCCTTCTGGCCCTAGTTGGGTCAGGCCCGCCGGGCCCATCTGGGTTTGGGCGGGCCGGCTGGATCTGATGTGCGTTCTGTGGTTCGAAGCGAGGAAGAGAGGGCAGGGGCAGTGGCGACGGCGGCCGACCTTGTTGCAGCGTGGCGGCGAGCTTCACGGGCCCGTTTTGGGCCCGGCCGGACCCTATTAGGACTGGTGTGCCCCCGTGGGGGCTTTACGGTCCTGCTGGGCCCGGCCGGACTTGACGGGGACTTGTGTGCTATGCTGCCGCGTCCGGTCGACTACCGTCCTCGACGGTGGAGGTTGTTCCCTCCCGCTCGGCCGTGGCACTACGATCCCCGGTTCATACTTCTCCTCACCTCGTCTTGCAGACCTAATGCCAGCTTCTTCGGTGAGACGACGATGGTGGCTTCGGAATCGTTCTGGCGCATGTTGGTGGGTGTCTAGTCTGGTGGTGTCGAGGCTTGTCCTCGCGGGGCTCTTATGCTACGGATTGTGCGGGGTTGTGGATGGGGTTTTCGGGAGAAGTCCTTGTTGGTTCGTCCGACACCGGTGTGGTGCCGCCCTCGGGTGGCATCTTCCCTTCTTGAAGGGCGTCGTGACTATCCTTCATCCGCTTCCCTCTGTGCCGGGGGAAACCCTAGGACCAGTCCGCTGGTCCGGCAGTAGCGTGGCTTTCCTTCTTGAAGATGTTGCTTGGTACTTGTCGATTCGGTGCTCAGAGCATGGTGGTACTTCTTCGGAGAGGGCGCAGCGGTTGCGGGTCATCGTCGTTTAGTCAATCCGCTTATGTCGTTATTTCTTTCTTCTTTTCCTTGCCTTTCTTTGGGTGTGTGTTGGCTGTCGCCCCAGCCGTGTCTCTCGTTGGTTGTATCGGTGTTTGCTATATTAATATAGCGGGGCTCCGGCCTATTTCGTGCCCGGGCACCTGGATAGAATATAGTACATTTTGGGTATGTAGATGACACATATAACTCGGGTATGCACATGTTGGGTATATAGGAGGTACATATAACCTTGGGTATGTGTATTCGAGGTATCTACATGTTATATATACCTCGGGTATGTGTGTTCAATTGTACGCGTACATATCAGGTATATATATAAATAACTTAGGTATGTGCACATTATTAGGTATGCATACCCCATAATGTGCATACCCAAAATCATATGTACCTCCTACATGCCTAAGATATACATACCCAAGGTATATGTATATGTCTACATACCTAAAACTGTTCATATTCCATCCTGGTGCCCATGCTCCTAGGTGTCCCATCTGAGCTTCATATATATATATATATATATATATATATATATAGGTAAATTATATATATATATATATATATATATATATTATGCATATAAGGACGCGCAATCACATGAAATAGTTCTTGCAAATAGGCGTTTCCTTTTGTTAATTTCGTCTTTAGTCTCTTATGTTTTCTCTCTAGTTCCTTATTTTCCAAAGAAGTTGTATCTTAATTGATTTCTCCCATCCTGAAGTATAATGTCATGTAATTAATCACATGCGTTTCCCCTCATTTTAATTTCCCTTTATGTATGTGTCGATAGTTCCTGTTGGTTTCTTAAAAATAATTTCTTCCTTTTTTTGTTGCAACTTCTTCCAGGAGCAACACCAAAGTCAGTCTTGGAACTGATGAACGTGAAGGATCTTACACTGGCGCATGTCAAGAGCCACCTGCAGGCAAGTAATAACTAATGGAGTCTTCTCTCCTACTATAATTTCACCTGCATGGATTCATGTATATGCATGTAATCTCACAAAAAAAATTATGCTAGCTTTCTGACCACTCAAAAACAAAAGGATGCATAGTATCATCTGACCAATTACATCTTGTCCTTTCTTCCTAATATATATACACCCAATAACTATTTAGTTTTAGTTCTATATGTCTTAGCAAAGCCTAAATCAAAAGGAAGCACCATAGCATAAAACAAACCAAGCTAATTAATTTCCCTTTGCTAATATTTGTCTTCTTTTTGCGAATGCTAATATTAGTCTACATATTCTATTCCATGCAGATGTACAGAACAGTGAAGGGCACAGACAGATCATGTGTTGCAGGTAAAATACATAGTGCCTAGATCATCAAGACCATGATGGCTTGATCCCCTTGGTATTAATTACATTGCTAGAGTTGATTTATTCAAGGTTATGTCACATACGATGCTGAATTATGGGCCTCGGACAAGTGTGTGTCATCTCTAGCTATAGCTCTTATCCTGTGTGCCCCATAAAGCACAACTGTAGAGCTAGCTTGTACGGTTGTGCCTAAACGTTTGTATTGTATAGTGTGATAAGACACATGCATTAATTTAACTATATATATGCGGTCTGTTTTTGCAGGCCATGGCCAGACCAGAGACATGGGCTTTATGAGAAGGGGTGCTATTGATCGTGAGGTGATCGATGGCTTTGATGGGTCCAACTGCAACATGGTCAACACCACGTCCAATCATACAACTAATAGGTTTGTACATGAATAAAGTATGATCAAACCCAGTCTTCTAGTTAAATATAACTAGTGCTAATTAATAATGGTGTTTTGTTTTCGTTAAATTGGTTTTTGTGTCATCAAGATTCTGCAACTTTGCTGCATTTGGAGTATGGATGCATGTATTGCCTGCTATATGCATGCGTTTACATCACATGCCTTATTTTATACTCCGTATGTGTTGTGGAGACTGGCATAGCCTAATATGTGGAGACTTTTAAATTGGGATGTCAGGATATGGAGGAATTGGAATGCACTATTTTAGTTGGTGCGCAGTCAGCTTAGACTATATAAGTCTATATGATGCTGAATCCAGTTGAGTCCATAGAAAGTTTAGTACTGCATAGTTGAGTAGTTGATTGGACGACTTGCATGTGGTTTTCTAATGTTTATGTGGAAATTCTAAAATCATAATTAAGCCAGTAAGCCACCATTCATAAGAGTGACATTTGGCAGCTATATAAGAACGTACAATTAGCCCCCCTGCTTCCCTGGTTTGTGGCCATGGTCCGAGAGCTGCGGCCATAGCCCGGTGGCTCCTGCCCTAGATGAATGCGCGTGGCTTTCGGTTTTAGTACCTCCGGCGAAACCCTTGCCTAACTCTCTCGCGCTAATGTCGACGCGCTTGCCAACATTGCTTACTTTTGTGGAGATCTAGGACATATTTGTTCCTCGCGTGAATTCTCAACATAGCCCGTTTGTTGGATCTTGTGACGGTGTCATTTCTCGACGTCGCTTCCTTCATCTTGGAGAGCTAGATCCAGCCGTGCATACCCGGTATTGGCCATGTGCGGTGTCGTGATCAAAATAGGACTGATGGTGATATGTGTTGTTGGTGTGATGACTCTTGTGGCAACGTCGATGGTGGCTAAACAACTTCTATCCTCGGGTAGTTGGCGTGGATGTTTGTCTTCCTATGCAAAGTTTCATCACGTCGTTGTGATATGATGCTACGGATTCTTCTCTACCTTCTTGCGTTGAGATGCCATCAGCTCTTTCCTGGGGATCAGGTCAATATGGAGTTGCCACAACATGGTGGATGACAATATGGTCACGATGACGTGGTTCGTCCAATGACAAGCATTGTAGCTTGGCTTCCATGGGCTTTATACAACATTTTGACTTGTGATCGGTGCTTCACGAGGCAACCAGATGAGCTGAGATTCATGGTTGGTTTTTGTGATGGACCTTTATATTTTGTCGGTGTGTCAAGTTTGTGTAGTCATGGCATGTTCACCGGTGGTGCATTGCACATAGGCCTGGCTAGGGTTTTGGCAAGCTTGAATTTTCCTTTTTTCTGAAATTAACTAGGCAAATCTTTCCATGGTGGTCTGAGCCAATTTGCTTTAATTTCAAGAAATAAAGAGCTTAACTCCCACTTAGGTAGTTGTATCCTTTAGCATTCGTGGTTCTCCAGCATGTACTTGAGGTTTTGAAGCTTGTGTTTTAATTGAAGAAACATGCATGTATGCTAGTCGACCGAATTTAGGGATTCATACATGTTTTAACTTAAGGAAAGCATAGGGGATTTAGTCAGTGATTCTGTAGTTATTCTTATGAGATTGTCCTGTGGCATCATCGATAATAGTCACGTGACTTTATATTGATATAAAATTATGTCATAATAATTTGATTATCTTAATACATTTAATACTCTTTAAAACAATGCAATAAAGGTTTTGTGCATCACCCTGATGCAGAGTCTGGGGCTTCGCTCCCCTTTTCGAAAAAAAAAACACATCAAAGTGCCCTCTGGGGGCTCCTTTGATTCAAAGGAATTTCATAGGATTTATTTATAATTTGATATCTTAAAAAATTTCTTCTATGTTGGTCGCTTGATTCACATGATTAGAATCCTTGGGAAATTTTCCAATTCACTCGCATTATTATGTTGAGGAAAATTTCAATCTACTCAAACCTCATGCTAAAATTCCTTTGGGTTTTGCTATGTAGCAACACTCTTTGATCAAAATTCTTGTAGTTTCCTCGTAGGATTCAAAAGGACATGACACGTAATCATGTATTTTCCCTATTCCCGTGTTTCTAGAATGACCGTGAATCAGAAAAGCCTCACCAAATTAACCATGCATTAGAATAAAATGGGAGCTGTTTGATTGGGACCCCTATGAATAACGCTCAGCCTCCCGTACGCCTCTCGATCAGTGCCTTTTTCAACTGAATTGATGAAAATTTCCATCATACTTTACCGAGTCACTCTCAATCCTACATGGTTCAGCATCTCTTTCTCTCTCTCTGTAGCTACGCACCTCCGTGATCTTATGATCTCTCTTCTTTCAGTGCAAGCGTGCCTCTAGGTGACAGCTCTACATGTTTGCTGCAAACACCGCCCATCTTTCTCATTCCTCCCATATCTCTCTTCTCTCCCTTGAGCTGCATGCAAACGTTGCACTGATCAATGGGAGCTCCTACCCTCATGATGCATAGGTCGACTTTTTCTCCTCCTCCATTTGTAATTTACAGAAAAACATGTTCTGCATGGTTTTTTTTTCTGTGAGAGTGATCAGAGGCTTCAGAGTGGTGTTTGTGGCCGATCAGATCAGATGATTCAGATCCATATCAATTGTCCCTCTGGCCGGTGGCCGGCCCCATCGGGGATTGCACCATTGTCTGGTGGAATCTTGCAAACAACAGGAAGAAGAAAACAAGGGAAACTCCATTGGCCTTGACCAGGGCAAAAGCCTGCCCTGCCCTTCGCCAAAATAGTGGCGAGCATGGACAAGCCACTTGGCAGCCCTACCACAGTCAGACTGATGTGCTGGCCTTCTGGTTGCAAAACGTCCATACATGTCTCACCAACCCGGCCTTCTCTCCTCTTCTGTCAAATATATCGATGGTCATATCTCATGCCAAAGCTGGCCTAGCTAGCTAGATCCTCCCACTTCAAGATAGTCATGTAGTACTTCGTAACTTAGTTGCACTAACATTATATTATAGGCGAGTCACTACTAATTAAGTACTTATCATATGGTCGCCTGTCTCTTTGGTTTCTTGATAACGGCGGCGACCACGAATATATGGATGTGACACAACATATATATGATTTTTCCTAGTGTGTTGTTTATGACATGTAATAAAGCAAAGGCGTAGTCATGTACAAGAAAGGTCGTCTATGTATTTATAACAAAGAAGAAATACCTTCTGAAAGATTTAGTAATTAAATACTCCCTCCGTCTTAGAATACAAGGTCACATCATATTTTTAGGACAAGCTTTAATCATTAATTTTGCCAACAAAATTCAAGTTATGTACGCCAAAAAGTATGCCATTGGATTCACATTTCAATGAACTTTCCAGTGATATAATTTTTATGAAATATAACTCATATTTTGTTGACCAAAATTAAAAGTCAAAGTTTGACACGAAAAACGAAATGGCCTTGTATATAAAAATGGAGGGAGTAGTTGAATCCATATGGTGCCCTAGATCCGGCCACTAGCTGTGAACTAGGCGCTCACTTTCTTGAGGACAATTCATAGTGATCTTTATGGTGTTTGCTTGACGTACCCGGGTCCCTCGACATGAAGTTCCGACTCATATATGCATTGACTGACTGATTTGTGTTGTACCGCGCGCATGCATGCAGGAGGCCAGAGTCACCAGCTGGAGCGCAGGATCATCACGACGCATGGGCGAGACAGGAAGCAGAAGCAGCAATGGTGCCATTGCCACCTTACCTGACGAGCTCTGAATTACCTGATGATCATGGACACATCATGCCGGAGAACGGCAAGCCCTCGCCGCCGCCGAACAACACGAGCAGCAGCAGCGACAACGTCCACGAGACCGAGAGCTTCGGATGGTCAGCAACGCAGCGGCGCTACAACAAGGGCAGCGTTGGGGACTGTGTAGATGATCGTGAGCTGCAGTACCAGCAAGATGCGGCCATGGTTATGGCTCCGAGCCTGGAGATGAGGCTTGGGAGGCAAGGGTGGCAGCAGATGGAGTCCTCAGCGTCGGCCTCCAAAGAGCTTACCTCCATCCTCAAATGCTTGTGATTGGTGAAATGATTAATTATACGAAGTACTCGTGAAATTAATATGTTATTAATTAACTCTTGGTCTGCCAACCAAAGGCTCAACAAAGGAAGAGCAACCATGAGAAATCAAAGCTAGCTAGATTTTGCTGGCTAGTCCGGTCACTCCTTTGATCTCGTCGTGTTCTTCTTGTTGGTGTAATTTTTCTGACAAGGGAAAATTGTTGTTGAGCACCATGGCACGTACACCCTTTATCTAGGCCATACGTTTTTATGTTTGGCCTAACACTTTTCCCTTTTGTTTCTCAGAAATGATAACATATAGACTTAAAAAAATTGCAGTCCACAAAACAGAAGAACTACAAAGTTTAACAAAATCCAGATTTGTTGGTGCATCGTAAATATCAAAAACGTTTTTGTGAATAAACTCTTTCATTTAAATTTTTTATAGTACACCTAACTATAAAGTTTTTTTTAAATGTAATTCCAAAGTGCTGTTACTCAGCAAAGTTTCAAATTCATATGTTCCGTCATTTGGAAGAACAAAAAAAATATGAGTTTCTAAACAAGACAAAATATGGACCTTAACACTGGAAAGTCTTTGATAATGGGTTAACCTACCATGGAGCTCAGGAAAAAAACATTCTCTGACGACAAGGGAAAGTTTTGTTGAGCGCCATCGCAGGTACACCCACTATCCAGCCCATCCTTTTTTGTCAAGACCCGTGCGTAGAACTTTCTCCCTTTTGTTTCTCACAATTGATAAATCATATAAACTTGAAAATTTGTGGGTCAACAAAATAGAAACAGAAGAACCACATTGTTTAAAAACATGCAGATATTTTGGTGCACCACAAATATCTGAAATGAGGATTTTACGAGTGATCTCTACCATTATAATTTATTATGGTCTACAGAAACTCCGAAGTTCTTTAAACCTTGTATAGTAAAATAGTAATAATCATTATAAGGTGGTATAGAAATGGCAAAGTTCTTATAGATCAGGGAATTAGCTTTTAGATCATTATTTTTACCAAAACAAATTGGTTATATTAGTTGTTAGCTCATGGTGCATGCCATATAATTTATGAAACTAGCCTTCATAGCAAATAATATGAGAAAATTGGCATAGCAAATAATCCATCAGAAAATTTAGGACTATTTTCACTTGATTGCAAGATCCAGTTGTCGTAATACCAAGGACACGCATCGTACGATCTTCCGAGGAATATGAGAAAATTAGCATAAAAACCGATGTTTGTTGACAAGTTCAGGCCAAGAATCTCCATTATTGGGTTTTTTAGGTGATCTTCCGTTGTTATCTAGAAATAGTCTATCCTTTCCCATCTCAGCCACCAGTTAGACTGCTCATATGGTAATACCTTCCATGATTACTTTGTCCACGAGTCGATTTTCCACTCTTGATGAAACTATGTACCACCTCTCTAACCAACCATACGTCACAAGTTCTTCATGACAACTTGCACTATTTATCCCACGGTATATGAGATACCAAGGTACACAAGTCATTACCAACCTATATTTATAAGGTATATGCACCTTGTGTATCTATTACGCTAATACAACTTCTCCAAGTCTAACTTGTAATACATGCACATAGTCGACACAGAAACTCAGAAAATACTGGGGTAGATCCTAGTTTCCCTCTTTTCATTGAAAGTTTCCTTTGCCTTTGTCCTTTTGAGAGGAATGGTGTGCCTCTTTTTAATTGTTGGTTACATGTTAGCAGAAAATACCTACGTAGCTCCAACTCATGATGGGGACGAAGGAACAAACATGCTAGCTCCTCCCTATTGGGGTGACTCATTAGGCGCTTTGTATTTATACCATTTTCCTTGTTTCTATCGTAATATTTAAATGGCGTTCCTTTATTTTCATCTCCTTTTCTTTCTCTATCTTTTCACCTATTTTTTCGTAGTCTTCCATGCGCTTCAGGGCTACATAATCAATATGTGTCATTTAATGTAGAAAGTATTTATCTAATATTGTTCTTTTCACCAATAGCTATATGATTTGTTTTGATAACATTTTTATTTTTTGATGATAAATTGAATTTACACACAATGTGGTTTGTCATGTTTTTTCCATGGAATATGGAACAATTTTACAAGTTAAGAAGGACCTTTTTCCTGAAATCTGTGAACATATTTCTATAATAAAAACAATGAATCTTTTGGGGGAAAATCTTCGCGAGTGGTAGTATCTATCTATGCATCTATCTATCTATATCTCTTATACTGAAAAATCCCATGAAGATGTATCAAATATTTTTGATCTCAATACGCTAGCTATCTGCATCATCCATTCTCGTATCCATTAAATTGTCCATGTCGTCTCCACTAATACTTATTAATCACTAGATGCAAGCTACACATCATCCATTCTTTACACGATCCAATTATTCATAAATTGCATCTCGAATATCATAAATTGCATTATGCATATTCCTTTATAGGCGACATAATGTATCATACCATTTATATATTTTTGTTGGCACAATATAATTTCTAAAGAGATCCCGTTGCAAAGCACGGGGTATCCTTCTAATTTCATACTCCCTCTGTCCCAAAATAAGTGTCTCAATTTTGCACAAAAGTGGATGTATCTATACATGTTTCATGTCTAGATACATCTACCTTTTGACAAATCTAAGACACTTATTTTTGGACGGAGGGAGTAGATGATACATGTACATCTTCCATAGATGCATGATAGAGTATACAATTAAGTTTCTAGATATATATTTTGTTGTACTTATGTTTTAATATAAAAAAAATACAAGATATAATTTCTAAAGAGATCCCGTTGCAAAGCACGGGGTATCCTTCTAATTTCATAGATGATACATGTACATCTTCCATAGATGCATGATAGAGTATACAATTAAGTTTCTAGATATATATTTTGTTGTACTTATGTTTTAATATAAAAAAATACAAGATTTGTACGATGAATTGCTAGTTTCCAGCGTAGTTTCATAAATAAAAAAAAATACAATTATAACTCGGCTAAGGTGGGCCGACCTGCTTGGTTTGATGGTTCCATTTCCCAGCCCATGTAATGCCTCCGGCAAGCAGATACAAGTGGGCTTCAGGCATCAGATTTGCGGTTTATTAGGCCCAAGAAATAGACTGGACAAATGATTTCCCTCCACCAGAACATTTGATTTCCATAAAAAAAACAGATAACTTGATTGTTCTCCACGGGCACTAGGAAGACTTAATATTCCTCCACTGGAAATGACTAAATTTCCCATTACCTCAAAACACGTCCTCGCAAGAAAAGAAGAGGCACATATTTCACTTGATTGAATTGCCACGAGCATTGATATCTTCCTCACCAATACAAGTTCCATAAATAAACTCGTAAAAGGATAGAACATCATTAGCAGTGAACAACAAACTCACCCGGCAGAACACAGCGTACAAAAGTTGCAATCGTGCATACATAAACCTTGGCAAAGAGCAGATGGATTCTGTTGAGTCAAAGAGGAGTAACCGATCACAGTCTCACGTCATCGGTTTGGCTCGTCTTTCTTTAGAGCATCTCCAACAGATGATGCATTTTTTAAGTGGTGCCCCAAAAAACGTTTTTTGGGGCACGGCTGGGCGTGCCCCATTGCATGTCGGCCGCGCGCACCCCCAACCGCTCAGCTGAAATTTTCCCTTCTTCCCCCGCGTGGCCGACCGCGACGCGCCGCCCCTGATTCCGTCGCCGTTCGCCGCTCCAACTCAGTAGATCCACCGTCGATTTGTGGCCGGATTCGTCACCTCCCGCCGTTTCCCACCTCCGCCACCATCGTCTGCTCATCTCCGCCTCCGTCGCCGCGGCCGTGCTCCGAGATGTGGTGGCGGCGACCCAAGCCTAAGCCGACGGCTAGCCCGAGGCCACGATCCAGTAGCTCGCGGCTACCGACGAGCAGCACCGGCTACCGCGGTGTTGGAGAAGTATCGGCAGGAGAATCCCGACCTCGTTGCGGCGGAGTACGAGTTTTGGACGAGCCGGGACACGAAGAAGATGAAGATAGAGGAGCCAGGCCCCTCTACAGCCGCTGGACCATCGACATCAGCTCCGGTGATCAACATCGACGATTCCGACTCTTCTCGTTCGATTGGTCATCGGATGATGAATCTGTGTCGATTGAAAGCTGCTGCGGGATGAGCGTCCGTAGATGTTGCTAGTTTCAATAAGCATGTTCTTCTTTAGTTTGAATTTCCATGTTTGTAGTTTAAATTTCCGTGTTCGTAGTTCGAATTATGTACGAATATATGGTTTCTAGTTTCAAATATGACAAGTTTCTATGAATTTAAATTTGCCTTGGTTCCCCATTTTGGGTCAGCTGCTGCGGCAGCCGTTTTTGCCGTGCCCCAAAATAGATCATCTAAAACGGTTGTTTTTTTTGTTGGCGCCCCAAAACCTGAAAAACAGAGAAAAGTGATGCGTCAAAACCACTTTTTTTACCCAAAATGCATCATCTGTTGGAGATGCTCTTACCGCTATGACCATCATTTGTCGGCTCTCGCACCGGCGTGCTACAACTAGACGATCGTAATCAGACAGCGCGGGAGGGGTAGGTCCGCGTCACTGCCACGTAGGTAGACGATAGGAAGAGACCACAGAGCATTTTCGTCCATTTTACGGGTCGGGTCTTAGTTTAACGATCCAGCCTGATGTTGATGCAGTCGGCATGCAGCTTCTTCCTTCCAGAGACATGCACACACAAGGATCAAACAGACAGTAGTTTTGGTCACCGGTATAGTGTCATCGGTAAACGGTGTGCCGTCTCAGCTGATCGCTCGATCTTTGTCCTGGCGCCCAGACAACAAACCAGCCCGCCGGTTTCGGCCGGTTCGTGGTCTCCACTGTCCAGACCAAACAGTGACCCGCCGGAAGGTGCAGCGAAACCGTGGGAACGGCATGGCAGACGGCACGCCGACGGTATCGTTTGGCCGTGTGGGATCCGACGACCTCCAACTGGAATGCCAATCCTCCAACCTACTCCCTCCGTTCCAAATTAGATGACTTCAATTTGTACAAAAGTGAATGTATCTAGACATATTATAAGTCTAGGTACATCCACTTTTGTACAAATAAAAGTCATCTAATATGGAACGGAGAGAGTATCTGGCTACCTGCCTGCCAGCCTTGCCGCCCTATATATAAACGGCACGGCGCCATGGCCAACAACATCCCAGGGTTTCCACTGCAAATTAAGCCTTCTATACGTTGGCATCCAGATCATTAGTTCATTACACTTTCTGTTCCTTCGCCGGTTCATTCCATCTAGAAGTTAGTTGAGATCAACTCAAGCCTGCGTGCGCCATCACCATGTCTTCGACGACGACGACCGCGTCCGACGTCGACTGGTTCGGCGAGCTCTCCGCCGTGCTGCGCGGGAAGAAGCGGCAGGCCATGGCGCCGACGGTGAGCCGCGCCGAGCACCAACAGCAGCAGACGGAAGGGGGTGCCGCTCTTGGCAAGACGAAGGCGGCCGCGGCGGCAAAGCCCGGTGTGGTGCGGAAGGAGGCCGGCGGCGGGATGTCGGACGCGACGGTGTACCTGCTGCTCAACCACTTCGCGCCTAGCTAAGCCTGCCTGATTGCCCGGGCGTACGTGGACATACGTGACCAATGAAAATAGCGATGGCAGAATGTAGCCCAGTACATGTGGGCTGCCAGATGATATGACTGTTTCTGTTTGTAGCTACGTTTCTTATTTCCTACTCCAGTACATGTTCATATGCGTCAGCCACACAAGTGCACCCCGACTTGTAGCAGAAACTAAACATGCTGGTGGTACCGTTTACTCACCTTGTAAAGACGTGGTGTCATGCATTAATTATGCCACATGCCCACCGAAAACCTCAAATGTAGCCCGGTTTTTCAAAAAATTCGAATCTGCACTTTTTTGTTTCAAAAATATCTCAAAAAAATCCTGCACGGAGATAATGTTTAGATCTACATCTGTGCAGATTTTTTGTGAAAAATACGTTGTATTTTGGGCTGGGTAAATAAGACAAATACGCAGATCTGGAATGGGAACAGTCAACTGTCTAAAAAATTCAATTTTTTGCCAGTTTTGTCATTTTCGTGTAGCCCAAAAACTTATGATTTTTGATTTGAAACTTTACGGAGTGGTAGATCTCAACTTTATGTACGTCCATGATTTTTTCTCGAATTTTTGAATAAAAAAAGTGCAGATTCGAATTTTTTGAAAAATCGGGCTACATATCGCTGCACTCACATGCCCACACATTATTTTGTTGCTAAACTTGCCTAAGGTTTGTTTGGTCAAATTGAATTCACAGCTGGCTAACCTATAAGGAATTTTGCCACACTTCATATGTGAATGACATTGCGGGACTCTATTGCAGAGAGAAAGATAAATCTTTTTTTTGTGGGGAATAAGAGCATCTACAACAGGACTGGTCTAGTTTGGCGCCTCATTTGTCATGCATGTCAGGATGTGACCTTATTTGTATGTGTGTGTAGCAATGTCTATCAAAGTTGTCCCGTCAATTACATGTATTGGTGAGGATGAGACAGAGAGACAAAAGAAAGGAAAAAGATATAAAGTGGTGAATGGGTCCTCTTACCGTGGCGGATTGTAGGACCTGACACCCTCCTTTTGACCCCATATATGGTTTGAAAATTGTGGTGCTGAACAGTCCGGACATATAAGGGGAAAGTGGGGGTCCTGTTTGGTAGATTTTACCTTCTTTTCATATAGGGATAAAATATGTATCTGGTTGGAGATGCTCTAAGGCATTATATTGCCGAAGCAAATGTAGCATTACAATCTCAAGGATAGACTACAGAATCTATACATGTCCTGAACTTACAAAAAATCATTGTTCTACCCTTGGTTCTTCCGAAGCTGGCAAGACGGCTAGTTCTTTGTCATTTTTGTTGACAGGTGTAAGTGGAAGACCCCCTTCTTCCTTCAGAAGGTTCGGAAGCACCGTAACACTTTAGTTGGCCTGATTAGGTGGTCTTTGTGAACGAATGGAATGCGAGAATCTTTTGGGCTCAATTCAACTGTGTCGATCGAATGAAGAAACCCCAAGAGATCTCTTGGTACGAGCAAGAGGCCTCGTTTTATCAAGTCCCCGTTCTATCTTGTTTCTAGATTAGTTTGCCATTTCGTTTTGCTACTTGAGCTTTCCTGCATGGTTTTTTCTCTTGGTTTTGCTAGCTGAAAATTAAGTTAGTGCACAGTCAAGTGCTACACCATCGGATTTCCATCGTCATCATTCGTGCACCTATGAAATGCAAGTTGGGTTGCAAGTTTGCTACTAACATATTTTTTTTTTGCAAGTAGGGATGTAAAGCGGTGATCGGATCAAGCCCCCTTCGTACTCATCTTTAGAAAAATGAATTGTATCTGAATTACAACAAGTTAGCTTGATTTAACTAGCTTGGCCTTTTAGCGGGTCTTCGCGGGACGCCACTTTGCAATACTAGTTGCAAATGAGGTTACAACTAAGAAAAAACATTCTTGGACCGTTCGATTTGCTTCTTAATCCGTGCTAGGCATGAGTTTCAACAGAAATTTGATGACATCACCTGACTAAAATTAACATAATTCTCATTTGACGTCACACCCTTTTTCTCTCGCTCTCCATATACCAAATGAAATGTAATCCGTTTGCATACGCAAAATAAACACGGAACACGGTTTTGTGAAGATAGCGGCAAAAGGCACGCTTCCAAACTCAGCTGGATTTTCACACGGAAATCAGAAGTTCATAACGGTTTCTCACGAACCATGCCCACGTTATCGGCATGCATTGTACACGCATTCTTTAGGGCGTACAACTGAACTAACCGATCAAAATCAAATACTAGCAGAACAGGCGACAGGCGACTAGGGTTCCTGCTCCTGCCGGCGGCCGCCGCCGATCCATCTCGCCTCTGTGGCCTTAGGCCATGGTGGCGCGGCTGATCCCGGTCCTAGTCGGTGGGAGGGCTCCGTTCTCACAAGTTTTTTTTGTGTTTGGTTAGGGTTTGTGTCCTATTTAAGGAGATGAAGCGGCGGCTACTCCCTGAAGATGGAATAAGGTTCTCCCCGCCTAGCCCCCGTTCCGACGATGCGTCTAGCGTTGTCGGAAGACGTGTGGAGGTATGTCTCCGGCGGATCTCGCGGGATTCGGTCGGTGTTTGTCTTCGGTGGATCCGATTGGATCCGGTCTTCGTTCGTTTGTCTACAGTTTGGGGCCTTAGCACGACGACTTACCGACTGTCTACTATAACAAGTTTTGCCTGGCTCTGGTGATGGAGGGGCGATGACAGCGGCGGGCCTTCAGCTCGCTCTAGTGCTTGTAGTCGTCGCTAGGTGATCTACGGACTTTGATGTAATTTTTCTTACTTCATGCATGTGTCATTTGTACTACGTTGACAGTTGATGAATACTCCCTCCGTTCCACAATATAAGATGTTTTAGTATTTGTCCGCATTCACGTGTACACAAATGTATCTAGACACATTACATGTATATGTTCATCCATTTTGTTATGCATATAGACAACATGTGTAACAGCTAAAACATCTAGTTTGACCTGGCTGCTGGTATTGCGGTTTGCCGTGTGGGGCCCGGCGCCCCCAACTAGAATATGCCGATCCTGCTGCCTACCTGGCTCCCTATCTTCTTGCCAGCCTAGCTTGGCGCGCTATATAAATCCAACATGTTCCCTCCGCTGCAATTTGCAAATCCCCGTACGAACGTTGGCAACCAGATCATCCATTTCGATCACCACAGTCCGTCCCATAAATCCGAGAAAGCTAGCTGCTATCAAGGCCGCCGGCATCAACGGCATCGCCCATGTCTTCGACAACGACAGGGTCCGACATCGCCGGCGCCGTCTGGTTCGGCGAGCTCTCTGCCGTGCTGCGTGGCAAGAAGCGGCAGCCCACGCCGACGGCGAGCCGCGGCGAGCACCAGCTGCAGCAGATGGGAGGGGCCGTTCGTAGCAAGACGAAGGCAGGAGTAGCGACGAAGGCAGGAGTAGCGGCGAAGCCGACCGTCGAACGGGAGGAGACCGGAGCCAGCGGCGGGATGTCGGACGCCACCGTGTACATGCTGTTCGACCGCTTCGCGCCTAGCTAGCTAGCTAGCTCACATTACTTGCTTATGTACATACAGTACAATACAAGGAAAATATAGATGGTGGGTTGTGCTGCATGCCACAATATATTCTGTGTATGTACAATTCTTTCCTAATTGTTCAGAACATTGGGGGAGTCTCCAAGTTCACTAAGCCTCAGCTAGCTTAAGACCCCATCGTTCATGTTTTGTGAAGAACAATAAGGCTTTCCTTAATTTATTGTTTTGTAAGTGTTGTGAAGCAGTTATACCATATTTAATTGGTTTACTGATCATGTTTACATTTAACTATGTGGCCTCGATGTGGCATGAACTAAATGCTAGCTATTGTATAAAAGTACCAACAATATATTTCAGGCTACATGAATCAATTTGTAAACACATATTACTTTGGTTGGCCCAAACTTTACCTGAATATGATCGATCGATTCATTTTTAAGTGATTTACGTGTCGTGCAATCCCCGGATGTCAGAATCTCTTCATAGTACGCTGGCGAATCGATCCTCGATTCCACCATGAGTGAATTTCCGGTGGTAGAATAAGACGAGTTTGCGATATCATTCAAGTCGAGAATATCAGACGCATTCTCTTAATCTTGATGACAATAGTATTGTAACGATGGATGCAAGATAACACGATCCTCTCGAGCATACTATATGTTAGTAATATGAGGGGTAAGAGGTCTGGTCTCTTAAATTTAAATAGCGCTGAGCTAGCGTGCCAGTGTTCTGAACAAAATGTTGAGCTGCCTGAAAACTGAACCAAACTACTCTCAAGATCTGACAAGTCAGGTTCGTCTTACCCCTCAAAACCGCAAAGTGTTGGGCTTTTTACGTCTACAGGATTTGGTAGAGTTGCTTTTAAAATCCACATCTGTATTCTTCTTCTATATCAACAGGGCGCGACCGGTTAATGAAACCCCAGGCAGAGTGATACATGGTCCGATACAAAAGTTCAGCAACGTCCAGAAAGTAAAATACAACCTTTAATAGCGCAGATACTCGAAAGTAAAACACATCTTTCTTTTAGATTCACAAGTGTATTAGCTTAACAGTACGTACGTGTAGATAGAGAGTAATTATAGGTTGAGAAGATCAAGCCTAAATCTACCCAGCTCTAAGCGGCAGCAGCATAAACCGTTTCAGAGATTTTGGGAGCAAGAACACCGGATCATATCATCGCATCCACATCACGGCATGAGAAGCAGAGTGCAGTAACACCATGCTTGCCTAACATACAAACCCCCACTGAACTTATTAGTTACTATTGAAACAGCCAGTGAAACTGCAGGGAGCACACACTACATGCACCTGAGGCACCATCTTAGGACACTCATTTGCTTTAAATCTAGCTACAAGCATTCAGTACACATCTCAGCACCTTGTTGTAGTAGCCACATTGCTTCAGAAAACAGTTTATTTCGCCCATGAGACAATAAATTGCAGAGAAGGAAGTAGGAAACACTTCACAGTAGTTCATTACACACATCACACCTTGTTCTAGTAGCCACATTCCTTCAAGAAACTACCTAAATTTCTTATATGCCATGGGGATTTTTCTAATCCCTAGCCGTGTCACTGACAATGAGGGTCCCGGCCGCATGTTAGCTACACAGTAAGCGACAAATAACGAACGAGGAAATACTGTCATACAAGGGATTACCAGCATACATAACTTTGATTAGCAATACGTTGTAACTGCAGTGCAACACCACTACTACAGGTTCAGTTGCCAGGCACATCCAAGCACATATTCCATACCAAAATGTATGAGAAAGGGCGTGCAGGGACTTTTTATTAGGCCACCTAAACAACCTGGCCGTCGGCCCTCCTCTTCCTAGCGACATGGACGGCCATCGTCATCATCTTCTTCATCGACAGTTGAAGCCTCTTTTGTTGTCGGAATGGTAGTACCTGACACGCCACTTCTTTTCTCTGCTCGGCCTGAATAGCAGGGCGTCAGGAGTTTTATTCTGAAGGTGATCAGCAGAAAATTTACGAGGGATGATCTGCACAAGAAGCATTGATTCTTCAGCAATATAGTAAGTAAAGTCGATGAAAAATCTTGATGGTTAACAAATCAAAGTACAAGCTTTGCAACTATTAAGGGCATGGCCAGCGCTCCAGGACTACTGCCCCAGCTCTCCACGTAGGTTCGGATGGTCCCGAACGGCTCATCGTGTGGTTTGCAGAGCAAAGCTATAGCCTGCAGAGGAGGCGGCCTCTTCCCAGCAGAAAGGTGACCATGCAGAGTAAAGCAAGAGAAAAGAAACACATGGAAGAGCCAGGGGGAGGAACAGACAACCAGGAAACAGAGAGAAGGCTGAAACAGTGGGTCCCATACACATGCTGCCACCGTTGGATGATTTTCCAATTCAATAGCTGCTCCATATATTTTTATCTTGGTCAAATCATGGGGCGATAGCATACCACTGCTACCGCTGCTCGTGCCCTAAGTAGTCATCTAAAATAACAGACGAAACGGACCAGAAAATTGTTCATGCGTTGGAGATGGGTCCTCTGCAGAACCGTCACGAATGCGGGATTGCCTGGTCGGGTCGAAGCCAGCCTGATGATTTCCCGTTTTTCGTCGTCAGTTAGCTGACCCGCTGACCTCGGGTAGTAGTAATCGGTGTTAGTGTGCCTGTCATGATCACTCTCCTCTTCGTCAGTTCCCTTTAGCTTAACATCACAGCTACTGCTGTCTGGTGATTCAGGAAGCTCTTTCCCTGTGGAGAGAAATCAGTGTACATGAATCCTATATAGTAAATAGAAATTTACCACTTCTATTTGAAAAAAAGCATAATTTGTTGATGCATAATTGTATAGCATATGTTAGTTAATTGCACAAAGTTATAATGAGATCATGTCAGGCATGCCGCAAAATCCTAGTGCTACTTACTTGGTTTAGTCTTGCCACTGTATTTCTTTGAAGTGGAGGCACTGTGAGGGGACCCAACCAACTGAGACGGTACACTAGTATCGTCATCAGAATCAGAATCGTCATCAACAGTCACGGAGTATTTCTCAACCTGTTGATCCACCATATGGTCGAAATGTTTGTGCATTCTCCCAGCGAACAGAGGAGACATTTTCTCGCAACCACTAGCGTCAAACATCATGACCTCAAAGGAGCCTTTGCCAGTGCATGTGATGTCTCCATCCTAACCCCAAGAAAAGCTCATTCGCAACCTTGGTAACACCGACATGCCAATGCCATGTCTCGCCGCCCGGCGCTGTCAGGTCAAGTCCCTCTGCGCTCTGCATCTGCCTGATGAAATTGCTCGCAAACTTGCCCGGTATGTGCTAAGATGGAGAATCATAAAATTTACGAATAATTATTCACATGAATTTTAAGGTAATATTCAGATGGTTAGTTTCATAAGATATTGTTGTACGTCTACATTACAGTCCTTTGACAGAGGTATATCGATGCATTCTATCTTCTATGGATGAACTAATCAAATAGTATAAGGCTTGTTTATGCTTTCTACAAAATCAGCGACAGGTTTTAATCTCTTCTCACTAAAAAAATATAATCTAGATTTACAAGGAAAAGAATCGTAGACGTTGCTCTGTTTTTTTTACTGGCTTTACTAGTAAACCGTTCATACCAAATGAAATCCAGGCAAGAATATTTCACCTTTTTCTCTACTTAAATCTCTAAATATAAACTAGCACAAGCGCTCAACGTAGCCACAGGATGCTTAGAATCGTGGCACTTGTGAGGATGCTGAGAATCTCGAAGTAGTAAGTACTTACCATTTGCTGCTGAAAATCTCCTGTCATGAGCTTGAAGAACCTGATCTTGTTCACATCCATGTGCTCCCAGTACAAGTGCTCTTGCCACTCCCTGCACCCCCTCACACCCCTTCCCACTCCCAGCCATCATTACCTGCTACCAGTTCACAGCAGAAAATGTTGCAAACGAGAGTTCTTGCCTTTTGCTCTACAAGTTCAGAGTCAGAGTGTGTTTCTTTGGTGAGGATGAGGGGAGTAACTGCAGACATAAATAGATTTCACCTACAAGTTCAGCTCAGAAGAGACTGACCTCATCCACTGACAGGTGGGTTCACCAGGGCAGATGAACTTGTAGCACTCGTGATGTGTTTGCTTCATCCTGGGGAGAGGTAAAGTTGGCAGTAAACAGCGCACAGGATTTAATTTCGCTCCATTGATTTGTGAACTCTGAACATCCAGTCTCTTCATTATTAACTAGTTATATTTTGCGCGGCGTCACGCCGCGCGTTTGGTGAGAATATTTATTGTGATAATTTGTGTATTCTGTTTAGCAGTGTTATATGTATTGTAAGGAAAAGTGGTAGTTGTAATTAATGTAATGTTCTTAGTTTAAATTCAGTTTGAAATCATTCCGTAATTAAAGGGAACAAATTTATTTTATCGAAATATTTTATGTAGTGAAGTTTTTTTTTTGGATTGTGAGTACATAATTAGATATATTTAAGTTATATTGCTTGTAAACATGTTAGCTAGATTGAGTGGTCAAATATAGTTCCGTTTTGCCATAATTGTCTTGTTTATTTACCATTTTAATAAGATGGAATATGTTATGGTTATGTCGAAATATTGATTATTTTTTAGCATTTATTGAAGTTATATGCATAATTGGAGAGAGTTTAGTTAAATTACCTCTAAATATTAATCAGTATGAAAGGATGCACAAAATTAGTACTTGGCTTTGGAATTTTAAAATTTCTCCAATTTGGATTTTCTTTTGTAGTTATTCTTTTGTGTGCATGTTGATATATTTGGCATATTTTGCGGTCATATAGATTTGAAATCGTTGTTGCAGTTTAAATTTCGTACGTATGATTTTTTTTTTGCTTAAATAGTAGTCCTTTTTTTTTTGGTGAAATGACTTTGTTATTGTAAATTGAAAAGTTGCTTATGAAATGTCCATAGAGCTTCCAAAAAGTTTTTTGTAGAAAACAGAAGGGGGGAAAAAATTTCTAAATTGTTTGAAATATTCAAAGTTTGAATTCAACTATTTGTAATGTCCAAAAAAACTTCGACTCTAAATATTAATCTATATGAAAGGATGCAATAAGTTAGTACTTGGCTTTGGAATTTTAAAATTTCTCCAATTTGGATTTTTTTTTGTGTAGTTATTCTTTTGTGTGCATGTTGATATACGTGGCATATTTTGCGGACATATAGATTTGAAATCGTTGTTGCAGTTTAAATATCGTATGTATATTTTTTTTTCCCCCGCAAATAGCAGTCTTCTTTTTTTTTTTTTTTGGTCAAATGACTTTGTTATTATAAATTTAAAAGTTGGTTATGTTTTGTAGACAACTGACTCCATTATTTAGAGAGATGTCGAACGTTTGGATAATTGGGAAAAAAAATATGACTCCATTACCATATCAAATTTAGAACATTGCTTAAATAATATCTCATTACCATATCAAATTTAGAACAGTGCTTAAATAATATATTATATGAGAATTTGTGAAATTTAACTTAAATCCATTCCATATTTAGGGGATATGAATTTGTATTCTCTGCAATTATTCACCTAATCAAGTATGTGTGGGGAAAAGTACCTTCATATATTTAGAGGAAGTGCATTTTTTTTTTTTTGTGAATTAGTGACTGCCTTTGGAATTCTGAAGCATATTTGGTTTTTGCCATAAATAGCAATATTTATTTCTTAAGAGTGGCCGGATATGTTATTCAAATTTGTTTAGGTGAATAGATTCAAAAATATTGTCGTTTTGTAATTTTTTTTATTTTATGCAAATTGTGAAGTGCGAGTTGTCGTCTGTTGTTGTTGTTGTTTTTTTTTGTTGGCATTTCGTTTTTTTTTTGGCATTTCGTATGTATGAGTGGAATTGTTGTAATTGGTAATTTAAAATAATCGTTCGCATTTCTTTTTTTTGTTGGCATTTCTTATGTATGAGTGGAATTGTTGTAATTAGTAATTTGAAATAATCGTTTTTTTAAGAAAGGAAGAATGTCATGAGGGAATACCTTTTTTTTTAAATCGTCTGAAATATCGCATTTTGTTTTGAAACTTCGTAAGTAAGCGGATATTTTTAGAGAGGTAGAATGCCACGGGGGTGTACCCTTTTTTTTTCTTTGTTGTAAATTGTTTGAAATATTCAAAGTTTGAATTCAAATATTTGAAGTGTCCACAGAGCTTCCAAAAAGTTTTTTGTAGAAAAGAGAAGGGGGAAAAAAATTGTAAATTGTTTGAAATATTCAAAGTTTGAATTCAACTATTTGTAATGTCCAAAAAACTTCCAAAAGTTTTTCTAGAAAAGAAAAGAAAAAAAAAAGAGAATGGACCGACCCAGCTGCGCGGTAGCCAGGCCGGCCCACGTACGGCCCATCTGGAGCCCAAACCCACGTGGGCGTCGCCGTGACGTCAGCGGCGGCCGGAATCGGCCGCGGCGGCCGCGAGCCCGCCGGAGGCGCGTCCGCGCGCGTATCCGGAGCGGCTCAGCGCGGGGAGCCAGTATGTGGCGGCGCCGCCACGATTTGGTGGCCGGGGCGCCGCCGGCGACGGCAAAACGCGGCGGAGGGCTGCGGATGCGGCGGTGGCGATTCCCGCGCGTCGGCGGCGCGCCGGCAAGCGGCGCTTGGCGAGGAGGTAGCGGCGCGGGCGGCGGAGCTTCCCGTCCCCGTCGATCTGGCGGGGGAGGCCTGTGGCGGCGTGATGGGGCGGCGGCGCCGCCGGCGACCCCGCGGTCGCGCGAGAGAGAAGGAGGAGGGAAGGGGGAGTTCTGGGCTGTTTTGCATGAACGTCCTCGGAGTTGTTTGTAATTTTGTTTAGATCCTTTTGTTCGTAAAACAGTGGATGACGGAGCAATTTCTCGCACGCGAGGGGTCGTTTTGCAAAATGTTACGGACGGGGACGTGCGAGCCGTCTGATCGACGACGGACGGCGCGGATTCGTGCACTGTAGAACACTGTAGTAGACTGTAGCTGCTACAGTGACAGGGCCTCCCACAATTCGCGATATATTCGAACTTTTATATACTTATTATTAGGATATAACTGTCAGAAACTCAGAAGATTTCAATCGAAGCATCAAGTAATCGAAGCTACCGATTCATTGGGTTGAGATGCCAACTTTGTACTGGCATGCACAATCACAACCAAAAAAGATTATCACCCACCCCCTACGTCGACGTGATCGCGTACATAAATACCAATGAAATGGCAGCTTGTACAACGTGACAATGTAGCTACGTTTTAATTGTTCCGAAGCTGTCAGGCACACAACTCGTAGAAGAAATGGAACATGATGGCGATCTGCTCACCATGTAAAGCAGATGCTAAATACTACTGCACAGTAGATACAAGAATCGGAATCAGGCAACTCATACTAGTGCCTGCTCCGCGTTTGTGTTCCCATCCGTGCGCCCCTCTGGTTCAGCGGCTGCGATTAATCGTCTCCACCAATATCTCTTTTCCCTCACGAAAAAAACAGCCAACAAAATCAGGGACACCGTCAGGCGCTAATGCAGCCATCGCTGCCTCCATGATCATGCAGTAGATTATCTCAGGAGAGCTCATTGAGGTAGCTGATGTCGCTTGTAGGACGAGCATGGCCGGGTGGGATGCGCACGTCCAGGCGCGGCGACATAGATCGAACCCTTCGTGGCCAGCCTTGCCGGTGCCATGCATATCGCGGAGGTTGCAGGCCAGGCCGCGGCGGCGGCGGCGAGGAGGCCCAGTAGATATGATTTGCTGAAGAGACGAGACTCGCAGTACCCGGCTGTGCCCCTCTCGCCACTAATGCCGCGTTGTTGCGGCGACGGCCATGTGATTGAGTTCCTCGGTACCACGAGATCGAGCTTCAGCAAGACGCACATCACAACGTCGGACGAACTGGAGATTACACATCCACACGATTGATTTTAAATTGGCTTAAGTTGAGTAGTTTTTTCCCCTTTTCTTTGGAGAAGCGGATTAGGATTGCTGGAGCCTGGAGACTTGGAGTGGAGTCGGACGGCCGGACGCCATGATCAACAGACGTACAGAGGGAACAATTGGGAGTTACGGCCTTACGGGAGAAGAAAGATACGAAGGAGAAATTGGGGTGGGCCATCACTCAATTAATCCCAGCCGCTGAACCAGAGGGGCGCACGGATGGGAACACAAACGCGGAGCAGGCAAGCCCCGTCCAAATCATACAAGACAAGCCGTAGATCAGGTAGAGAGAAAACAAAAAAGGACGAAAATGGGCAAAGCTCTAACAAACAAAAAGTCGTCATCGCCGGGAGAGGAACTGCACAGCTATTCACACCTCTTCTTCATCTTCGTCAGACGCAAGCAAAGGGTTCTTCGTCTTCGTCTTCGTCGCACGCAAGCAAAGGTCACTAGTGAGAGTAGGAGCTGGGCTCCTCGCCGCTGTACACAGTCTCACTGGAGCTGAACACGGGCTTGTCCTCCTCCCACTTGACAATCTCCCGCCCGTAGCGGATAGCCGAGCGGACCGACTCCTGGTCCAGGGCATTCACGTAGGACACGTAGAGCTTCCTCTCCGTAAGCGAGTGGAACAGCCTCTTGAACTTCGTGCCGACATAGTGCGCAGCCATCTGCGCCAGCGACGCACCGCTGTTGCTACTGCGCGCGCTTCTGCTGCTCCCGTTGATCAGGCTGCGGCTTACCAACGGGGTGAACTCGCTAAACCAGTCGCACGCAGTCAGTGGGGATTTGCCAATCTTCTGCTCCAGGAGATCAAACTTGGTCAGGAGTAGGAGAAAATCCATCTGTTCGAATGTTGGATGACGGGCGATGCTCTCAAATAGCTGCCTGCTCTCTACCATCTTGTTGACAAGGGTGCCGTTTGCATCCTCGTAGTACTCGTCATAGTCGCTGACCGCAACACAGAAGATGACAAGCCTGACATCATCGAACATCTCCAGCCATTTACTGTTTTCCCGCAGTCCTTTGTTGCTTACTCTGATTAGCTGGTACCTGGAAACAAAACGGAAATTGTCAAGGCGGGTATTACTATCACTGTTCCTAATAGTAATATAAGGACCAAACATTAGAACATAATTAAATTTGTCTCCAGAGACATTTGAAAAAATACCATGGAAAGTGCCTCATGAGATCATAGACATACATCAGAAGGGAAAGACTAACAGGAAGTCAAACAGATATGCATTTCTTGTTAAATAATTAGGTAATGCTGCTGAAATAAGCTACGGGAAAAAACACATATAGAACAGGTAAATATCAGACCACCGTTGCCTTTTGTGACAGAAGACCGACCTTAGCACCGTGTCTTGTGGATCAGGCTCGTCAACAACCCGCACATCCAAAGCCAGCTGCGGGAAAGAGATATCCGTAGATGCTAATCCGTCCGAGGATGTTATTCCATCGGCATAAAGGATATCCATATCACAGAGCTCATATTCAGTTCGAGAAATATCAACCACCTGATCATTTCAAATGCCACAAGCTTAAAGAATGAATAATGACAATAGCACAACTCAATCACGACAAAAGAAGTCATGATCAGGATGAAACAAGAGCGATTATAAAAACATCAACCAAGAAAACAAACAAAAAAATCAATAGAACAACAATAGTACCTTGTCAAGGAAGTAACTGGCAGCAGACGGAAGGAACATAAGTTCACTTCTCCGTCTATATGTAGCTTGAATAGCAGGATCTTTCCATAATTCCTCAACCAGTGGCGCATATTCACGACTAGCTGCAGGGAAAATGTCTTCAAGATTACCTAAAGCCATGGCTTTTAGAATCCACTCAGAGAATGCTTTCAAACGTGGGACAATGGAGTACTCAGTAACTTCATCACTGAACCCCGATTCAGAATGTCCTGGGAAAACACACGGATGTCAGTCCTAGCCAGGCATTTCACACGTGATTCTTTTGCTTGGTTCAGTTGTTTACGAAGGTACATAGTGAAAAATCCCCTGAACTCTAAGACTCTGTTTATTATGCAGCACAACCAATGGTGAATAGCCATGATTTTGTTCCAGACTATACTAAAGCGCTGCATGTTTATAGATTAGAAAGAAAGAATCTTACCAGAGCTGGAAGGATCCTGTTGGCGGATTTTTCTTCTATCAGCTAAAGCTTCCTCTTCAAACCGTTCACGGCCTTCAAGAAGTATACCAAGGTAGCGATATATGTTACTTTGTATGATAAGCTTGAGATCTTCACACTCATCCATAGAAAAAGGTTTGCTCTTGTATGCAAATTTAGCCTGAGATTTGATAGATTTGGAATTAATTGCTAGCCTACATAAATAATGAAAAATGGTGTTTGGCACTGCAGAAGATTTAGTCACTGCATATTTGGAATGCATATCTTAACACTAATGTTCCAATGTGAACACTGGTAATTGGATGGTGAGCTTAGTCCAGCTGGTCAACTTATCTGTTCGTGAACAATCAACATAATAGAAATATGTACCTGTTTGAGTATGGTGCTTGTCCCTGATCCAACCAACAAAAGCTTCTGGATCGTCCTTTCCTCCAAGTAGTCAGGTCGATTTCCATTAACAGCCTCTTCGCCACATTGATTAGTCGCTTTGTTAGGAGTTGGCAATGACAGGACAGGACTAAGTAGCTTCACTATAGGCTGGTTAAAGTGCAGATACATTTACCTTTCGTCAGATTCATCACAATGAAATATATGTGACCTAAAAAAGATGAATTTCAGAACTACCTTATCCCAGATCTTCCCTTTAACAGTTTTTTGGCCTTCCTCTTGGTAAGTTCCATCGGCGTTCAACCAAAAGTGAGGTTTCCCAGCACACTGAACTCCTGCCAACTGAAACCAAGGAGATAGTAAGGAAAATGCGACTCAGGAATCTCAAAATTAGGTAAGAATAAATAATTCCAGACCTTAAGGATTTGCAGCTCAGATTTTGTAATCTCACGGCCATTTATCATGATTCCAGTGTTCCCATTGCTCGCCTTTTCATCTAAATTACCTCCAACATTTAGATTTGGGCTTATTATGCAATGGGGCTTGTGTCCCTCCTGGAAAATATCCAAAAATAGTTCAGAAACAGAGTTGTAGATGACATATATCATTAACATTCATGCAAAAGAAGCAAGCAAAATCAACCGTGAAACAATTGCAATTCTAAAATGGAACATGAAGGATAAAAGTATGAGATTTCTAACTTAAAATTCGAACTTCCCCAACAACTCAGCACACTATACCTATTTACAATGCTGTAAACCTACTATCATGTTCATGGGTGAGGGCAGGCCTTGGTGCAGTGGAGTGGTCCTCCCCACTTGTGCCAAGAGGTCCTGGGTTCGAACCAGCCTCCCTGCACTGCACTTTGCAGGGGTAAGACTAGGTTCCTATAATCCCTCCCCAGACTCCACCTTGTGTGGGAGCCTCTGTGCACTGGGTCTGTCCTTTTTATCATGTTCATGGATAATGTCATGCACCTTTCATGTGCCAGCTTTGGTGTGCAACTGTGTACCATTCTCAACTAGAATAAGAGAGTTGTAATCTTAGATCCACAACGGATAACTACTGTGTAGAAGCCAGACGGCATGGCTGCGAGGGACTGGGTAGACATAGGTTGAGAAGAGAGAATAACCAGGGAGACATTAGATTGATTGTTCTTGCTTGTTTTGATAACTTACATACCGACACATATGTAATACCTCCTAACTTGACACCCAATGCGTTATATTTTCCTAATCCTTACTATTCCAAATTAACCTTTCCCAATCCTATCTCTAACTAATCTTTCCTAATTCAAGTCATCCCTTTCATGGACTCTTCCCTAGCCGACTTCTTCCCGACAATATCAAAGTTCTACGCCACTATCCCTCCAGATCTTTCATTATGACTCCCACCGAGAATAATATAGAGTCTTATGTTTTCATCCAGTAACATATAAAGCTATCATATCAGGTAACTACCCTCAAGAAGTAATACTTCACGTTCAGTTTACGCATTGACAAGGTCAACAAGCGAACGACATGTGTTCCACCTTTAATAACCATAAATGTTATATCTAAGCATCCAAGAGAATATTAAAAACTATACCAGATCTCCTATAAATGGTTAGTGGGGTCCACCATGAGCATACAAGTGTCTAACTTCTTAGGTGAAACCAGTGTCACCAAGGAGCTGCAACGTTACACTTATGGATATGAAAGGTGGAACATAGCTCGTTGGCACGTTGCCCGTGTCAATCAAAGTTTCATCCTCTCCCTGTCAGTTCCCATTTTGTCTTTCTTCCTGTTTCTTTCTACCAGTTCATAGTGACACTGGTTTTCTGTGTCTTGCATTTCGTTTCTTCCATTCACGCCTACAATAATCTACCCTGACATGGATCTCTTGTAAAGATGGCTGCAAGGAATGCCACAACATGGTGCAAGCAAGAGCGCCGCCGTCATCCAACACCACCACAACTAGCTTAGGTGGTTTACTGGTTTCTGAGGATGTAGGGGAGGCGGGAAAGGCAAGTACCTAGGGTTTTCTTCTTTTTCTTTTTGTGGGTAAAAAGGAGGGATGCAACACGCGGACTTCCCAGGGTTATTTTCTTGATTTATTTTTCAATAATTTTGAACAAATTTGTTGGTTTGTGGGAGGTTAAAAGCTCCAATCTCAGAACCTACGGCCGAGTCTGAACTTCAATTTGATTTATATTTTGGTTACAAGTTGTAAATGCTGAATGCAGAAGTTGGTAAATATTTGTGAATTGAAAAGCTCAGAATTGAGGCCAAACAAGATATATGGTTTGAGTTTTTTCTGTTTGAAAGCTCTTGTTTATCTAGTTGGAGGTGTTTGCTCCTTTGTTAGAAGCAGAATTAAAGTTAGAGAATGGAGGTTCAACATATTCATGGTTGAAATCAAGATGAATGTGAACTAGAAAGTTCATGTGTTTGGGTACAAAGTACAAACCCCTAAAGTTTTGGCTGAAAGCTGGTATTCTTGGCAAAAAATAATTGGCTAAAACACTGTCGTGACATCAAACTACTGGCTAAGTGGCTAATGGAAATATTAGTCTTCTAAAATCGTGGACCAGACTGGTTGACATTTCAAATCAACACGATAATTCTGCTGCCAAAATCTTACGGCTCACGTACCTTGCCCCAGAAGCCGGAGACCTTATCGTACCAATAGAATCCAGGCCGGAGCCTGGAAGGAGGGCACTGGCAGCCCTGCAGCAACGCCAGCTCCTCCGGTGCCAGCCTCGCCCCGTTAACATACACGTCCTCCGGCCTCAGCTGGTTCGCGGCGCACTCGCGCTCGCTCCTCATGACGAGCTCCACCTCCGCAGCGCTGAGCAGCCGCCGCAGCACGCGCGAGCCTTTGCCCAGCGCGTTCCGCCTCGACTCGGCCACGGGCCGGCCGATGCAGGCCAGGCACTTGCGCCCCTCCGGCATGGAGCCCATGCCCGGAGCACGCAGGAGGCGCAGTAGCGCGCGCCGCAGGCGAGGCAGGCCTCCTTGCCCCCGCGGCCCCAGAAGCCGCCCCCCTTCCCGCACCTGTAGCAGCCCCGGGACTTGGCGTGGTTCCCCGACTCGAAATGCGCCGGGGAGAGGGAGCCGCTGGATCGAGCGGCGGCGGCGGAAGTGTGGGGCAGGGCCTCGTCGGCGGCTTCGTCGTCCTCATAGTCGTCGTCGTCAGAGGACTGGAGGAGGGAGCCGCTGGTCTCGGCGAAGGAGACGGTGGGCTGGTGGGGAACGGACCGCATCCCCGCGTCAGCATCCTCGTCGTCTTCGTCCTCGGCGTCGGATGGGCAGGAGGGGAGCTCGGCGGAGTGGTGCGCGGCGGCGTGGTGGTTCTCGATGACGGAGGTCGGGGAGTCGGCGAGCGCGGCCGCGGGGCCCGCGGAGGAGGAGGAGGAGCGAGGAGGCGCCGCCGACTGCTGGTGGGAGTGGATGGCGGAGCAGAGGGAGGATGGGGTGAGGGGCCGCACGACGGGGAGCGGCGAGGAGGAGGGGTCGGAGGAGGAAAGCGCGGCGAGCGGGATGCGGGAGAGGTCGAGCGGGATGGCGCGCGGGAGGGAGTAGGGGAGCGGCGGGCCGTCGTACTCCGCCGCGAAGGTGTAGTCGTCGTCCCCGGCGACGGCGACGGCGGAGGCCATGTCGGCGGCGGCGGGGAGGAGCGCGAGGTCAGGCGGGGTAGGGTTTGCGGCGGGGAGGCATGGGGGAGTGAGGTGAGAGGAGGTGGCGAACCCTAGGCAGGCGTGGGAGGAGGGGAAAGGTGGGGGAGGTCTGAGGCGGAGTAGCTTTTTGGAGCATGCGCGGCTGAGGGAGGAGACGAGGATGCGATGCGAGGGAGGCGTCGCGGAGAAGGAAGACCGCTTTCGTCATGCGCCGCGTCCACCGTGGACCAATCCGCCGTAGTAGACCGTGATGGGCGGGACGAGCGTCCACGGACGGCAGAACCGGAATGAGACGGCGCCCTGATCGCTTCCTTTCTCAGCTTTGACCGTTGAGAGTAAAAATGTTAGTACGTGCATTTGTCATTGTGGTACAATATGATAAATCCATCTACGCGACAAGCTTCGTTTCAGATCGTGTTTGGAGGAGTTTTAATAATTCCCATGTCTCTAGCTGGCAAAGAAGCTTTGCTGAAATCGGTGTCTCGGTCAATACCGGATTATGTGATGAGCTGCTTCCAGGTTCCGGTTGAAGCTTGTCATCAAATGAAAACCAGTATTGCCAACCAATGGTGGGGTTTTGAAGATGGGAGGAAGAAGATGCGCTCGCGTTCATGGGATTGGATGTCGGCGCCAAAGTCCCTTCATGACTGATCAAGGCGCAGCTCAACCGACACAAATAACAGAGATAAAAGACTACAAAAGTCTACTAATATGTTGCCACGTATGCCGGGAGAAAAAATCCTGTGCCACCAACAGGAGTCGCGCACATCCAGCCACCTTAAGGTCTCGCTGGTCCGAAGCCAGCAAGAAAGCCCAAAGCTGGATCCAGTGCGCCGCCATATGAATAACCTGTAAGACATGAAAATATTCTTTTCTGTTAAAAACAAGATTGTTCCTACAATTTCAAATAGACCAACAAATAGCTGAAACGCCGATGCGAATCCTATCCTTGGTCTTTGTATCCATCCCATTCAACCAATTCCCAAACATATTAGTGACATTGGTAGAGGAGGAATATTGTAAGTACAAAAGACAACACGCCATACAAGTTGAGCAAAAGGGCATGAAATAAATAGATGTTCCACCGATTCATTGTTCCCACAAAAGGAACACCGAGAGTCACATTTCCAATTTCTTTTTGCCAAGTTATCCTTAGTCAGAACTACTTTTTTGTGAAGGAACCACATAAAAACCTTAATTTTAAGTGGAATTTTCAGTTTCCATAAGTATGTTTGCAAAAATCTAGTATGTCCATTCATCATGTCTTCATACATAGATTTAACTGTAAAAATGCCATTTTGTGTCAAGTTCCAACGAAAACTATCTTGAACATCATTTAGGGTAATATCCATTAATCTAATGCATAAATGAGACCACATGTCCCACTTGTTTCCTACTAGTGCCCTACGAAAGGGAAAAGTATAGTAATCACCGGGGATCTACGTCTTTGCGTCCCCCGTCTTGCGAACGTGACGCGTGTCCCGTGACTGGCCCCACGACCTTTTCTCACGTCGTTATCCTCTCGCACATGGGTGGTCCGTGCCGTGATCGTCTTCCTTTCCTCACTCTGTTCTCTTCCTTCCCCTCCGTCTCTACCTTCTCTCTCGCTTCCACCGCCGCCGCCGCCGGAGAGCACAGGGCCGCCCCTACTCCCTGCCTCTCCGCCGGCGAGGCTCTACTCCCTTCGCGACCAGCTGGATATGGCGCCATGGTCAGCCTCCCGCGCCGTGTCGAGCATCCGTGCGCCGGCGAGGCATGCCGCCATGGCCTCCGCCGCCGCTGTTGCCCCCCGTGGCGGCGACGGCGTTTTTGCTACAGCGAGGATTGCCTACGAGGGCGCCGCACACGGCAGAGGTTGCTGCAAGGAGCATGGTCGGCAGCCGGCGTTGCTAACGTCGGCAGCCGGGAGAGCTACTAGCGGCGGGGCACCGTTGCTGCAGGGGATGCCGGCGTTGCTTCCAAACCACGGCGTTGCTGCTACAAGGTGCTGCCGGTGATGCTACCCGACGGCACCGGCGTTGCTACCGTCGGCAGCTGAGAGAGCTACTAGCGGCGGGGCGCCGTTGCTGCAGGGGGCTGCCGTTGTTGCTCCCGACAGAAGATGGCGTTGCTACCGATGGAGCTGGGCGTGGACTCCATTGCTACGAGCCTGAGCGGGGTCTGGAGCCCGGATGCTACAAAGGCGGGGCTCCGGAGCTGCAAAGGCATGACGCCCGAGCTACAAAGGTAGGGCACTGATGCTGCTCCTCCCCGGCTTTTCTCCTCTGGGGACGCTGATATCCAATACCACAATTGTTTTGCACCATCTGTTGGGAGGATTTGCATCACAAGAGAAATTCTTTTGCTACAATTGTTCTGCTTTTTGCTCATAAGTTTCGCCAGAGGATTGGCCAGAATACTTTTGTTGCTACTAAGCTGCAATTATCAAATTTTTGCTACAATCGTTTTGTGGTTTTGCTACATTTATATAAAGTTTTTGCTACGAGCTCTCCGGCGAGCTTTCCGGCGAGGTTTTGCTACATTTATATAATTTTTTTTGCTACGATGCTGCAATATAAAAAAAAATTGCTATTATTGCTTTGCGGTTTTGCTACAATAGAAAGAAAAATTTGCTACAATGTCTCCGGTGAGGTCTCCGGTGAAGTCGATTTTTGCTACAGTAGCACATTTTTGTTGCTATGAAATCTCCGGCGAGGTCTCCGGTGAGGTCTCCGGCGAAGTCAGAATTTTTCTTTTTCATGTTCTGTGTACGAACCGTTTTTTGCTACAATGCAGCAAAAGCGGGACGTTTTGTAGCAAAAGTGGGAGTTTTATAGCAAAAGCGGGATTAGCCTTTTTTCAGTGGACACGTGTCGGGCTGGCGACCCGGGGATCGGACGGAAAGATCCCCCGGGGGACGCCTAGTCCTGTCCCTACGAAAGCCTATGTTCAAAGGAGGGCATTGTGAAACACATCATGAACCGAAACATTTTGTTGTTGCACAATGTTATAGAGTAATGGATATTGATCTTTCAATGGTGTCTTGCCAAGCCAAGTATCTTCCCAAAACCTGTTAGTTTCCCCATTGCCAACTCGGAAAGATCCTCTACTAAAGAAATCTTCCTTAACACGCATAAGACCTTTCCAGAATGGAGAGTCATTAGGCTGTGCTTCCACGTGCGCCAAAGTTTTACTATGAAGATATTTATTTTGCAGCAATTCTTGCCAAACCCCTTCTTCATTTAAAAGTTTAAACAGCCACTTACTGAGTAAACATTTGTTCTTTAGTTCAAGCACTTCAACTCCTAAACCACCCTGGTCCTTCGGTCTACAAATGATGTTCCATTTTGTTAATCTATATTTCTTCTTGTTCTCATCGCTCTGCCAAAAAAAGCGAGATCTATAAAAGTCTAGTCTTTTCCATACCCCTTTTGGTATTTCTAAAAAAGACAGCATGAACATCGGCAAGCTTGTTAAAACCGACCGAGCATATGGTAACCAGGTCACATTTGCTCATCCACCATGCAACTCCATGCGGTGCCAGAGCTTTTGGATATGTTACATATGTATATCTAGGCTACTTGTTAATATTAGTTTTAGATACATTTTGATTCGAAAATTGTTGTCTTTACAAAAAAAGGTATTTTTTAAGAACGAACATTATGTGCCTACAGAACAATTCTAATGTAGATCCATAGGCAAGAAAAAATCGGCTCCTCCTCCACCCCTACATGTATGGTGTGTGCTTGATTTTCATGTTTTCAATGCAAAACTTCATTTATGATTTATTATATGTCTATAAAATTAGTACAAAGATATGTAAAATAAAAGTATTTATACATGCCCAACTTAGACCTATAGATTACTATATTTGAATTAGTGTCTATTGACTATAGTGTATAGACCATGGTTATAAATATTGTCTTATCAACCGATATAGAGATTTCAGCCGGCTGCGGAAGACCGATATTGGTGTCATATCAAACACAATAATAGTCTATTTTGGTAAAACCAACATGAACCCGAAAATTGTTACTAATTTGAACCTTGGCGTAGTCAAAATATGGTAATCATAGAGTGGAAACTCACACTAGCTAGAGCTACAGGTGCAGACTATCTAGTCGAGTTAGCAAATCAATACTCTACTCAAGTATGATATGTTCGCACTAGAGCCGTCTTAGCCCCACGGTGCAGACAAATCTTTTGTTAGTATCTATTGGAGCTACACCGGCTAATTATATTTAGTCAAGTTGAGTCTATGAATTAATAGTGTAATATTGCTTTGCCATTGCATAAGGTTTATCGATGTTCATATATGAACATGGGCTTTTCAACACCTATGCTTGACTCCTCCATTATTATAACAAAAAAGAGAGTTACATGAGCCATAGTGCGTGCCCCCCCCCCCCCGGACATTTTCTAGATAAAATGGGTCTCCCCCTAGTTCCATTAAATGCAACCACGGTAGTCTTATACAGGGTTTATAACCTTATTACAAGCATCATCTGAAGCAGAATTTTTGAAACAAGCAAAACAACAACGCCAGCTAACTAACGCCCACCCGAACTTTGCACTGTCCACTAGAACTTCGCAGGCACGCTCCTGTTGCCATTTCTGCATAGACCCAGGCACCATCTACAAAACGATCATGCTCACGTCCTTGCTATCCTGAGCACCTCCCCCCCCCCCCCCCCCCCCCCCCCTCTTGTGATCGAGTTTCTGCATATTCGAGTCCAGCAAGCTGGAGTTTTTGTCGAGGCAGAGGATCTTCCAATTCTTCATCAAAGCAACAATTTTTCGCAGGACCTCCTTGATACCTGGCCAGCTTTGCCCCTGAAAACACATTCCATTACGTATTGTCCAGATGCCCTACAACATGGCAGCTGTGAAGATATTAATGATACGTCTAAAACATATCTATAATTTTTGATGTTCCATGCCTGTTATATATTGATTACCACATGTTTATCTTACACTTTATATCATGTTTATGCATTTTCTGGGACTAACCTATTAACAAGATGCCACAGTGCCAGTTCTTGTTTTCTGCTGTCTTTTTGTTCCAGAAAAACTCTTCTGGAAATATTCTCGAAATCGAACGCCAATTTAACTGATTTATTTCTCGACCGAGACGAAGCAGCAGCCCGAAGGAGAAGCCCAGGAGGCAGCCGAGGGAGGCAGGCGGGCCCACGGCGTGGCCTAGGGTGGGGCCGCGCCCCCAGGCCGTCTGGTGCCCTCCGACGCCGCCCTTTCGCCTATAAATCACATCTATTCGGGAAACCCTAGACACCCGAGCGAAAATCCACGAAAAAAGTTCCGACGCCGTCGTCATCGTCAACCCTAGTTCGGGAGGGTTTCTGCAGTTCTTTCCGACACCTTGCCGGAGGGGAAATCATCACCGGAGGGCTCAACATCGCCATGCCTGCCACCGGAGGGCTCAACATCGCCATGCCTGCCTCCGGAGTGATGCGTGAGTAGTTCTTCACGGGACTACGGGTCCATAGCAGTGGCTAGTTGGTAGTCTCTCCACCTTGTGCTATCATGTTTAAATCTTGTGAGCTGCTTAACATGATCAAGATTTTTTTTATGTAATGCTATATGTTGTGTTTGCTGGGATCCGATGAATTGTGAAGTTATGATCAAGTTTGCTCATCTATCTATATCATGTTTTATCTATGTTCCTGCATGCTCTCCATTTTTAGTAGATGCTTTGGCCAAGTAAATGCTAATGACTGCAAGAGGGGGTATTTATGCTAGATAGTGGGTTCATGCCTCTAGAAGCCTGGGCTTGATTGACATAAACAACTAAGGCTGTAGATGTGTTGTTGCCTTTAGGGATAAAATAACCGATGCTTAGCTTAAGGGTACTGTTGTTAAGTCCAATGCGTTTGTTTACATTACACACTTTGCTTAATGCTATAGTCTGTTGCTTGCAACTTAATACTCACGGGAGACCCGGAAGCTATCTCTTGAGTGGATCATGAGTCATAGATGCAGCTAGTAAGCAGTCTATGTATATTGTTGTAATGCCCAATGGATCTAACAATGAACATGTTTTTATCATATATTGCATTGTCATGCGTTTGCACTTAGTCAATTGCCCAGCTGTAATTTGTCTACCCAACATGTATGCATATCTGTCTTATGGAAAGACACCACTAGTGAACTGTGGACCCCGGTCCTTTATTCCACACTGATACAAACACCGTTTTCACCACGCTCTATAATTGTTTCCTCGCTGTTCCTTTTTGTGTTCATCATCATATTCCCCACCATACGTTTAGTCTTTTGTATTCAGCAAGCCGGGGAGATTGACAACCTTCCTGTTTCGTTGGGGCAAATTATTTTGATTGTGTTGTGTGCAGGTCCACGTCAGTAATCGTAAACGGCGCCGCTGACACCTTTCTGAAGCTCTCCCAATTCCTACTGGTACGATAAACCTTGGTAGATTCAAGGGAAAACTTGCTGCTGACTACATCATACCTTCCTCTTGGGGTCTCCCAGCGAACGTGCGTTTCCACGTCATCAAGCATATTTTCTGGCGCCGTTGCCGGGGAATTGGAAGCTACAGCAAGGGGAGTTACACACCACCATTCTCTTTACTTTGTTTTTGTCTTGCTTAGTTTATTTTTATTTTTATTTGATCTTGTTTGCTTTTAAAATCTAAAAACACAAAAAAAATAGTTCCAGTTTTATTTCCTGTTTTTACTTTGGTCAAAATGAGTTCTCTTGAAAACGCCAAGTTGTGTGACTTCACTTCACTAGATGTTCTCAATTAAAGCTACAAGTTCCAACCGAATCATATAGACGCACTGGGAAACAGTCCTCCTAAAAGTGAATTTCAACTCTGTCCCATGCCATGCCTCAGCCACAGTGCAACCATGTTCATTGACAATAGTATAAAGATCCCAGAACATAGTAGGAAGTGAGCCCGTGAGCAATGCCCTATCCAAATGTCTTCCCAAAACAGAATTTTCTTCCCATCCCCCAAATGCCAGCGGCAGCAGAGGCAACCCACATTATCCCTTTCCAGAAAGAGGAAAAGTGAGATGGCTTAGCTCTGAGGATATTGGGAGAAAGATTATACTTGTAACAAACTATCTTACGCCAAATTTTATGTTTGTCAAGTTGGTATCTTCTAATCCAGGAGGCCAACAAACAAAGGTTGAAATCCTTGAGATTCTGAATACCCAAACCGCCATATTCTTTCTGGTGACAGATAGTCTCAAAATTAACTAGGTGATATTTTGGAGAGATATCGGTGTCTTTCCAAACGAAATGTGACATCTGAGAATTGATAGATTTAATCGCCCACTTAGGGAATTTGATCATCGAAAGCAGATACATTGGTATACTATCAACACATGCTTGCAACAAAATAATTCTAGCTTTATATGAAAGCAGTTTACCCATCCAACCTGAAATCCTTTTGATAATCTTATCTATTATTGGTTGCAAGTCCTCTTTAGGGGAACCCCCAAGTAAATGAAGGGAAACTCCCCAAGCTTACAACCAAAAACCTGTGCAAAGAGGTTAGCCTATTCACCTGAATAGGAATAAGGTCACTCTTATGATAATTAACTCGCATTCATGACATCTGTTGAAAACAGATCAGGATCCACTTCAGGTTTCTAGCCATGTCAAGGTTCTTCTCAAGAAATAAGATGGTGTCGTCAGCATATTGCATGTTAATTAGATGATTTTTCAAGTTTTCAGATTGTGTTGTCACTCTTAACAGAAGCTCTAAAGCTTTAGATCTCACATCAAAACAATGCACACAATGTTTAATTAGAGAGAGGCTATTTCATTCACTCGTGTGAGGTTTCGATCATATATTAATTATTATTTGTCGCGTGTGCCCTTTTATTTGTACACTTGTGCTTTGTTTTGCTGCAACTGTATTTTCAGTTTTCAGTATTTTGGTTCGAACTCGTAATCGTATTCTTTTTGCTTGTGAAAGTGTGCTTCTATTTCAAGTCTAGTTGCACTTTTTTATTTTATGCAACTGTACTTCAATTAGGGACATAGATTTTGTTTGAATTTTTTAAAAAAGTTAGTCACCACCCTAGGCGCTCCCTTGATTACACAAAAATAAAAAAAGCACACGCGTCCGGTGAGAAAGGGAAGAAAATGTAGCGGAACGTATGCTCGTATTCAAATGGAGCGTACGCAATACAAGATGACAGCCATGCTAGATCTGTTCCACAAGCAAAGCACGTGCATCTTTTTTCTCTTTTCGCTTTCCAAATCTCGACCCAGATTTTTAAAGCCGAGAACCCGGCGGGCATCTGCAACGGGTCCCATGCTTGCTAGCACCCTATGGACCGCGCCCACGCAATCGCGAGACCGACGCGCCAACTGTGTGCGACCCGCGACCGGCCCGGCCTCTCGTGTCTACACTCCGGACGACTGTGGAGAGGGAATTGACCGCGGGCCCCGCACGCGGAGAATCTTCCCTCGTGGACCCCGCGTGGGAAGACTGACCTGACCAGTCCTCTCTGCCTGGACCCGACCAGGCCGCGTGCTCATCCTGCTGCGATCCGGCTGATTGTTGGCTGACAGGTGGGCCATGTAGTTCCAGCAGGCGGGCCAGCGAGATATTTGTGGGGATTGCTTTGTTTCTCTCGTAGGAGCTGGCTGGTCAGTATGACGTGCGGGGCCGCGCCGGCAGGGGAATGATTGGCGGTGGGACCAGCCGTACGTCACGGGTACGGGTTGGTGGGTGGGTGGAGCACTGGAGCGAGAGATTGGAAATTTGGAACGACCTACGACTACGGATGCAGACTATGCGATTCTACCTCGCTGCAGGTGGGGGAAAGTTATGTTGGGTCCTCAGCTCTAGCGCTCACTCTATTTAATAAAAAACAAAAACTGTTGTATTTACAAGTTTTAAAAATTATAAAGGAAATTAGGGTATGCATACTACAAGCATGCAAAATCATAATGTAAAATGTACCATGAGCTACGTAAAAATAAAAATGATAAAATCTAGTATATTTTGTAGATTTGGAAGTGTGTATATTCAAATCACATTTTTGTTAGTGTTGATCGGAATATAAAGTATTTCGATTTCACACGTTTGTGTGGTCTACATTATTGACAACATATTTGAGTCCAGCCGGCAGGGTATGATTGGCGGTGGGACCAGCCGTACGTCACGGGAACGGGTTGGTGGAGCGAGAGATTGGAAGTACCTACGGATGCGAATATGCGATTCTCCCTCGCTGCAGGTGGGGGAAAGCTATTTTGGGTCCTCAGCTCTAGCCCTCACTCTATTTAATAAAAAACAAAAAAATGTATTTACTCCAAGCATGCAAAATCATAATGTAAAATGTATCAGGAGCTAGTACATAAAAATAAAAATGATAAAATCTTGTATATTTTGGAGATTTGAAAGTGTGTATATTGAGATCACACGTTTGTTAGTGTTGATCGGAATATATAGTATTTCGATTTCACACGTATGTGTGGTCTACATTATTGACAACATATTTCACGATTTTTTAAAACTTATATAATTTTTAATTTCTTTTATAGTAGGGATCACTAGAACCCTAGAGTCAAATATTTCCACTCTGTATACAAGCTTCCTAAAGGGTCACATTTTGATGTGGCCTACAAAAGGGTTTAATCCCGAAGGGCATGTACAATGCTAAGAGGTTAAGCAGCCAAAAATGTCTTTAACTCACAAGATCCAGTGATCCTCATATTTAAAAAAATAAAAAATAATCAAGAATTAATAAATACCATATGTATCTAATGGTGTATCCCACAAACATGCAAAATGTTAACTTTCAATACTTCATATGCTGCAATACACAAAAATGACAAAATCTGGTAAACTAGGAGATGTGAAAATTATGCATACTCAGTCCACACTTTTATCTTTTTGTGTAGCTCGACATACAACGTATTTGAAATTGATTTGCAAGTTTGTTGAATACACCATTAGCTACATCCAGAATTTTCTTTAAAAAAAATTGGAACTCAAAATATTTGTTTTGATTTTTAAAATATATCGGATCACTGAAGCTTGGTTGCACGGAATCTCCACTACTTAAGTAGACACTTAAATAGGGAAAAGGCAAATAAAAAATGCAAAATAAAAATGACCTAACCAATCCCTCTTCAATGCCTCCGCTTTTCATGCCACAAGGGAAAAAATGAACATGTGCTCGACTCAACTTTTTTTTGCATCCACGCTACCCGGGACCGGGAGTCCGGGATTCAACGTGGTACATCGAGTGGGATCAGAATCATAGCACCCCATTCTAAGCGCCCTGTTGTACATGGCCTCATTATTTCTTAAAAGTATATAATTAATATCAGGAAAATACATAATCAATATCAGAAAAATATAAAAGAAAATTCTGATCCATAAAAATAATTATTCATGTGATTTAAAATAAATGCTCATGAGTCGCGGGAAAAATATTTGATGCTAATCTATAATTTTTCAACTATAACAACAAATTATGTTCATGCATATTATTAGAATAAATCTTCATATAGTTAGAAAAACTTGTATATCCATATTATTGGGAAAAACTTGTTAATACATGCCTTCGTCTAGCCTCTCAGCGCCTTACGTATACCTTGCACACACACCCGACGCTGCACACACGCCCAACAAGAGTTTTCGGCGACTTCGCTGCGCGTTCAGAGAATTGCAAGCATCACAACCAACACCCACACACACCTGTGAGTAACCACCATGGACAACCATAGCAGCAACCCCGGGATGAGCACCCCAAGCAAATGCGTCCACTAAGAGAACACCTACCACATTCGTAGGCAAGGCCACCACCACCACGATGTGGCGAATGGCAACGACGGCGTCGATGGTGAGGGGGTGGGGGACGGGTGGGAGGGGAATCGGCGGCGCCCCATGTTTCCCTTGTGAGTCGCTCAACAGGAATTGCCGCGGCCATTTTGCGTTCATTCCATAAGTAAAAAATTCTCTTCTGTTTGTGATTGTAACTCGGAATTGTACTTGCATTTTAGTCAGGAAAGGAAAAATAGAATCTGGAACTATGGGAGAAGACACTTTGAACATTTAGTTCTCTCGTAATCCATTGATGCTGGAGCAATTCTCGGGAATGTGCAGTGTGACATAGAACTACTTAATTGTGGAAGCATGATCACACAATCAACAGGTGCGGCTACCAATGATGCAGAAGGCATCCAACAAACAAAATGCACTGCTTATACATTTTTGGCACAAATAAATAAATAAATATACTTGTACTCACATATAAACCAACATTTTTCTGCGAGAAGCACACAGCGATACAATGACACCAACTTTCTTCCGAAATTCTTCATCATCATGGCCTCGTAGAAAATGCACAAGCTTAGTGCTAGTAGTATATAATTTCGGGCTATGGAGTTAGTGTTGCTCAATATCTCATTTTCAATAGAACCCAAAAGAGCAACGCAAGGCAAGCATCCGACAGTGGGCAGACAAATTCACTTAAATATTCCCTCAATTCGTGTTTTTTGTGGTTTCTTCTTACTTCAGCTGCTCTGTTTTGCTCCTGTTGTTTCTTTTTCCTTCGCTTGACGATGGCTTCAATGCCTTCTGCACTTTGTACACACAGACCTCGGTCTGCCTTTGAATACATATATAAGGTAGACATGCGAGATCTGGTTCAAACAAAAATCGATAGAACTGTATAAGACACCCGTACACATCCCATTTCTTTTCGAATTGATCTCAAACCGAGCTAAAAAAACAAGTCGATTTCGAGTCAACTCACGAGTCAGCCCTACCCAAACGAACCAAGCACGCTCTTCCCTTTTTACCGTACACGCCACACGCAGCTTATCCTTTTCTCCGAACCCCCACCTACACCTTCCTGCTCGGATATTCAACTGTCAAGTACCGCATCCTCCACCACCCGACGACGCATTGACCTCTGCATCGCCGCCGCTAGTCGCAACCTCGCACCGCCAGCTGCACGCCGTCTCACCGACGCCACCTCTTCACGCGAGCTCTGTCTTGTCGCTGCCTGAGGTAATGGAAGGGTGGCGAAGGGAGCCCGGGTGCCCGACCATGGCTCCTTCCCCTTGTTTCTTCTCTTGATTATTGTTAGAGAAAGTCGTTTTCTTGGGGTGATCATCTCCCTTCCAGATCGGATCTAAAGGGCTTCTCTTTATCTTTTCTTCTTCAGAGGGGCCTCTCCCTGAACAACTTCCACGTAGTAGCGCGGAGCTGCGCCTGCGTGGTATGGACGGTGGCACTTGAACCATATCCTGGTAGGGACGAGGGCTCCAAGTATATATAGTTCACAATTTTAATTACAGATCTTGAAGTGTCATCTTGTTTATGCATGCTGGTGTTACTGCAGAAGTAAGCAAATGGCAGAGGCTATACTCCTTGCTGTGTCAAAGATTGGGTCTGTTATAGTTAACGATGCTGTCAGGGCTGTTGTAGATAAGCTGTCCAGGAAGGCAGATAATCTGCAGAATCTGCCAGGAAAGGTCAAAAGAATTGAGGATGAACTGAGGGTGATTAATGATGTAATAAAAGGCCAGGGTACAACACAACTCAGCAATGACAACGATGATGTCAAGACTTGGATTTCATGTGTGAGGAAGCTGGCCTACCGTGTTGAGGATGCAATTGACAAGTACTCCTATGAGGCCCTTAAGCTCAAGGAACAAGGCTTCCTAAGTAAGTTCATCATCACCGGAAATCACCATTATAAGGTTTTCACTCAAATTGCTAAGGAAGTTGAAGAGATAGAGAAGGATATCAAGCAGATCAGAGAAATGCAAAGCTATTGGGTTAACACAGTCCAACAACCCACAAGGAATGAGCATGCTGGCAGTGATAGAAAGCGGCATCGAGGCTGCTTTCCGGAACTCATTCATGATGACGACCTTGTGGGGATCGAAGAAAACAGGAGCAAGTTGACCAGATGGCTGAGCACCGATGACAAAGAAAACACGTTGATCAGAGTGTCTGGCATGGGAGGCTTGGGAAAAACCACCCTAGTAAGAAATGTGTATGATCGGGAGAACGCCAACTTCCCTGATGCTCATGCTTGGATTGTGGTGTCACAGGCATATGATGTGGCTGATTTGCTGGGGACGCTGCTGAGCAAGATATCTCATACGCAACAGCTGTCGCTGCCGCTTGTCAACACCGGCGCTAGAGCTGACGTGGGTGCACTGAGAGAGGCAATCAAGTGTATACTACAACACAAGAAATGCTTGATCGTGCTGGATGATGTGTGGGACAAAGAAGCATATACCATGATGAAGAGCACATTCCAGGGCCTCCAAGGAAGCCGTGTTGTGATCACAACACGGAAAGATGAAGTGGCAGTTCTTGCTCCCGAGGGACGTCGCCTGCAACTCCAACCTTTGGAAACGAAAGAATCATTCAAACTCTTTTGCATTAGGGCTTTTCACAACAACCCTGACCACAAGTGCCCTCCAGAACTTGAGGAGGTGGCTAAGTCTGTAGTTAATAGTTGTCATGGCCTGCCCATAGCAATTGTATCTGCTGGCAGCCTGTTGTGCACAAAGCAACAAACACATCATGCCTGGAATCAAATATACAATCATCTTTGTAGTGACCTACGTGAAGATCACCATGTCCAAGCAATACTTACTCTGAGTTGCCATGACTTGTCAGGTGATCTCAGGAATTGCTTCCTGTATTGCAGCATGTTTCCCGAGGACTACCACATCTCAGGAGAAAGCCTTGTGCGGTTGTGGGTTGCGGAAGGCTTTGTGGTGAAGAAAGATAAGAGCACACCAGAGGAAGTGGCCGAGGAAAATCTCATGGAACTCATTGGCCTGAATATTTTGGAAGTTGTGGAGAGGGATGAGCTCAATATGGTTAGGACCTGTAAAATTCATGACATTGTCCGAGACTTGGCTCTTGTTGTTGCTAAAGAAGAGCGGTTTGGCTCCGCGAGTGATCAGGGAAAAATGAAGCACATGGATAAAGAAGTCCGCCGGTTATCAGCATGTGGCTGGAAAAACAGCACGGCGGCGGCCCATTTTACCATTTGGACTCTGCATTGTCGCTTGGTTTTGGTTTCTTCCGTTCGTGGATGCTTCTGATCTGTTGCCTACGCTGCGTTTTTGGCGACAAGGAGGGTCTTGGCGCGGCTCGTGGACGTTGTCACGCCACTGCTAACACACGAGACGAGGCGAGATCGGCCGTGGTAGTTTTTTTTTGAAACTTAAAACCGCTTTATTAAGCTAGCAAGCCGCCTCATTAAAAACCTTCAAGTCCCCAAAGTACCCTGATAAGGAAAAGAGTGCGTCTGAAACTTGCTGCTCTAACCATCCACAAAAGATACATCGTCTGCCAAGAGGCTAGAAATAAAACCAGGGGTGAGTCCAACCACATAGACGGAGGATCAACACGCCCCTTTTGAGCTAAGGCATGCGCTACCAAATTAGATTCTCTATTACAATGATCTAGCAACACCTTACCAAAACCTCTCAACAAGTCACGACAATCATCTAATATTGGCGCAGCCACCATTTGAGTGTCCAGAATTATATTTCAGTGCTTCGACAACAATTAGATTATCCATTTGCACCACCAGGGAATTGCGGCCGATACTCTGAGCCAATTTCAGGCCCTCCACAAGCGCAACAGCTTCAGCCGCTACTACATCAGGAACATACTCAAATTTTGCGATGGCAGCACAAATAAACATCCCTCTACTATCTCAAATCACAGCACCAGAAGAACCAGTATGATCTCCTTCAGAAAATGATGCATCAGCATTCAGAGCAACTTGTCCCGTTAACGGCTTGCTCCACATCTTCAATCTCGGCACAGAACTAGGCGAGATCGGCCGTGGTAGTTTGGTGGAAGCCGCCGCAGGATCTCCACGAGGGCGTGGTAGCGACTAGCGAGACACTAGCCGCCGCTGCAGATGCCACTTGTCGTCTAAGGCGTACGCAGTGTTTTTGGTGACACGGTGCAAGCCAGTTGCATCCGCATTGCGGCACGGTGCCGTCGGAAGGAACGTTTCCGTCCACAACGACCTATTTATCATATTTATCAGTTTTACATGCATGTCGTATATGTCCCTTTAAATAATTGGCACATATCCCATGGTAGGATTGAACCTTCCAGATAAAATGATCATCTCGACCAATGTCTCTATTTTCTATCCCCGCTCGCCCCACCTGATCTTTACTTGTTTGAGCTCGATCTTTATGTAAGTCGGTAGTCGGCAACCCGACCTCAAACCTTATTAATCCTGCGGTCATCAAGAGCTTTATTTATAAATCCGGGTTTTGTGGCCTTTGGTCTAGGAAACAAAGATGATTAGACAATCAACCGTGTCGCGTTCACGGTTGTCTCACACAGCTTATACCACCGCCACCATGTGATAATGTGCACGAAACATTTGTATCATTATTTTCACAGAGTGTATGCGTTCCAAACATCATAAATTCAAAATTTGAAAAGCTTCTAGCTTTTACCTTATTTTGATGTTCTCCACACGAAGAACACACCAGTTCAAACTCATTATCAGTATGATATTAGTTAGTGTAACTCATGTGGAAGGTTTCTTCTTTATGACTCAAACATTGATCAAATGTTTGTGGTGCTTGGGCGATTAACTTTGCATGTGCAAGCGCATGTAACAAGGAAAGAGATAGAAAAGGCACCTACACATATATATCGGACGCCTGAAATCCAGAGCTAATACATCACGCAAAGCCAACACTTAAATAGAAGACGAATACATGCAAAAAGTAGTGGCGAGCCATAGAGACTCTGACAGGAAGGTGTGTTGAAAGCATATTATTTATCCAAGCAACATCTTAATTACATGTAGACGTGCACTTTTAGCAGAAATAAAATCTAGCGTCACCAAACCTTATAAATATCCAAAGGTTCCTTTGTCTCTACATAGGCGAAAGCTTGGTGTACATGACTTTTAGCAGCTACCTTGCCGGTGTTCCTATCGCTGATCTGAACCATGCCATACCGCGACTTCTTTCGCGTGCCGTTCGGCTCGTGACGGTACAGAGTACCGTTCCAGTGCGCCAGTACATGCTGGCCATGAGCAAAGTGCGGCAGCGTGATGAACTGAGCCGGCAGCGTGATCCTCGGCGACGGCAGCATGCTCACCTCCACGCTGTACCAACGCCTCCATCTCTGTTCCCCTCTCGCGCTCTCCAGAACCCACACACCCGTCTTCGCCAGCTTGGCCGATTCATGGAAAATCGCAACGCCGAGCCTCCCATAAACCTCTGCGAGGTGGAAGCTGCTTCCAGGCCTCGTCGGCAGCGGCACCGGTAGCGGCTGGACGGACGTGACGCACTCATCGTCTAGGTCGAACGACATGATCCTCTCGGTGCCCACCGCGACCCAGTACGTGGCGCCGTCGACGCTCACAATGCCGGCCTTGCGGAGACACCTCACGCCGGCGCCGCCGACCGCCGGCGTCGCGACGTCCCGCCAGGACGTCTCCCCGAGCGTGAACACCTGCACCGTGTGGAACTCCCAGACCCTGTCGAAACTGCACGGGACATGCACGACCTTGTACTGTCCCGTCCTCTGGTTGTGCGCAAAGCCGTACGCCTCGTGCCACCTTAGGCGGCCACCGATGATTAAATCGGCGAACGGCAACGGCGGGAGGGCGAGCCTCTGCGCGTTGGCCGGGTTGATGAGGACGACGGCGCCGCCGGGCTTGCTGTTGTCGCAGAGGCAGATCAGGCCGTTGCACGTGCCGACCACCTCCAAGTCCTCCTGGCGGCAGAATAGCACCGGGTTCACTCTCCAGCTGTCGTCCAAGACGAACCTGCCGCCACGGGTGACGAGGAGCGTCTTGGCGCGGCTCCGCAGGTCCGTGGCCGTGCGCTCGTCGACGGCGTCACGCCAGCGCCGGCAGACGAGGCGGGATCGGCGGCGGGAGTTTGCCGGGAGCCGCTGCAGTATTTCGACGAGGATGTCTGTGCAGAAGTCGACGCAGATGCTGGTACTGTCGTCCATTGGTTTCGCCGCCGATCGTCTATGCTATCTACGGAGGGTTAATCGATCTCGTTGCGTTTTAACCGGAGATCCGGATATGTCTCGTGTACGTTTACGTAGTTGCCAAGCCGCCGTACGCTCGTAAACACCAGCCAGAATACAAGTTCAGCATGCATCGTACAAGTTCACCATTCAACAGAGTTCTCATCGGTTAGAACAAACAGATCAACACCTCGTGCTTACCATGCACGCGCATGAGCATTCTTTCCGGAAACTGCATGTGTTAGCCTTAATTATCCTAGCGCTACATGATGACTCAACAATTGCAAAACAAGATGATTCCTCGACGCATTGTTCCTAGGAATATATTGCGATAAAATATATATTATGGTGATTTTTAAAGAGCGTCTAATGATTCGCATAAAAGCAATCTTTCCATGGAATGGTACCATAAGTGCCAATACAAATAAGAACAGTTGGGATAGGACCGTACCGCTTCGTTTCTAGGCTCAGCCGAGGCGATCGCTTCTTCCAGCCTCCCGTCGGTGCAGTCGCTGGTCTGCCCTGCCTCTGTGTCCTCCGGGCCATGGAAACGTGGTGGATCTCGGCGCTCGTCGGCGAGAGGGCTTCATTTTTCAGGTTTTAGTGTCCAGTCCCATCTTGGTGGCGGCATCGGGAATCCCATGGGAGTGGTGTGCTTCCCGAGAACTTCTTCTGGCAGGTCTCCGGATCGTTATGGAGCTTCATCGGCGGTTCATCCTTCTTTCTGCTGCTCTAGGACGGATGTGGTCTTCTTGGCCCGTTCGGCGACTTCCTGTCCGCAACCAACAACGCCAAGCCGGTTCTAGGAGGAGCAGCAGCGGCAGCGCGCCGTCGACATGGTCTGGAGGTTGAAGATGAAGGGCATCTCAAGGATCACGTTATAATTTTTGTTTTTTGTTGAAATGTTTTATGTTGTTCGGTTTCTTTTAATGCCAGGATCCTTTTCGTAAAAAAAAAGTGTCAATACAAACAAGGGAAAATCTAAAGAGAGGCGCCGCTCGCGCGTCTCTTCTAGCGGCGCATCACGATTCGCGGAAAAAGAAACGAGCGTTCGAGCCCCTTCAGCAGCAACCGCTACTTCTCTAATCCCGTCTCTACTCGTTGACCATATCCACTCACACGGTCGCTACCAACCACACATCCCTCCTCCTCTCTCTCTCAGGCCACCGTGGGGGAGCAGCGCCGCGCCGCGCTCCGCCGGAGAGGCACGAGCGAAGGTGACCGCCGCCGCTGAGTACCCAACGGGGATCCACCGCCGCCGAGCGCGCAAGGAAGCGAGCACGCGAGGAGGAGGCGCCTATCGTCTAGCGCAGGGAGAGGCTGCCGCCGACGAGCGCATGGAGACTCTCCCTCGCGCCGCCATTCAAGCTCCTCCTGCGCCGACTCTCCCTCGCGCCGCCGTTGCAGCTCCTCCTCCAGGCCACCTGCACCGCGACCCCTTCCTCCAGCAGGCAGCAGCTCATTCCCCTCGTCCCCGGGCCGTACAGGAGCTCAGCCCCGAGGCGCCGCCGTCGAGGCGCCTGCTCCCGCCGTTCAAGCTCTCCCTCGCGCCACCATTCAATCTCCTCCTGCGCCGCCGTGCTACCGAGCCCGTGCTGCCGAGCCCGAGCCCTCCTCGTCCGTGTCCTCGAAATCCTGAGACTCCCCGTGCTGCCGATCCCGAGCCCTCCTCGTCGCCTGCGCCGCAGGAGAAGGAGAAGCGTTGACGTTTTGCTTGGCTTGCTGTTCCGCTGGGACGGCCGGAGAGCAATCGAATCCAGGTAGCTTTTCGTGATGACTCCGATCCTTCCCGTTGTTTGCGGATTTATGTAGTAGAATAGCAGACTAGCTCTGGTCACACAAAAAGAAAGGGGCTCCAAATGCAATTGAGTAAGCCTTGTTTGCAGGGGAGTAAGGTTGTGTCCATAGGTAGCTCTGCCACCGTGGTTGCTGAATTTTCTATCGATTGAAAAGCTGCTCCAGTGGCACTGTTGGATTGCTAAGGTCCACTCATGAGCTAGAATTCGAAATCGTGGGATAGGGCACATGGTTTAGCATGATTTGTATTTAGGTATGGTCGAGTCCATGAATGATTGGTTATTTCTTCCCGAATACACTGTCCATGATGTGGTTATTCCAACAGATTGAATAACTAATGGTTTAGCGCGAGTGTATGTTTATTTTCTCTGATAATTGTGACTAATTAAACTGTTAGTTGTTACTAATTAATTTGGTGGCTGTTGCTTTTGAAGAACCTGGTACTTTTGACCGATAACACTGCTTGGATAACCTGTCAACTGGGACTAATTAATCTGATAGTCTTGACTAATTAACCTAGTAGTTGTTATAGTAATCTGCTATATGTAACTGATAGGGAGATAATCTTGATAATATGATAAATGTAATTCCGATAATTTGGTAACCTGATGTGAACTATTTTGTGCTAGATAGATAGTGTTCACAGCCTGCCACGCTATCTGATTTTTTCACTTTTTTTACACTAGTTTTATGGTCTTTTCATTTGATGTTTCTCAGCAAGCTCACCGGAGAAAGAGCTGGACGAACCAACTCCGCCGCAACCAACAACGCGCTGCTCGGGCGCTCGGCAAGACTGGAAGCCCGGACTAGCCCGCAGCATGTTTCACAAGGTGTGTGATGCTGCTTGTTTTAGAAGGTGTTCGTGTTGCTGCTCGCCGGATGCTGCTTGTTTCACAAGGTGTTCGTGTTGCTGTTCGCCGGCATCATACTGTATACCGCATATACTACTGTTGGAGGTGCTGGTGTTTGAGAAGGTCACCATGGGTAGTTTATTTGATAACCACGTGTAATTTATTTTGTCAACCATGTATGTTTATCTGGTAACCACATTTACTTATGTGTGGTTGATATAGTAACCACTTTTAGTTTATCTGTCAACCATGTGTCACCATGGGTAGTTTATTTGATAACCACGTGTAATTTATTTGTCAACCATGTATGTTTATCTGGTAACCACATTTACTTATGTGTGGTTGATATAGTAACCACTTTTAGTTTATCTGTCAACCATGTGTGGTTTATCTGGTAACCCTGTGTAGTGTATCTGTCAACCTTGGAGGTTTATCTGGTGACCACGTGTAGTTATGTGTGGTTTATCTGGTAACCATATTTAGTTATCCGTCAGCCATGTGTGGTTTATCTGGTATCTAGGTTAGTTTATTTGTCAACCATGTGTGATTTATTTGGTAACCACCTACATTATCTCTTAGTGCCCGAACAATGTGGTAGCTGATAAATTGTGCCCCAACAATATGTAGTAGAAATGTTGGAGTATTTGTCAACGAGATAATGCGATAATAATTTAATAACTCAAGCTCTTGATAATCTGTTCATAATCTGAGCTAAGCAAAATTATTATAAAAAATATAAAATTGTTTGGACATGTTAAAATATTTAGTGGGAGTTGCATCTAAAAAGTCAACAGAAATTACACAGCAAGGACGCTAGCTTTTACTATCAAACAGTGACAACTTCCTAGCTATTGGAGCAACCGGTACTGTAGTTTTTCGGATGGGAGCACCGGAGCAGAGTGTACGTAATTAATTTGGATGCCTACCCTATTTGGCTAGCAACTAGCTACGGTAGTTTTTTTGATGGATAGCTAGCTAGCTGGGATGACCAAGTCGAGCACGTCAGCTTGTCCTATGATCCTATCGCTATCACGGGCGTCACGTCGTTGTCATGGGCTGCGCGTGTATTTCCAGCCTTGCAGCGCACATACCTGGGCCGCCGCACGAGACGACTAAATAGCGGCGCCGCTCCGTAGTCCTCTCCTACAAACAAAATTAAAAGGACCAAATTTGGATGACTAACGCAGTTCGCACCGTTATTGACACGCCTGGTGCGTTGGACGCAGGCCACAACTGGTAGACTCGTCGAGCCTGCCGCCGTACACCACCCGCTTGTGGTGGCGGCCATCCATTTGCGTCAAGAGATTCCTCGTCGTTCATGGTAACACACTTTACCAGAACTGTCTGTCCAACGAGTACGACGAGGTGTTGATGTCAAAAATCTTATATGTACCAACTAGTTGGTATTCCAAACGCATCATGATGTAGCGAGCGGCTCTTTTCTCAAAGAGGTGCCTCGATTTGATATCGAACACACGGATCAATCTATTTTTCTGCTTCCTCTTCAGGAAGTGTATACAAAATAAGGAAAAAAATGTCTCCAACTCAAATGTTGCGTTTGCCAGACAACACGGTTTTAGAACAGGATGAAAAAACGTAAATTAAATTTAAAAACAGATGTGATGGTTGTGATGAAGCAACGCGGCTCTCCGCCTTTTCTTTTCTTTTCTTTTCTTTTCTTTTTGCTTGGCTCCAGTTCAGCTGCGAGTATTGTTTCTATATCTTTACTATTAAATGAGAGTTGGTGATGGTGTAACCCGGCAGAAAATTCTGCCTCCCGATTCTAACTGCTATCGCCCACAAATGGGCCGGCCCAAATGTGCAACAATGCGGAGCTCCTTTCTTTTCCCGGTCAACGAATCAAATTGATCGTTGATTACCTCCTGCGTAATGACGAGGTGGCACCGTGCCTGGCTGACCTCATATCCTCCTCTCTTCCCTGTCGCCTTTCCTCTCGCGCATGTCGCCGCCTCCTTGCATCAGCACCGCTCGCGCCGCCCCCCCCCCCCCCCCCCCCATCGCCGCCTGGCGCCGCCGCGCGAGCCCACCGCCGCCGTCAGCACCTGGGCCTTCCTCTCCATGCTGCGACGCCGCCCAGCGCCGGCAGCCCCTCGGACCTCCTCGCCCGGACCCCATCTCGATCTGGAGCTCCACCGACGCCCGGATTCACGCCAGCCGCCGGCGAATCGAGGCCTCTGGCGACCGAATCGAGTGACCAAGCGTCGGAATTGATACCTAGATCGAGTACATGCTCATCTACTTCGCGCAATTGAGTACCTGCTCGCTCCAACTGCCAGGATTTCGACCCCGTCCCTGCTCGCAGCCGAAGCCACGATCACCACCGCCTCCAAGATCCCCCACCGTTGCTACGAGATCCTGGCGGTCGTGTCCCGAGCTCGACCGTGGGCACTTGCTCGATTTCCGGCCCGACCCCGACCCTGGCCGCATCGGTCTATTTCCAGCCCCATCCTGACATGAAGGAGGTGATGTGAGGAAGGGGAGACCTAGAGCAGCGAGGAGAAGCAAGAGGTGGACTGGAGGTTGGACGAGGAGTTCAACAAGTTCATGGGCAACCCATCCATCGAGGCTACCATCAAGCTCGGGAAGAAGTGCACCAACCAGAACTTCGATCGCGGGGTCACAGGGCCTGCTCCGGGGGTTCATCAAGGAGACCCTGGAACGGGAGAAGCAGAGGCGAGAGGAGGCCAAACAGATCTTCGAGACTCTCGACCTCAACAAGGTAATTGCTTGTTCTGCTAGCTGAATGTAAATCTTAATTACATCAAGTACGATTTCATGAAGATTTACTGATATTTGAGCTAATTAATGGTGCAGCTGAAGAGATGTTTTGGGTACGACACATTCTTCTCGGTGGACATGCTATGGTTCGCGACGGCGGGATCTTCTCGGTGGACATTCTGATCAATTCATCTCTGAACATTTCTTATTTATGGCAAGATGGTTTTAAGTACACTAAGCCACTAATTGATGAAAAATAGGAGCTGGAGTCAATTCTTGCAGCCAAGCGAGTAGATAATGATGAAAAGAGCCACTGCCAAATGTTGAAGGAGCTGTCACAGTTGTACTTCGCATGCCTGATGGTATTCGCCAGGGAAAGTGCCTTTTGAAATCCGACCAGCTTCAGGTAAGTTACTTTCAGCTTCCATTCAGTGATAAAATAATGAAATCATCCATTATAAATTATACTTGCTTCTAAATTTCTGGTATTTTTGCAGGTTCTTTCTAATTTCAGATATTAGCATGACATTCAAGCCATTGTAATTTTCCTAGAATATCATAATAACCGTACACGCATATACTCTAACACCACTTATTAGTTTGTTATATATGTGATTGTAATTTTCTGTTTAAACTAGATATCGTCCCTTTCTTGTAAGTTTTGTTTGGACCTTCAAGGCATGCCTTGTTCTGCAATGGTTCATTGCTATCTGCTGGCTGTGTTGGTGAGTACAACCTAATTTTAGAGCTTCTGCCAATATTAATGGTGAAATGTAGACGACATGTCAATTTATCCTGGTTCCTGTTTTCACTTTTACATTTTTTTTTGTGGACGAGCTCATTCTACCTCTTCTTTCATGGCTGGTTATTTTATTTTGGGTTTCCATATTTTTCGTGTTCACCTGTGTTCTGAATGTTAGCATGTATGTGAGTGCCTTGTATTTCTTACATTTTTGTTTTCCCTTTGAAGGCTTCAGAATGCTGCATGTGGATTAAATAATTTTAGATGATTCACCTCAATTTTGTGGCTTTGCATCTTGTTGAAAGCAAGCTATTTCTTAGATTGGTAATGATGATGAAGTGCCGGTATCGGGAAGAAAGTGAATTTTGAGGGAGATTATGAAATATTGTGGTTGCTTGTCATTTGTATGAAAGCCAACTTAGTAATAGAAAGTTTTTTCTCTCGATCTAGCATCATCAATGTTTGTTGAAAGAGGTATGTGTTATATAAAGTGGAGTGGATCTCTATGAAAAGCTTTCCTAGAATTCAAAGAATGCAACATATGCGCCGTACTAACATTGAATGTAACACGATCACACATGTTTCTTATTGCTCGCAGTGTCAAGTACTAACATTGAATATTTGTCATATTAAGCCTTGACCTGGGACACAACAATGTTTTTTGAGATGCGGCCTCGCTCCAACCAAGTGTAGCTAGATTGCAGAGTGCGGGAGCATGCATGTATTTGCTACATATTATGGAAATAGAATCTTATTACTTTTGAAAATATTATGCAGCGTGAATTTTAATGTGTACCAAGAATAAACATGATATAACCGTAGCAACGCACGGGCATTCAACTAGTTTATCTAATTTTTTAGATTTTTCTTTAAAAGAAAAAAGTTGCCCCAGAACGGCCCCACAACCGTGCCATACTGGCCGGCCCTTTTATCAACTGTGCCGATCGCCGATCTCAGTACTTCAGGCCGCCATCCTCTCAAAAAACAAAAGTACTTCAGGCAAATTCAAAAAAAAAAGAAGTACATGACCAGTTTGTAAAATGGCCTCCAGGAGCCGTGCCAGCCTGCCGGGCCAGGAGCTTTTATATGTGCGGTGCATGCCGTGCCGGGCCTTATATATGGCCAGCACTGCCCAACTCCACCCACCCACCATCGTGTTGCTTCTGCTGCCCGGCGATCGTCAAGATCCACCGAGAAATTCCAGTCCAAACCAGGCGCAGCTATCTCGGATGGACGTGTGTTTTGCTGCTAGTGCGGGAATTGCGCTAGGTTCGTTTGATCCACCCGACGTCGACGCCGCCGCCGCCGCCGACCCCCCCCCCCCCCCCCCCCCCCCCCAAAAGCTGCCTCCTCGATTACAAGCCCTTCTTCGGCGAATCCACCAACGCCACCACCGCCTGGTACCACATCAAGGACCCGGAAGGCGACGAGATGTCGATTCAGGTGAGCCTGTTCGTCGCCCGGCCACCTCTCGTCTCCTACGTCCTCGCCTGGTCCACCGGCACCTATTTCGCCTAGGTGCCCTTCATCCACTGCACCCACGGCGGGCTCATCCTCCTTAACATTGCCGTACACACCAGCAGGAATTCCTTCTCCCAATACTACATCTACCAGCCCAGCGCTGCGTCGCTCCAACTGGTCCCGCAACCCGAAGACAGGCGTTTGGCCGAAGAATCCTGTGGGGTCGGCCTCGTGTCGGACGGCGGCGGAGGCTACCACGTCGCCGTTCTAACCACGCAGGGGGAGGAGACTTGGAGCTCTTCCTCTTCTCGTCCAAGACGGGGACTTGGACCATGAAGAAGCCCCTCCTCGTGTCACTGGATCAAGACAGAGCCGCCGACTTCGTGCCGGACAAGGTTATCACCGTCGGCGGCAGCGGCGTCCTGGCATTCGTCGACATGTGGAACGGCATCCTCATCGGCGACGTTCTCCAAGGTGATGGCAGCCCTGAGTTCCACCATGTCCAGCTGCCATTCGGATATCCCCACCGACCGTGGATGGAGAGCTACAGGTTAATGCCCTGCGACGTTAGCATTGACATCATGCCCGCCGGCGACCTCCGCATCAGGTTGGCTGACGTGGTTTGCCCTAACGACTTGTCTGCTTGGGTTGCTACAACGTGGATCACTACCACTGCTGCTACCAGTCCCTGGCGCCAGCTCGACGAGTGGCACATGGAGTCCTTGCTCCAGGCTAGACATCTTTCCGTGGGTGACGGTGTCAGCGTTGCTGAGCTGCTGCCGCCGCCTGAGGAGGCTGCGGATTTCGAGCCACTGGATTTTGGGTTCCTCTTCGTCGATAGGCCAATGTTGAGCTTACACCAAGGCAACATTGTCTGCTTCTTTGCCAAGCGCCGCAACCGAGACGGGCAAGTGTTTGCGATTGCTGTCGACATGGTGGAGAAGAAGCTGCAAGGAGTCAATCCTCTTCAGCCTGGAAGAATTACAAGACTCTTCTACAGCACCATTTCTCAGTAAGCTAGTTCAGGTAATGGATATGCATCTCAATATTTATGCTTCAGGTAATAGATTAATCTTTTTGCACTTGATTTGGTGTGTTGCATTGTGATAGCAATAAGCCATGTGCGCCATTGGTGGCGACCGGTGTCAGTGCACCAGGTCGAGGTCCATGGCGGGCATGTGCGCTTGTGTGGTGTCTGTACGCGTGTGTGCGCGTCCGTGTTAGCGTGTGCGTGCGTTGAGTGTGTTCTGTTATTAGTTAGCGAGAGGATCGGAGGTGACCATGTCCGCATCGGCAGGCTGGCCGCGTTGATCGCGTCTGTGCGCGACGTGGGCGCGAGCTGGGGCGAGTGGAGCGTGGCGAGTGGGTGCGTCGTGGGCACGGCCATGGCGTCGTGTGTGCGAGCTGAGGCTATAAAGCCCACCCCTCTGTAATCTCCTGTTACCACGAGGTTGAGCTCGGGAAGAAAAATTCAGAAAGCCGTCAGTGCGGCTCTGCGTTCGTGCGCCTGAAGTTCAGAGTTCATCCACTGTCTTTCTTCCTCCTCTGTCCGTTTCAGGTTCTGCAACGTCACATTGTACGGTGCATGTTTATTTTCATTGCCATATTCATATTATAATTGTTTGCCTTTGGAATTTTTTTTAAATAGCAAGATAATATTTAGCAAAGAAAGTAAGAGATGTGTTCTCTTTCAATCATAATTCTCATCTGTACTTAACAGAGTCAACCACTGCAGCATAGGTAACAGCTGGGAGGACAATAAGCAACATAACCTACTAACTTAATATGTTCATCATTACAACAGTACGATTGTACAGCAGTCTTGATACGCAGCTATGGAGCTAAGACTCAAAAAAATAACAAGCTAACCATAGCTTTGCTGATATGCTGAAAACGTATTGGCTAAGATTGATGTTCCTGGCCATGCTCTCTCATGGTAAGACATCCCATTATGTTCACTGATGTATATTGAAAATATGCAAAATTGAATCATAGGTAGTTAAATTGGTTGGCATTTGCTGAATCACACTGTAAATCGACATTTTGCTCATTGAGGTCGCAAAATGGATGCTAGAACCACAAGGGACCTGCTAAAATATTTTACAATAGTGATTAAATCTGTTCCAGCTAATGTCATAATTTCTTAATGTACATAAAAAACTATTGATTCCATGCATGATGCACCTCAGGCTTTCAGCACATGTCAACCAATTGCAAAGCCCAGGAACCAATTTTGCTTTACATATAATCTGGTCGAGAATTGTATGATGTCTTTTCTAGCAACATGACACATTTTATCCAGCGAGGGTGGAGTTGAGATACCTTAGGGCAAATACGCTTGAACGAATTAAAATAAATAAGGGAAAACCGAATTAATAGCTAGCGTCTTGCTCTACATCGTGAGACGCATATTCGGTCGCTACCGGAATAAAAAAACGAAAAGCTACGCTAGCGTCCTTCCTCCCCATCGCGAGACGCTTCTGCCGACCCGCTTGCTCACCGAGGAAACAGTCATACGAGTCTCGACTCCTATTCTCCATCTGCTCGTCAAGATGCCCGTGCTAAAAAAAAGGCTTAGCGCCCGACGCAAGTCTTGGCGTTTGCGCGCTAGGAAAAATCCCGGGATCGATCGGGCTTCGGCAATAACGGTCAGGAATTGAAGCCTAGCGCCTCCCGTTGTACATGGCCTTAGTGGATTTCTGTCTCTCTTTATTTTTGGGGCGCCAGCTCCACTTGGAAGATGTCGGTGCGCTGCATCGTCTTCTTGCCAGCATAGTAGGGTTCCGTACAGCTGCGTTGAAGGCGAATTCTAACGATGTGGTAGCTGGCTCCCATGCTTCTTGTGGATCAAATGTTCGGTCATTTATGTTACAAATTGCTTCTACTGCGAGGGATGTCTGTTCAGCTAGCTATTTTGCAGCAGCAGACATTGCCCTAATTATGAACAAAATACTGATATACTTTATCGGCATGACTTACCTTGGGTTAATCTAATTTGAGAAGCTTCATATTGGTCAAAAGTTGTCTCCATGCGGCAGCAGATTCTTTCCTGTACTGGAGGGATTTCATTAACCATCTTGCAAGCTACAAAAAAATGTTTACTTTTGTCACAACGATGGCGTCATCTCTCTATTTGTGTGAATGGTCATTTTTTTCTGCCAACTCTTCAACTGTGATAACGAGTGATATTTGCATCTTCCCCTTTCTGAAAAAACATGTGTTTAATACCCAAACTAATTAGCAACAAATACTGCACAAACCAAGATAACAAAGTACGTACTACTTCCAAAGACTGTGGCTGTGATCGAGTTGTACAGAATAAAAAACGAATACTTCACTGATTGGTGCTATCGATTGTTTCATTATTATTATTACTATTATTATGTAAAGGGAGACCTGGAACTGATTGATAGATTGGATACATATCTACCGGTACGTGCACGTACAAAGGAAGACCTAAACCGGCTAGGAACGCACCTAGAGCCATATCCCGGGACCTGGAACACGCCAAAAGCGATGCCTGATTTAGCTTGCCCCGTGTTTGTCCAAGTCTGATATTTAAAGAGTTTTATCATCATCTTTGGATTTATTGCTTTAAGGAAGACAACCACCGACATTGTGTTGTCAAAGTTTGATGTATTATTAAGAATTTTAATTACTACTCATATTGGATCCAGGATGCTAATTTGGTTGTAGTTAACAAACATGACATTAGCTCCTACTCCAAGGCTAACTCGTTTAGTTTGCCCTGCAGTTACAAAAATGCTCTTCAAGTTGTATGGACTTCTGAACCTGTATTACAAACAGGTCGAAATTTTGTATTACTAGGTAATAAAAGCTACGTGTCATAAATATTCTAATGTTCAACACTAATCGTGTGAAACATGTAATTTTGGGATTGCAATGTACCTAGATGAATGCCCGTGTGTTACAAAATCATCTATAGATAAAATTGAGAACTAAACAAAGTTTTTTATATGTTCCTAGCTTTCTCTCCTCCTATTTGAGTGTACACATCTTCCCTTGCAAGTTCATCACATACGGACATGGATCTCACTTCCGGTCATCAAGAATGAGATCCCCTTCGATTAAGCCCATATAGTGCCCTAATTTTTGAATTCGCATCTACTTGTTTGAGATATGTAAAAAGGAAATAAAAAGCATGAGGCTCCATCTATATCGGTGACAACAAACCATTATGTTGTTGTTATGTCAACGAGCTTCATCTATTGTCGATCTCGAGTGCATCATGGACGACGTCGAGCCCCGTAGAGACCTGCAGTAGCTCGCCGGAGACATCAGAATTAGTGGATGCTAGTGTCGTGGAGCTGCCGACAAGGAGATCGTAGATGGGCCGGGCTCACGGCGAGAGGTCGTGTATGGGGTTGAGGCTTCTGCAGCTCGCGGTGGGTGTCGCTGGGGTGGTTCGCCTTTGGTCTGGAAAAAAACATGATGAGACAATCCACTGCGCGTCGCGTTCACAGTGTCTCACACAACTTGTACCACCGCCACCATGTGATAGTGTACATGCAACATTGTATCATTATTTTCAACGAGTGTCTAAGTTCCAAACATCATAAATTCCAAATTTGAAAAGCATCTAGCTTTTGGCTTTATTTCGAAGTTCTCTGTCTGGGTTATCAGTACGATATTGGTTAGTGTAACAGATGTGGAGGTTTCGATTTTATGATTTAAACTTTATTCAAGTATTCGTGGTGTTGGGAGATTTACTTTGCATTTCCAAGCGCACGTAACACGGAAAGAGATATAGTGGGCAGCTACACATATCCTACGTCTGAAATTCAGAGCAAATACATAACGCAAAACCAACACCTAATAAAAACTTAAATAGAACACGAATACATGCATAAAAAGTGGATAGCCATAGAGACAGAGACAGGATGGTGTGTTAAAAGCAACATAAATATTCATAGCCCATAAATATTATTTGTCCAAGCAGCATCTTACATGTAGACGTGCAGTTTTAGCAGAAATAAAATCTAGCGTCACCAAAGCTTATAAATATCCAAAGGTTCCTTGGTCTCTACATAGGCGAATGCTTGGTAGACACGACCTGTAGCAGCTTCCCATCCCTTGTTCCTCACGCTGATCCGAACCTTGCCATAACGCGGCCTCTTCTCCCTGCCGTCCGGCTTGTGCTTGTACAGAGTATCGTTGCCGTCACCGCGCGTCAGCAGGTGCTTGCCATGAGCAAAGTGCGGCAGCATGAGCAGCTGCGGCGGCTGCACGCTCATCTCCACGCTGTACCAACGCCTCCACCTCTGTTCCCCCCTCGCGCTCTCGAGAACCCACACATCCGTCTTCTCCAATGGCTTCGCCGAGTCGTCGGTGATTGCGATGGCCAGCCTGCCATGGATCTCGGCCAGGCGGAAGCTGCTCCGTGTTCCGGTGGGTAGTGGCACGGGCAGCGGCTTCACGAACGTGACACACTCCTTCTCTAGATCGAACGACATGATCCTCTCGGTACCGTCCGCGACCCAGTAGGTCGCTCCGTCGATGCTGATGATGCCGGCGTCCCGGAGGCACCTCGTGCCCGCGCCGCCGACCGCCGGCGTCGCGACGTCCCGCCAGGATGTCTCCCCGAGCGTGAACACCTGCACCGTGTCAAGTTGCCTGTCGAAGCAGCACGGGATGCGCACGACCTTGTACTGCCCGATCCCCTGGTGATGTGCAAAGCCGTACGACTTGTGCCACTTGGATCGGCCACGCATGAAGTTATCGGCGCATGGCAGCGGCGGGAGAAGGAGCTTCTCGCCGTTTGCCGGGTTGGCCAGGAAGATGGCGCCGCCGGGCTGGCTGTCGTCGCAGAAGCAAATCAGGCCGTTGCACGTGCCGACCACCTCCATTACACGGCCGTCGTCGTCCAGCGTGGTCATTACCCGCTTCAGTTGCCACTTGTCGTCTAAGGCGTACGCTGTGCTTTTGGCGACGAGGAGGGTCTTGGTGCGGCTCCGCATGTCCGTCGCCGTGCGCTCGTGGACGGTGTCACGCCAGTGCTGGCACACGAGGCGAGATCGGCGGCGGTAGTTTGGCGGGAGCCGCCGCAGGATCTCCACGAGGGCGTCTGTGGATACGACGTCGCAGCGGCGGCTGGGATCCTCCTCGTCCATGGCCATGCGCATGTTTCTCGCCGCGCCTCTGCTATCGATCTACGTACGGAGGTTTAGGTCTTTTGGGGTTACGGGTTTCCTTGCGTTTTCCCTGCTTTTTAACTGCAGATGAGTACACGTTGTACGTGCTTGGCCCTCAAGTTTCTCGATAAATCGGGACGTATGTAATAATGTCTCTCGTTGTCAATGTTGGAAATAATTCAAACCTGTTAAGTATATTCACTAGGGTTTACTTCATTCAAAACCTACCGTCTAGCTCATTGCCATTGGGTTAGTTTCCATGTTAGAGTTGGCTATGTCCGATCATGGCATGAGCTGCCTATGAGGTGTGTACGCCTGGCTTGCTAGGCAATAGTTAGCCATGGTCTTTCGGACCGGTGGAGCCCACTATCAGGCTGATGTGTCACGTCGGTACCAGTTACACAGGGAGTTCTTTGTAATTTTTTTGTTGGGAGTGCCTAACGCTGGGGTCAGGATGTAAATGGCAGCGGCGTCCAACGGACCCACATACGCCGCCCGCAAAAAATCGATCAAACGGCGTATGCGGATATCCGCAAAACTTTTGTGGCATATGTGGCTGAACCACCAACGCCAACGGCGCCAGCGGCTGCCTGCGAACTCTACGCCGCCTACACTCTACAGCTGACGCAGCTGACGTAGTTTACTCCTTCCAGCGTGGAGGGCCGGAGCGAGGGCGTCAGCTTTGATTTTCCTCTTGCTGCTTGCTTCTCGCCGAGACAGGAGACAGTCGCAGCGAGGGCGCCATCCTTAATTTTTCTCGCCTGCACCGAAGCTAGCTATATGGAGTTAGTTAAGTTGATGCCGTTTAGCTCCCGGTATTTTCAAAAAAAAAATCAAAATTTGAAAACTTATCAAAAAAATCTAAAAAAAAACACGCACGTACCTGAGCATGGTGTGCACCCCGTGAATAATTTCGCACCGGAATGTCACCGTATGCGCCCTGGGCAAAAATGACAAATTTCTGATCTGTGCGCACCATGCTCAGGTACGTGCATGATTTTTTTCAGATTTTTTTGATAAGTTTTCAAATTTTGATTTTTTTTTGAAAATACCGGGAGCATATGCTCCCGGGTGCCAATGCGAATTTCGGGAGTTAGTTGATTTTTCTTGTGGCTTGCGCACGTAGCAAGTACAGCAACGAGCTCGCTAACAAACGTAAATTGCAAGCCAGGATGCAGAGCAGGTGCAGGTGCGACAGCTTATGAAGCGGTGCCGTCCGGAGAGTTGCCGCGCCGATTCCGGCGACGAAGAGCTCATCGCGCCGGACGTCGCCTCTCGAAAGAGCCTGTGGCAGCGCCTCAACACCATGTCGGGTCATCACAAGGGAGCACGCCTCGCCGCAACGGGAAACCAGGCTGCTCGCCTCTTGCGCCGTCTCGCAGGACCTTTCCGCCCGCACCGTCGAACTGCAGGAGATATATTCTTCAGTCTTCACCAGCGCCCAGCGCTCCTCCGGCCGCTGGCCTAGCTTAACGCAAGGAGGCAGACGAGTTGTGCCTTGCTGGTGAGCATGGTCACCGAGCTCACGAAGGAGCTATGTGCGGCTATGTGCCTATGTCCGCTTTGTGTCTGTGATGAACGGTGTGACTTCTTTTTTCCGTGAATGGCTAAACCAGCGGCGGTTCTACAGTTCAGCGACGTGAACGGCGAGGTCCTCCCCGACGGCAAGAGCGACCAGGTTCCCGTTGCGGGGCGGAGAGGCGAGCTCCCCTGTGGTGGCCGGGCACGATGATGCCGAGCCGCCGCGGCGGGCTCTTTCAAGGGGCGACGTCCGGCGCTTAGCGTTGTCGCTCGCCGAGTCACCGACCAGGAACCAGAGCCGCCGGCGTCTTCTCTGTTTTCTGTGTAAATGTGGGCCATCAATACGCTCAGCGTACCTTCCAAGTTTGACCACACGTCAGCTCGTAACTTCTCTCCCGTAAAAAATACCCGTTCCCGTAGGTGTAGCGCATTGCTGGTAGAGAAATCAGGCGCTAGAACGCTTTCGCGGCGCCACTTAACCGCGGCGAGCCGCCAAACTAAATAAGTGGCGATCATAAAATCCGCGAAAATGAGATGTGGCAGAAGTGGCGCCTGCAAATTGTCCAGCGGACGCGCCACTTACATCCTGACGCTCGGGTGATCGAGATTTAATTTTACGCTCGGTCATCCTATGCCAGCACGTGACGCAATCCTTGCATAGAGCCTATTTCCCTCCATCTTCGTTGTATCGTTATGATGTGATTTTTTTTTGTCGTTGTTGCTAGCGAACAACGAACCTACATATAGCACATGTACACGTACGGCTTCCAGATATGAGCGTAGGAAGCAAAAAAAAATCAGGCCGCGTGAGCGTACGTGTACGTGCGCACGTCTCTGTACAAATTTTTTTCTTCACCTTTTCTCTCGTACCTCGTTGTTCCAGAGTACAAAAGTTTTCGATGTTGAACAACAAAGTACTCAGTATTTTTTTTGCGAAGGAGGAATTACACTCAGATCCACGATCTTACAGATAGGTCCAGAACAAACAAGAAAATTACATCGAGGCCCTCTGGTACCTAGCGACGGAGACGAAGACGGAGCTGCCGTTGACGCGCCGCTGCCCAAGCTCCCCAAGCCTTGGATCGCCGGAGCCCACCATGAAGCAGTCGGGAAGTCTTCCGCACCGCCTCCGAAGAGGCTACTACCGCCACCGCCGTCGCCGCTGCGAAGATCTGATGCCAATACCTCCGGGAGACCCAAATCTAGATCCGCCGCTCCCAGATCTGGCCGAGGTGTGGAAGGAGCCGAGGAAATCCATCGATTTCCGGACTCCGGGAAGTCGAGCGCGTGACGAGCAGCCTCCAAGGAGCACCGTCGCCGAAGGGGCACCGCGCCGACACCAAAACCTGCACCGGCAGCTCCTCCACCTCCCAGTCGCCGCCAGACGGATAACCACCATACTCTACCCTATGTACACACCGTGAGACGGGCTTCCCCCACCCTCCCGCCGCCGAGGCAGCAGACGGAGAGGGAGGAACCCACGCCTCAACGGCGGCAAGGATGAGCTGACGGTCGACTCTCAAAAATCGCCTTTCTCTGTTACTGTAGCGGAGAGGAAGGGTGAGGACGACGCTCTAACAAAGTACTCAGTATTACATGGAAGAATAAGTAGTGTAAAGTACACACAAACACGGTGTACAAATTATACAGAACTGAGAGTACGAAACAAACAGAAAGGTGTACAAAGTACACAAAATAGGAGTACGGTGATTTGGAGGACGAGCTCCACGAAGCACTTTTTTTGAAAAAAATCAAAATGACATTTTCAAGTTTCTAAAAACTGTGAAAAAAAATCCTAGATGTAGAACATGATTATGTCTACCATTGTGCAAAATACCAATCCAAAATGTTGTGTATTTTGGCCTGTGCAAAAATAACAAAATTCTGGATCTGAGATCTGATTTGAAAATTTTCAGATTTGTCAAGATTTGTCTTTTTTGTGTAGGACAGAATACAAACTATTACGTGTTGCCAATTTACAGACTCGTGGAATAGGTCATTGTCAACGTCTAGATTTTTTTCTAGAATTTTTGAAAACTAAAAAAAATACCGATTTTATGTTTTTCAAAAACGGGCTCCATGGAGCTCGTCCTCCAAAAGAACTTTCCGCACAAGATAGGGAGTATAAAGTACACGGAACGGGGATTGCAAAATACACAGAAATATGGTGTAAATATTATACAGAACTGGGAGTACAAAACATACACAGTATAGTGTACAAATTACATAAAACAGGGAGTACAGAATACACATAACACGAATCGCTGACATAGATAATACAAGTATACATAAAACAAAGTAAAAAAGTATACAAAACATTTGTCCCAGCCAGTGCGAGACTAAAGTGACCTTTGCAAAGGGTCCCTTTTCTACTGATTACTGGCTCCGGCCTGTTACTACAAAAAATCTCGCCTCAGTAGGGTAAATCCTACTTGATCTTCTAATAAAAATCTTGTGTAGTTGCACGCTAAACAAAAAACATATGCAATTGCATGCTAACGAAAACATGATTTCTAAAAACCATGAATCAGAAAAAGGTCATGTAGAAAAAACATGTCAATTTTAAAGAATTCTTATGAAATTATAACCTAGCTATAAATCATGTCTACTTTTCACTCTTAACAAATTGATGATGTGCAATTGCATGTTCATCATGTGTAATTACATGCTAACAAAAACATATGCAAGTGCACGCTAAAATGAGATCATGTGCGATTGCACGCTAAAACGAGAATCGTGTGCAATTGCACACTAACAAAATAACATGTGCAATTGCAGGCTAAACGAGACATATGTAATTGCACGCTAAACAAGAATCATGTATAATTACACGCTAACAAAGAAACATGTGCAATTGCATGTTAAACAAGAATCATGTTTAATACGCTAGACGAGAATCATGTTTAATTGCACGCTAATAAAAGATGTGACATTGTGCGCTAATGAGAATCATGTGCAATTGCACGCTAATATGAATCGTGTGCAATTGCATGTTAAACGAGTCATGTGTAATGCGCTAGACGAGAATCCAATTGAACTGCACGCTAACAAAAACACATGTGCAATTGCACGCTAACGTGAGTCATGTGCAATTGCACGCCAAAAAGAGAAAGATGTCGTCACGAGCGAACCAGGAAAGCTAAACTAGAGTCATTTGCACATTAAACTAGAGTTATGTGCAATTACACGCTAACAAACATGTGCAATTGCGTGTTAACAAGAATCATATGCAATTGCATGGTACCGAGAATCATGTTCAATCGCATGCTATCGAGAATCTTGTCCATTTGCATGCTATCATGAATCATTAATCACAAAATGGCCCTATTTCTGACCCGACTGAGTTACTCTTAAGGATACAAAAGAAATAAAAAAGATCATCCAAAAAAAAACATGTGCAATTGCACATTTATGCAAAAAAAAAAAAAATGGACGGTACGACAAACCCATATGCAAACTATATCATGAGTAATTGCAAACTAACAATAGAATCATTAACAAAAAATAAAAATAAAAATAAAAAATGCTCAAGAAAGATAAAAACGTGCAATTGCACGCTAATAAAAACCATTTGCAATTGCAGGGTAAATGAAAGTCATGTGCAATTGCAGGCTAAATGACAGTCATGTGTAATTGCACGCTAAACAGAATAATGTGTAATCGCACGCTAACAAAAATATGTATAATTGCGCGCTAATGAGAATCATGTGCAATTACACGCTAAAACGAGTAACATGTGTAATTACACGCTAATAAGAATCATGTGCAATTCTGCCACGTGGAATGGCACATGCAACTAGAGAAAGAAATGGGAAATGCAACTACACTAAAAAATTAATATGCAATTGCACGCTGATTTCATGTGCAATTGAAGATAAACGTAAGGAAAAAAGAAATGCAATTACACGATATAAAAATACATGTGCAATTACACGATGGTTGCATCTCCAATTACAAATGTGTGCAAAGGCAAAAGATAATTAAACACTATAAATATGCATGTGCAGTTCCTCGATGGTTCCATGTGCAATTGCAAATTTAACTAGAAAATTTGCAAATTTAACTAGAAATAGAGATTAAAACTAATTACACGCTAAAAATGTGAATGTGAAACTACACGCCGACTTGATATTCAATTGCAGATGCACGCAAAAATAGAATTACACGCTATAAATATGCATGGGCAATTACACGATTGTTCCATGTGCAATTACAAATGTGCACAAGAAAAACGGCACGCATGGCACAACTTCAATTACAAAGAGATGGAAAAAATCAATTACAAAAAAACATGAAAGTGTAATCGGACGTCTTTACATGTGCAACTGCAAATACAAACAAGAAAAAATATTCATGGCAACTGCAATTATGAGGGGATGAAAATAATGCAATTACACTCTATTGTGTAGTTATGATTCCGGTGCAATTTACACACACAAATATCCAGCTTACAACCACAAGGAGGGGTTGTGAAAACCTGTAATTGCACGCTATTAATGTGTGTGTAATACATTGCTATAAAAATGCAGCTGTAGAGTGTAGAGTACTAACGTCTCGTCGGCCTTTCCCCGTTGAGTACACTCTCCCATAGAAACAAGCCGAGACGGAAAGAAGATAAAAACAATAAAAGACCTTAGCATAAAAGGGCCCAAACAAAATATAAAAAAGCCCCCTCTGCTCCTACACCCGGCACCACACTCAACCAGTACACAATTTGGTGCTTCCATGAGTAATTTTGCATTAAGATCAAGAAAATCTTACCATTCTACCTTTACTTGATGAAATTAAAATTTAATTTAAAAAAAATAAAAATCAATCATGCTAACTGATTTGGTGTCTAAAAACAAAACCACCGATATCAAAATGTATGCATAGTTTTAAAAAATGCTACACCACATATTTAACTTAACAAAAAACAGAAAAAAAATCATACTGCTTTAGCTTAAACAAACAGGCAGAAGAAAATATAGTCTAAAAAAGCCCACTACCTGCTATTCAAAACGCCATACAAAAAGCCCAACAACAGCAAAACAACCAGAAAAGAAAAAACAGCCACTTCAATGCGGGCCGATGAAGAAACACCAGCCAGACAAAAGCCCAACAGCAACAAAAAAAACAAGGAAAGAAAAACGGGCCACATTCATGCGGGAAGAAACACCATTCAGCGCTGAAACACGAATCGTAGGAATCGACCGAGCCTTAAGGTTGATCTCGGGCAACCAAGAGTTAGCAAACGCGTTTTTTGTTTATCAATCCCCTTTGGTGCCCAGCCACCTCAGCAAGCGTGCAATCCGGGATGCCGTCTTGGCGACGGAGCTTTAGAGGACACCTTCAAGCGAGGCATCTATGAGCTTAAGTATGCATGCGGGTTTGTTGTAGTCGTCGTGGAGGACAGCGTGATAGTGTGCGATATTGAGCACAAACGCGGTGGAGTAGAATTGGCGGACAACGTGATAGTGTGCGACATTGAGCACAAACGCGGTGGAGTAGAATTGGCACCGACAAGTAGCGGGGAGGAGCATTGCATGCCTACGCATGGCATTTTGCCGAAGTCGAATTCCGCCTACGCTTATTCCTGTTGTGCCTCCTAGCCCTAGGTTGAACGTGGAGTAGTTGAACAAACACCATAGGCCGACATCGGCTATGAAATGTCAAAGCGTACCCTTTACCACGGGCACTTGCGTGTTTAAATAGAAGCACAACCGGCTCATGGATTTACTTCAAAATTATTACAACCACCTCAACTTGATATACACGAAAAGCTATATTCGGTTCATATCATACAAAAGGTACAAACTATCTTAAAGCCTAAAGGCTTATCAACTTAACACGTTACACGTAACAGACATGTTACATGTTATTCCGGATATTTTAACATGCCATCTCTATCACAACTTATCTAAATTGAATTTGATGTTCGACATTGCTAATGCTGGGTGCGCAATGTCGTTCGACGTCTTATTTTGTTCCATGAACCCTTTGATGTCCAATAGTCATAAACTTGTGAGTCGCAGGGCGCCCTCATGGGCTCGAAGAAATTTGACAGCTTAGAGCTACCCGGGGAACATGATCAGACAGGAGGAAGAAGACGGTGACTGTCAGGTCCGTTAAAAGGATGTCAAAGTCTCTAATCAACATCTAGTTTGCTTAAAACCACCTAGATCTATGCCACATCAGCCTGATAACTGTTTAAAAGGGTAATTTACCATATGTTGCAGATTTGACGGTGTAATTCATACAAAGTTTCACTTCAGGTAAACAAAATCAGGGGTTGAGCGTGAGCCCGACAGTCCATAGAATTCCCGGAAGGTTATGACACTAGTGGAAAATAGCCCATCCGTCCCGGGTCCAGAGGGCCATTGGTCCCGGTTTTACAACCGAGACTAAAGGGTCGGGACTAAAGGGGGGGGGGGGGGGGGGGGGGGGGGGGGGGGGGGCTTTCGTCCCGGTGCTTACGAACCTGGACGGATGGGCCTCCACGTGGCCACGGCAGGGCGCGCCTGGCGGGAACCATACCAACCGGGACCAAAGATTTCTGCTTTATGTTTTCTGCTAATTTATTTTTTAGGGGTTTCGATTTTTTGTTTTCCAATTAATTATTTTTACGAAGATCACGTTGCGCAGACAACAAGTCATACACATAAAGTCATACACATAAAGTATACAATACACCGAGGTCACGTTTGATTCATACATACATAAGCCCACAAGTTTATACTACACCGACATCACGTTTCTCACACGTCGAGATCACGTCAATTACATTGGAGGCAAAATATAATTGCTAGGGTGATAAAATTCTCCAGTTTTCTTCAGGACCTCCGAGTTCAAAAATCCCGCCAATTCCTCTTGAATTGCTTTTAGGCGCTTCGTTGGTATGAGCTGGTCCCGCATTCGATCCATCTAGATCAATATGAATATGTGAGTTGTTCATATATATATGTATATATGAAATCATCATAAAATAATTTATGAATAATATGGTAATAAAAAATTGCGAATAGTGTATACATACTTCAGCTGTTCTGACTTCTCTATTCCGCTCACTCACAAAAGAGCACATGTACTCGAAAACGTAGTATGCACATAAATTAGTCCCTGGTGGCTGCCTCTGACACCACTTTACAAAAAATAGAATTTAATCAAATAATAATCAAGCATGATAATGGTATTGAAACTAGAAGTAAAGTGTTGCGCGGACCTATATATATAGTACTACTTACCTTGGTGGTATAAAAATACAGCTCCGGTTTCCAATCCCCTGGAACCTTCACGATGAACCGTTTCCAAACCCTGCCCGCCAAAAGAAAATGATTAAAAGAGTTATTAATTACTTGATATCAGAAAATGAATGAAAGAGGTCGATATAGAGCGATAATGATTGAAATTACCTCTGGAGCATATCTTGCAAGCTTTGGTACTCGTCCATATTTTTCCTTAACGAGTCCATGACTTGAACGACTCCTTGGTCAACTCTAATGATTAGCAGAATCCAGTGGAATCTGCGCACGTTTATATGTCCATGACTCATCGATTACACTAAACATCAAGTAAGCAAAATAGAATGTGTAGAAGGTACAGTAACACTCACTTGAAGGCGTAAGGAAAAAGTATTTCTGCGCAGGTATTTTGTTTCACTAACCACCGGAGCTAGTTTTTCTCTGTGTCCGCGGGATGGTTATTTACGGTCACTTCATGAATATAATATGGGTCAATGAACCCAGTGTCATAGATGCGGCGTTCTCTGCATTCGACAAGCTTCATTCTGCATAATAGCGTACAAAAGAATATAGTGAGATAATTATAGGCAATGAACAAGCAGAGCTAGAGACTTAATTAAATTGCAGAAATAAATCACTTACAAACAATAGCAACTGACGAGGGCTTTGTCGAGGGCGTCTTGATTGAATAACTAAAAATTTCAGAAAACGGAATATACATCGCGTCATCCGTGAAGTAATGCTCTTTCTTATATGACACCCAGAAGACATCATGCCCAGCATTTGCGGCGTTCTCGTACCACTGATGCAATCGACGCAATTGTGTTGCAATCGCCGCAATTGTGTTGTCAGGTCTGACCAGGGACCTCCCGTAGACATATGTCCATGCATACTGATACGCTATGGGATCGCCTATGGTGCCAGTGTCGTGGTGTACTTCCTTATCGGGCATCACCTTGAGCGGGGGGATCGACTGATTTGCCTGTTCTCCGAGCTGGGCCACTTGTTTCCCGCATTTTGCCGTCTGCATCTGCTCCCTCTTTAGGCGATATGCCGCCTCCTTCTCCTGCTTCTCTTGACTAATTGTCTTCTCAATAACACGATCATAGTCATCTCGCAATTTAGGCGGCTGTGCCGGTCCACACGATAGATTTTTCAAACATCTATCAACTTTTTCTGCTGGTACTATCTCTTTTGGCGGGGGCCGTTTCGGTCCTATTTGTCTTTTCACATCTGCTTGCACCGCCTCGTCGAGTTCCTCTCGAGTCAAGTCGTAAGATCTCTTTGGAAGAGGCTTTAGCAACTCGCGTTCCTCTCGAGTTAACTTATCTGCACTTCTGCTCGTCGACGGGAAGTTTAGTTTCCGCTTTAACGAGAAGGACTTAGCACTGGGCGCAATCGACGGACGGGACGTCGCGGGCGATGGACTCGCGACGGACGGGGCGTCGAGGGATGGATCTTGAGGTGGGGGGATGGATCTCGAGGTGGGGGGGGATGGATCTTCAGGTAGGGGGGGGGGTGGATCTTGAGGTGGGGGACTGCTACTCTGAGGAGTCGGTGGCCTTGGCGCCAAGTTTGGAAACACGATGTTTTTCTTGTTCCAGAGAGCGATACCCTTCTCGACTTCTCCCAGTGTCTTCTCGCCGTCACCTCTAGGAATGTCAAGGTTCAGATTAGCATATAACGGTACAACTTCATCCACCCCGACACGAGCATAGCCAGCTGGAATCCCGCTGAGATGGTAGCTTGCTCCAGATTGATTAGGTAAGCATAGCCGACCGCCACCTTGAAGGACATGTTCTTCATTGACATATGTAGCTCACAGTCTGTCTTCTCCGTGATATCATCCACGGGGTAGTGAGCCGCCGGCGGTTCGAATTCAGAATTTTCTAGATGCGTGGAACCCACGCTGCTTTTCCGCTGATCAGATGGGCGGCTTCGACGACAGGACCTTCTAGCTGCAGCTGAGATGCCCTTTGCTGACTAAGTGAGTCTAGTTCCTCCTGCAGCTGCTGCACCTTGCGTTCCAATGCTGATAACCGGTCTGACTCCTGCTTCTTCTTTCTCTGAGCGTCTTCCGGAAAACCTTGCTTCAAGGTGACACCGGCTCCATAGCCTCGTAATCGTCCAACGTGTTCAGGATTCCCGAGTGCGAGTGACAGCTCGTCTTTCTCTCTGTCGACCACGTACACTCCCCTTCGAACTTTATCTATTGCGTCCACAAGTTCTTTGGTTATATACTCAATTTTGTCCTTCCATCTTCCCTGAGCAACAATCAGCCCTGTCTCTGGGTCCAACCCTGCCTCATGCGCGAACAACCAAAACTTTGACCTCTCGGGCCAGTTTTTTCTTCCAGGTCCGGAATTGTTCGGCCATCTTCATAAGAGTCCACTGCTTGACTTTCTTCTTCAACTGCTCGGGTAGACCTGGCGGTAGGTTGACCTTTGTCAAGAGCGTGTCCCAACACAAATCTTTTAGTCTCACGTCGACATAAGTAGTTGGCTTGTTGTCATCCTTCGGCTTATGCCATTCTTCAAGGGTGATCGGGACCAAGTCCCTAATAACAACTCCGCATTGATTTATATATTTGCGGCGGCACTGTAAGGGTTCCAGCGGTTCGCCACTATCACTAACTCTGTCGATCACTATCCTTTGACCCTCCTTCAACGGCTTCGTCGGGCCTCGTTTCGACACTGCTTTCGACCCTTTCGACCCTTTAGCTGCGAATGATTTGCTCGATCCGGAGGGCTAAAAGAAAAAAATGATTCGTTAATAACTGCAATACAACTCAAATAATGCATGTACTGTGATCGATCAATAGAGGCTTAATTAATATACCTCGCCGGAGTTTGTTAAGGGCACTTCCTCCTCTCTACAAATCTCTTCTTGCTCAACTCCCTCACCGGAGTCGTTCAGAAATTGGGAGCTGTAATCTTCTCCAATTACCCCATCTTCTTCACCGACAGGCGCGGCTGCACGTCCTGCTATAATCTGAAGCATTCACATTTCACGCTCCTCGTCTCTGGCGGCGACGTCCGGACAAGTTGGATCCATTTGCTCTTCACGCTCCTCGTCTCTGCCGAAGGCGTCCGGACAATTTGGATCCATAGCTCAATGTCCCTGCAATCAATTTTGTAAAAGAATATGAATCTTAAAATGCAAATTTATAGCAACTATTCAGGAAATACAATTTTAAATTCATAGCAACTAATAGCCTAATTTAAAATGGTGTAATTCATAGCTAATATCTAATAGCAACTACAATAGCAAAAATAGTACTGATTTTCATAGCAACTACAATAGCAAAAAGGGTACTGATTTTCATAGTTAATAGCAATTTTAAAATTCATAGCACTAATTTAAAATTCCCTAAGTTTTAACAAAAAACTTCTACCACTAACAAAAAAATGGTACTGAATTCTACCACTAGCTATTAACACTACAAATTCTAACACTAACAAAAAAAATCTACTAACAAATTCTAACTACAAATTCTACTAACAATTCTACCACTAACTATTAACAGTACAAATTCTAACTACAAATTCTAACACTAACAAAAAAAATCTACTAACAATTCTAACAGTAACCTAAATTTTCTAAAAAAACTACAATCCACTAACTATTTGCACTAAAAAACTACACTAATTAAAGTAACTAAAAAAACTACACTAATTAGGGGGAGAGAGGCTCGCTCACCTCGATCGGGGCCGGAGCAGAGGAGGAAGACGATGGAGGCGGGGCATGACCTCCTGTGCAGGCGGCGCTGCGGCAGACCTCGGACGGCGGGCGGCGGGCGGGGCGGAGCAGAGGAGGAAGACGATGGAGCGCCTCGGACGGCGGGCGGCTCCGGGCAGTCGCTCCGCGCAGCGACGGAGCGCGCGGGGGCAGAGGAGGAAGACGACGGAGGAGGCGCGGCGGACCTGGCTCGGAGACGACGGAGGAGGCGCGGCGGAGGGCGGCCGGAGCAGGGCTTCGCCGCGAGACGCGATGGCGGCAGGGAGGGCGGCGTCGTCGGGGGAGAAGGACTTGTGAAAAAATTTCGCTGCGAACCACCTAAATGCGCCAAAAAGACCTTTCGTCCCGGTTCCAGCCACGAACCGGGACGAAAGATCCTTTAGTCGCGGTTCGTGGCTGGAACCGCGACTAAAGGTCCATCTGGGCCGCGAAATTCGCGCGCGAAGCCCAGCGGCCGCCAGAGGCCCTTTAGTCGCGGTTCCAGCCACGAACCGCGACTAAAGGCTTTTTAATTTTTTTCCTAGTTTCTTTTTCAATTTTCTTTTTCTGTTTTCTTTTTCTTTTTCTGTTTTCTTTTTTTAAATGTTTCAATATATCAGAAAAACATATATTTTCTTATTTCCTATTTTTTGTTTGCTCTAGTTTCTTTTTTATATATATTTAATTTAAATGTTTCAATATTTCTGAAAATCATATCTTTTCTTATTTCCTATTTTTTTGCTCTAGTTTCTTTTATATATATATTTAATTTAAATGTTTCAATATTTCTAAAAATCATATCTTTTTCTTATTTCCTATTTTTTTTGCTCTAGTTTCTTTTTTATATATTTAATTTAAATGTTTCAATATATCTGAAAAACATATCTTTTTCTTATTTCTTTTTGCTCCCTGATACTGCCTTTAGTCCCGGTTGGTAACACCAACCGGGACTAAAGAAGCACACGGATCGTGTGTTTCTTTCAAGCGCTTGTGAGCCGTTGGATCAGGGGTGTGTTTCTTTCAAGCGCTTGTGAGCCGTTGGATCAGGGGCGTGTGTTTCTTTTGAGGGCAAAATCAGTGTTGGATCAGCCACATGACCCTATATATAGCCCCCCTCTCGAACATGTTCGACACTCAGTGTAGTTCATTTGCTATACAAAGCATTCGGATTCCCTGCATACGTCCGACGGTGCATTTGATATGCGGGCACTCACGAGCCACCGTCGGGCTGTATGCAGGGGAAACCGTATGTTTTGTTCTATCTACAAAATCTTTCAGTTCATCGACCGAATACAAAGGCTAGCAGAGGCCCGAGCCTGCCCTCCCAAAGGTGCTGCGATCTCCCTCCCCTACCTCCCCTACCTAGGTTGCATGCACCTTAGGTGTTTGATCAAATTGCCCACTCATTTTTTCAGATCTCGACGACGATGTCCGGCCTGTTGGATGCGAGGGGCGATGTCCCGGACTGGGCTCCGCCGGGCTGGCACTGGGAGGTGGTATCTTCCGGGACGCGTCGCTTGGTGAGGAATCCGGGTGACGTCGTCGACCCGGATCTTGTTTGGTGGAAGTCGCGGGCCACACTCAGTGCAGAGGGAGCCGGCCCCCGAGGAGGTGGTACGTCGCCGTATCAGGGAGGAGGACGAGCACGTCAATCGCTATGTGTTTATGTTGGATACGCCAGCGGTGTACGTATGACAGTAGATGGATGGTTCTTCATAGGGATCCTTCTCACGTGAGTATTGACCCTGTGATGGTTCCTGCTCTTTGGGTGCGCAGCGCCGGCCGCTCAGCACCCCATGGCTTAGGACCCGGCAAAAGTTAGTGATATTATTCGTGATGTATTATGGTTAAATAAAAGTGGACCCGAGCTATGTATTATGGTTTTCACCAACATCAGTTATATGCAGAGATTGTATTGGAACTATTCAGAATGCCATGAACCGTGTGTTTTGTTCCAACTTTATCGAGCGCTTGTGAGCGCCGTTGGAGTTTAGAGTTTTCTTCCGAGTTTTCACAACACAGTTACATAAAAGGTTTAATACATTATTACACATCACCACCAACATCCCTATCTAGTGTTGTGGTATAAACTTCTTCTTCGTGTGTGTCCCTTTCTTCTGATTGCGCCGCAACCATGGACAATCTTCATCATTTAACTTGATACTTGGGTCAATGTTCACTTTGAAGGGCGGAATTTCATGAAACTTATTGTAATCTTCTGACATGTCTGTCTTGTCCTCCACTCCCACGATGTTTCTTTTCCTGAAAGAACTATGTGGCGCTTTGGCTCATCGTATGATGTATTCGCTTGCTTATCTTTTCTTTTTTTCGGTCTGGAAGACATGTCCTTCACATAGAAAACCTGAGCCACGTCATTGGCTAGGACGAATGGTTCGGTGTCGTACCCAAGATTCTTGAGATCCACGTAGTCATTCCGTACTTCGGGTCTACATTTACCCCGCCTTCCAGGTTGAACCATTTGCACCAGAACAAAGGTACCTTGAAAGAAGGTCCATAGTCAAGTTCCCATATCTGCTCTATGTAACCATAATATGTGTCCTTTTTCCCATTGTTGTTTGTTGCATCAAAGCGGACACCACTGTTTTGGTTGGTGCTCTTTTTATCTTGGTCGGCCGTGTAAAATGTATTCCCATTTATCTCGTACCCTTGAAAAGTCAATATAGTCGAAGATGGTGCTTTGGCCAACAAGTATAGCTGTTCTTCAACAGTGCTGTCATTAATGAGACGTGTTTGCAACCACCCGCTGAAAGTCTTCATGTGTTCTCTTTCAATCGATTCTTCAGGCTGCTCCGGGCATTTAGAGCGTAAACTATTCATGTGTTCCTTGATATACGGAGCCACCAAGCTGGAATTATGTAGAACTGTGTAGTGTGCTTGATTGAAAGAATCCCAGTCCTTACACATTATTGCTTTCTTTCCTAGCGTGCCTTTTCCACGCAGTCTCCCCTCATGGCGCGATTGAGGAACACCGATCGGCTTAAGGTCAGGAATAAAGTCAACACAAAACTCAATGACCTCCTCTGTTCCATAGCCCTTGGAGATGCTTCCTTCTGGCCTAGCACGGTTATGAACGTATTTCTTTAAGACTCCCATGAACCTCTCAAAGGGGAACATGTTGTGTAGAAATACAGGACCGAGAACGTTAATCTCTTCGACTAGGTGAACTATGAGGTGCGTCATAATATTGAAGAAGGATGGTGGGAACACCAACTCGAAGCTGACAAGACATTGGACCACATCCTTCTGTAAACTTGGTAGAGTTAATGGATTGATCACCTTCTGAGAAATTGCATTGAGAAATGCACATAGCTTCACAATGGGTACTCGAACATTTTCCGGTAGAAGCCCCCTCAATGCAATCGGAAGTAATTGTGTCATAATCACGTGGCAGTCATGAGACTTTAGGTTTTGGAACTTTTTCTCTGCCATGTTTATTATTCCCTTTATATTCGACGAGAAACCAGACGGGACCTTGATACTGCTCAGGACTTCAAAAAAGATCTCCTTCTCTTCTTTGGTAAGAGCGTAGCTGGCAAGACCTTGATACTTCTCTGGATTCAGGTGGTCGTCTCGTTCGTGCATACGTTGGTGGTCCTGCCGTGATTCCGGTGTATCTTTCGTTTTCCCATACACGCCCAAGAAGCTTAGCAGGTTCACGCACAGATTTTTCGTCACGTGCATCACGTCGATTGCAGAGCGAACCTCTAGGATTTTCCAATAGGGTAGCTCCCAAAATATAGAGCACTTCTTCCACATGGGTACGTGTCCATCAGCGTCATTCGGAACAGATAGACTGCCAGGACCCTTTCCAAAGATTACTTTTAAATCCTTGACCATGTCATATATAACATCACCATGAGGGAATTTAGGATTCGTCCGGTGATCTGCCTCACCTTTGAAATGCTTGCCTTTCTTTCTTACGGGATGCTGTTTTGTAAGAAATCGACGATGCCCCAGGTACACATTCTTGTTTCCCAAATGTATACTTTCAGTCTCACTTAAACAGTGCGTGCATGCATTGTATCCCTTGTTTGACTGTCCTGAAATGTTACTAAGAGCAGGCCAATCATTGATGGTTACAAACAGCAACGCTCGTAGGTCAAATTCCTTTTGTTCGTGCTCATCCCACACAGGTACACCTTCGTCACGCCACAACTGTAAAAGTTCTTCAACCAATGGCCTCAGGTACACATCAATGTCGTTGCCGGGTTGCTTCGGGCCTTGGATGAGCACTGGCATCATAATGAACTTCCGCTTCATGCACAACCAAGGAGGAAGGTTATAGATACACAGAGTCACAGGCCAGGTGCTATGACTGGAGCTCTGCTCCCCGAAAGGATTAAAGCCATCTGTACTTAGACCAAATCTTAAGTTCCTTGCGTCAGCTGCAAATTTCGGGAACTCCCTGTCGATTTTTCTCCACTGCGACCCATCAGCGGGGTGTCTCAGCATCAGGTCTTTCTTACGGTCTTCTTTGTGCCATCGTAACAACTTTGCATGCTCTTTGTTTTGGAACAAACGTTTCAACCGTGGTATTATAGGAGCATACCACATCACCTTGGCAGGAACCCTCTTCCTGGGGCACGGCTCGCCCTCAACATCACCAGGGTCATCTCGCCTTATCTTATACCGCAATGCACCGCATACCGGGCATGCATTCAAATTCTCGTACTTCTCACCGCGGTAGAGGATGCAGTCATTGATGCATGCATGTATCTTCTGCACCTCTAATCCTAGAGGGCAGACAACCTTCTTTGCTTCGTACGTACTGGGGGGTAATACGTTATCCCTTGGAAGCATCTTATTATTTTCAGCAAATTTTCAAATCCCCTGTCAGATGTACCATTCTCTGCCTTCCATTGCAGCAATTCCAGTGTGGTACCAAGCTTTTTCTGGCCATCTTCGCAAGTTGGGTACAACAATTTTTTGTGATCCTCTAACATGCTCTCCAACTTCAACCTCTCGTTTTCACTTCCGCTGTTTATCTGTGCATCAAGAATGGCCCGACCAAAATCATCATCGGGCTCATCAACAATGGGCTCTTCTTCAGCTTCGTCTTCCCCCATTGTAGTATCACCGTCTTCAGTGAACGTAGGATAGTTGTCATTATCCTCTTCTTCTTCATTTTCTTCCATTATAACCCCTCTTTCTCCGTGCTTGGTCCAACAATTATAACCGGACATGAAACCGACTGCAACAGGTGGACGTGAATGGTTTTTGAGGTAGAGTAATCCTGCGTATTCTTGCAGACACTACATGGACAAGAAATAAAACCATTCGACGGCTTGTTTTTCTCAGCCACACGGAGAAAACTATGCATGCCATTAATATAGTCGGGACAGCGTCGGTCACTGTACATCCATTGCCGGCTCATCTGCATTATATAAATATATCAAAAACCATTACACTACATCATGAATATATAATAGTGACCAAATTAATTAATACAAGTTCATCACATTAAAACCAAAGTAAAGTAAATGTAATACATAGTTCTCATAAAACATACATTAATTGAAACTAACATACAACTATCTAAAGAATTTAAATCCAACAACAAATGCGATCAAAATCGCAACTAAGGTAATTATTGAACCAACAGCATAATGATACCAAGCCTCTTGACTAATGGCATATTTTCTAATCTTTTTAATCTTCAAGCGCATTGCATCCATCTTGATCTCGTGAGCATCGACGACGTCGGCAAGCTTGAACTCGTGTTCATCGATGATGTCGGCAAGCTTGAACTCCAATTTCATCTTCTCTTCTAGGCATTGGAGACGAAGATCTTCACTTCTTTTCAATTTTGCTTTCAAATCATTGTTTTCTTTTACAAAAAACTCGACAATAGGGTCGGTTGGAATTTCCGGTTCAACTACCTCCTAGATAAAAGCGTCTATGTCAAGTTGGTAGGTATAGTTGTTATAAACACGAAATGAAACAAATAGTTATAAAAATATACCACATCCGAATCATAGACCGGACGAGGGCCGACGGGGGCGGATATCAAAACCATGACACTATACATATAAAAAAAAAAGAAAATTATACAAGAAATAACTATGCATTTAAATCATACAAGTAATTTTTCTTTCAAATAAAAGATAAAAAAAGAGGCTCACCGAGGTGGTGCCGGTCACGGGACGGCGCGGGCTATCGACGGCGGTGAGGACGGGGACGAGACGACACTAAAACCCACAAATCATAAATTAATTTGAGCTCAAAATGCATATAAAAAAATGAACTCCCTAACTTAGGCATTTCATCAAACACCTAGCTAGCACTACAAAAATGAAATGAGCTAAACTAGCAATGAAATGAGCTAAAGTAGCAACGCCGGAAGAAATGATGAAGTTGCTAACCCTTGAATAGATGGGGTGCCTTCAATCTTCACAAATGGTGAAAAAAAATGGGGATTAACTTGAGTGAGGGAGAGGAAATGGAGGAGAAAATGGTGATGAAGTCGAGCTCAAAAATGGAGATGGAGCTCAGGTGGAAGATGATATATGCAGGGAAACCTCTTTGGTCCCGGTTCGTGTTACGAACCGGGACGAAAGGGCGCGCTGGGCCCGCCTCTGTGCATGTCGCGACCCTTTGGTCCCGGTTCGTAACACGAACCGGGACCAAAGGTCCCTGACGACCTTGCTCTACCCCATTCGTCTCGGTTCAATATTTTGGGCGGGACACAAGGCCCGAACCGAAGGTGGTTTTTCTACTAGTGTGATCAGCATGTGAAACGATTTGTGCACCACCGTGGAGCATGGGCTCTAGGTGTATGGCGTAACTAACGAAGTCATCTCACATTCTCACTCTGTAGCCCATGTAGCCCAGCGGCGCAGCCCACCGTTGAGGTTGTGGCCGTGTTTTTGTGGTGTGGCAACGTGAGACATTGCTGGCCTTTCATTGTCTAAAATTAAAGTAGCTCTTCTAAAAAAAATGCTAAGCTCAAAAGAAAAAAGTTGCTGCCTTTCATTGGCTAAAATTCTTCCGAACATTTCTCAAGAATTTCTATGGCCGGCGCAAGGCAGCCGCATGCGCCTCCTCCGGCAATACTCCATCGATCGATCGTCCTCCGCCGACGGAGGAACCAACGATAGCAGCTTCGCCTTTGTTGGTTTCGGCGGTGCACTCATCTACTGACAGCTGATAAATTACCATGACTTTTATTTAACGATTTAGTGTATATATTACGGTCCAACGTACAAGTACCGCCGTTGTGAGAGAAACGAAAAGTACGTGCATCGGCCGGCTAGCTACAACGACATCAATCTTCCTGAATGTTTTACATGAAACAGTCGGAATTTGTCAGCGTCTTATTGTCTTGACAGATCTGAAAGGCTTACACGGCTAATTTCGATGCCACAGTTGGCGGTTAAAGAAATCAAAGCAAATGACCAACATCTTCCTTTTTTTTCTTCCGATAGATGCAAAAACCTTGCACAACTTTGTCTTACAAAATAAACACGAAAACACCAAAACTCCGTTCACATACCGAAGCTCATAAGCCACTCTAAAGTCCCAGCTTGAACTTCCCTTGCTTAACTAGTACAATACCCTCGCGTTGCGGCGGAAATCTCTTTAGAAATTTTAATGTTTAAATAAAGTTATAAGAGCAATAAAATATATTGTTGTCGATAAAAGTATGAGAGATTCAATTATAGTGAGAGGTCAAACTTAATTGACATGAAATTGTTGTGTATTTGACAGCAGTCCACCCCAAACATATTGCATCTTTTGGTTGATGATGTAATTTTGATTATGAATGGATAAAGAGGTATGATGTGTTCAAAAAACAATTGGTGACATGGACAGTTGTATGGATTAAAACAATTGATGATGTGGATATGTTACATGTAATATATATAATATAATCATTAATAAATGTTAGTGGAAATGACATGAACAATTTATTGGCTAAATTAGTAAGTGATATGAATTATATGTCAAGATAGACAACTGAAACTTCTAAGTTTCCTTCGAGTTCAAGAGTTTGGTGTGAACCATTGAACTGGCTGAGTCATTGCTGAAACTTCTGAATCTTCGTGTTCACGAATCCTTAGGAAAATTTCAAGTTGGTAGGTAACAACTACAGGTATTAGCGCGGCATTACCCATCACTAATTCTAACACGCAAGCTGAGATTTCGTACGTCAAAGATTCTACCCTAATCCGAGTTCAGACGCCACAACATGCTGCATTTCTATCTGCTTTTCTTCTTCTGTCTTCGAAACAGTTTGCACTAGCGTCAGATCCACATATGCAGAGAGGTAGACAGAGGTATCGGTAGCTATCTCGCGGATACGAAACTGAAGACATATGCAGGTAAACTTTCAGATCAGGCTTGATGGCTAAGATATCGGCACCACATCCGTAGACAAGGGGTTTCTTAAGATATATTGATCCAATCGAAAAGGAATCTGTGGTGCCATTTTCGTGGTTAATTGTCAGCAACACCGGAAGTGTCAACGTCAGCATTTCGTGGTTAATCCGTAATTGACGGTAGCTAGCTATAGCTAGCTAAATGTAAGCAAGACCTGGAGGCTTAATAATTACAAGCAGTTAGCCGCAGAAAAGGGAAAAACCTGACCTGCTCCCTCTGCAATGCACATTTGTTGCTATACTACTCAAGTATAGTTTGGCAACTGTTTCAGATTGCGTGATACTGAAAGCATATAATTTTAGCTGATTACTCCATGGATTGACGATTGAGCACCGGCCAGAATCTGCCAAGAGATGTTTAGCCACTTACTTGTTCAGTCTCCGCACTTTACAAAACAAGAAAGACACGCGTTGCGAGGGCAGAAGCGCGTTCTCTGTTCTTGATCATATTATTAGGTCAATGCGTAGATTTGTTTGGCACGACGTCATGTTTAACTAATCACCATCTTAGCACCCATGCGGCTTATATTAAGTACCATCATCACGCGTCATGCATGCTCGTGTTTCATGTCTCCTGATAATTAACAAAGAGGCGAGGAGCGGTGGCTTACTAATTCTAGCTTGATCAATCTTTCTCCTAACCAAACTATTGTTGTTGCTGTTGTTGGACAAGGCATGTGTACATCGTCGAGCAGTCGATGTATGCTAAAATAGCTGAGATCTCACTTTGATCCATCGTTGATATGGTAGTTATGGTCAACTATATGAGCTTTTTACTTAGTCTGGCAGCTGACGGCCACGTACCTTTCTCTAGCTTTGCAAGCTAAACATTCAACTTAATTTTTCATAGAGATTAACATATTATTTCCAAATGGTACCCACGACATGGTAACATTTTTTTTTTTGCTTAAACTAATGTTATTGGACCGATCGATGTAAAAATAATGTATTTTTTTTACAAAGGCAGTGTATTAACATCGACGTAAAAATGATGCACATACCATACGTACTACCTTCTTCGCATAACTCACGACCGATTTAGCTCTAAATTATATGATTCCCATGGTGCCAACAAAATCAGTGGTTGCAGACAAGATAAGCCCCTCCTTTTATACGTGTAGCTATCGTTGCAATCAAGAAACTGGAGGTCGGATACATACTATGTACTCACCTGAATGCAGGATCAGGTTTGAAAACTAGTTGGTCGACAAGACATCCTTAGATAAGGATCTAGCGCTTAAGATAATGAAAAGGAATCAACGGTAGTGCCAAATTGTAGCTAATTGTCAGCAAGAGCGGCAGTACTCTCGACCGGTCAGTGTCAGTTTTCCCTGGCTCACTAGTTTGACAGGTAGCTATAGCCAGCCGCTATCTTGTGTGCGTGACTAGCTTTGCTTGATTAATCGTTAAAACCGCAAGATCCCCACCCTTAATTGCAAGCCGCTACAAACAGTAGGAAAATTTGCTTAATAAACAGGGAATAAAGGAAACTGCGGCAGTACTACAATATACTGACCTTAATTGGTCTTATTAAGCTTTTGCCCTTTTTTTTCAAAAAAAGAAGAAAACATCTGCTTTATTTTATACAAAAGAAAAAATGTGAAGGGGGGTATATGATAATTGGATGTTGTTCTGCCATGTCATTAAGAAACGAAGGAAAAAAGAACAAGAAGGCTGCCTAAGTCACGGGGAAGAGGCTACCTACCTAGACTTTATTACCCGTGGAAAATCCACGGTTTCCTCTTTTTTCAAGCATAGTATCGCCGAAGATCTTCGGTGATATTTTTGCGCACAATGCAAATTTTCTTGTGTTGTCATCGAGGCGTTGCAAGACTGTTTGACGCGAGTCTCGTCAATGGATGGAGATGATAGCCATATATTTTGCATTTAGGCTTTGTTTTGGTGCTCCACACTTGGTCATATGATATATAGGCTAGGCTTTAAACCCCACTCATGTCGGGTACTTTGAACAAGGTGGACTTGCTAAGCGTGTGACTGATTTATGCAATGTTCATATAAAAACTTGAAAACTGGCCTGTGACTGAATTTTAAACATTCAAGTCAACTTAAGACCAATATTTAGCCAATTTCGTTACTTTGTTGTCACACGCGTCTGATAGTTGATCGGTCGATCGGCCGAGCGCTGACTAGAGAAATGAAGAAGAATGATACGTGTTGCACCAAGATGCTGCTGGTTCTAGTTTATACTCCCTCCGTTCCAAAATAGATGACTTTCATTTGTCTAAAAGTGGATGTATCTATACACGTAACCTGTCTAGATACATCCACTTTTACACAAATGAAAGTTATCTATTTCGAAACGGAGGGAGTAGTACAAAGTGAGGATCGTGTTGATCATATATACTAAAGTATGATTCAGTAAACGCGTCGATTAATTTGGCATGACGTGGAAGCATATATATGTATAATTGTATACTAATGGGCTAATGGCCTAGGATCGCCATATGTGGTGGTCCGATCTTGTCTCCCGATACTAACGCTAGACCTCTTATAAAAGACCTTCACTTAATAATTAAGGACCACCTACGCGAGTGAATTGTCAAAAAGACCACCTCCGAAATATATTGTCAAAAAGGACCACCTTCATCGTGGCGGCCTTGTCCCCAGGCGACACGTGGCATATGCCGCCACAGCCACTGGCGGCAGGTCCTGCCGCCACCCCCACTGGCGGCACGTTGACCTGAACTAGTTTCTAGTGTATGCAAAATGGAGAACGTGGCCGTGTGGGGCCTTAACTGCATGCATGCATGCGTTCTGCATGGGCAGGTTTCTTCGCGGTGGACAGTGCCATGGCCGGCTGCCGCCATGCACCGAGGCGGCTGGACCCACACGATCACATGTTTTCCGTTTGATGCTGGGAAAACTATTCACACCAGCCTGCCGCCAGCGACCGTGGCGGCATATGCCACGTGTCGCCTGGGGACAAAGCCGACACGATGAAGGTGGTCCTTTTGACAATATATGTCGGAGGTGGTCTTTTTTGACAATTTACTCGCGTAGGTGGTCTCTTTTGTCAAAAATTCAATAATTAAGTAAGTAGGCTCACGTACACGTCGTGCGGACGATGTGTCCAAAGTTTTTTTTTAGATAAAAGGATCTCGCCCCAATTTCATTAACGAAACCAGATCATCCTTACAAAATTATCAGCCACAACACCGCCACCACCCCTCAAACTGGGAAAGTATCATGACACGAAAAGAAGAAACACAACCAGGTTCGAGAAAACAGCGAAAAAGAAGAAAACCAGCCACAGCGAAGCCAGCCTCTCTGAGCATCCAATCTTCCCCTTTTTTCTTGTTCCTCCTTCCTATCTTCTCTTCTTTTCCTCCTACGTCTCCCTCTTTAGTCTTCAGCAGTAGTTCCTGTTCTCCCACACGCTCTACAGAGTTAGCCTCGGAATCCATGATGCCCAGCTCTTCCTTGCGCCAAAGACTTCCTTCGCCACCTTTTTCAGAAGCCTAGCGAAATAGACCAGACGGTCCCTTGCGCCCTGTTTAACCTGCAGCAAACTCCACCACTGAATCCAATAGGAAATTTTGAAAATAACATCACAAGGTTCATCCGGCCACTTCTTCTCAAAACAAGCAGCATTTCTAGTTTTCCAAATCCCCCACAACACCGCTTCTACCCCAACCGTCAATAAACCCCTCTGATTCTTATTTTGACTCCTAAGCCACACCGAAATAACATGTTCAGCTGAGTTGAATTGGAACCTCATTCCAAAAGCACAGCCGACCACGTTCCAGATGTATCTGGCAAGAGGACATTCAAAAAAGAGATGATTTATAGACTCATTTTTACCACAAAACAGGCAACTCTCCTCACAATCTCCACCTCTATGATTCAAAACGTCCCTTGTCAGAATGCTTTTTTTGAGTATCAACCAAATTGAAAGTTTTGACTTTCAGAGGAATTTAATTTTCCAAAGAAATTTATACGGCACTACTCTACGGGTTTGCATTGCTACATAAAAAGACTTGACCGAAAAGGCACCCGAATTAGTTAGTTTCCAAACTAAGCTATCAGGTTCACTTCTCAGCTCCACTAATCTAAGTTGTGCCCATTGTTCCCCCAAATCTCCCACAAGAGCCCTTCTAAACCTCAGTGTTATCAGACCATTGCCTACAGCCTCATTAACACTGGTGTTTTTATTAAGCGAGATATTAAAGAGCCGGGGAATTTTTTCGACAAACAATCATTTGTTGTCCATTGATCCTCCCAGAAACTTGTTCTCTTTCCATCTCCAAGATTTATTCTACAGCAAGCCCAAAATAACTTTTTAATTTCCATTAAGCCTTGCCAAAAGTATGAATCACCACTCTTAGTGACCGCTTGACAGAGATTAGTTTAATCTAGATATTTCTTCCACAAAATCTGTTGCCATAACCCGTCCTCGTTAAACAGTTTCCAAAGCTAATGTTTAACTAGCAGGGTGGCATGACATGCATCGGAAGATCTGGTTTAGCTAGGAAAGCGAGACCACATTGCTGGATCGTTATCCGCTCGATTCCGTCGATCGTGCGTGGCCGCCGTACGTCCGCCGGAAACCTGCGATCCGCGGCGACGACCTCGCCTCCAGGGTACACAAACGTTGGCTCCACACGGCGCGCGCGCGCATGCCGGTGGAAATTCTCCTCCGGGATCGACCTGGGCTGGCCGTCGACTGACCTCCGCCGCACGGCACACCGGAAATAGCCTTCCACGTACGTACAGACGCGCGCGCAAACAAGGAAAAACGAAATCGATCGACAGGCGGGCGAGCGGCCGCGCGCGGTTCGCCGGCCTGTAGTCCGTCCGGCGTCCGCCGTCACTGGTCAGCGCGTCCCGTCGACGACGTGTCGTGCTCGCGCCTCCGATCCTGGCGCGCGACAGATTTGGCGTGGTAGCTGCCTCTTCGATCTGTTAATTGTCTGCATGATGCCGGCGGTCGATGGATGCGTCGTCGTTTCGCATCGGCGGGGCCTCGTATCGATCCATCACCCTCTGGTTGGTGCGCGCGCACTGGTACGTGGGCCTATATAGTTAGGAGGCATTTGCTTTGCTTGCAGCAACAGTACTGTGCTAGTGACAATGATGGCCATGGCGATCGAACCAAGGGATTCTCGGCCCGGCCGTGTTGTTAGCTGTGCTGCTGCCGGGGCGAATGTCTCCGAGCTTAATTTCCATGTACTAGCTAGCGCGCGCGGGAGGAAAAGCTCCTGGACAGAAACGTGAACGATCGACGCCGGGTGTTCGCCGGCCGGTCACGTCCACCGGGGCGACGTGTCGATCCACCGACGCATATACAGTACGTACGTGGTTGTCGTTGGGTTGGGTTGGTGATGGGTCGATGGATGGATCCGATCCGTACGTCGTCGTTTCTCGCATCGATCGATCGGCGGAGACGCACACACTGGCGGACCCAGAGGGTGGGCCGGATGGGCCGTTGCCCACCCAGAAATTTTGGAGATTTCTTTTTCCTACTAGGATTCCGACTCGAGAAACCATATTTCGGCCTCATACTACACTTGATCGACGAGCAGCCAGGCGAGCGAGCGATCAAGAGTTCCTCGAATGCTATGATCCTATCCTAACGCGGTCTAGCTCCAGCGCCGCCCGCACTCGCCGGCCTTCCCCTGCTGCTCGGCCGGTCGCCCGTCGTGCCGCTCGCTGCTTGGCTTCCGCGGCCACGTGACCAGGGCCGCAACACGCTAGCTTCCAGCACCTGATCGAGCACGCCAGCTAAATCCCCTACTTAGTTCTAATTTTTGCTTGTGCCGAAGCTAGAAGTGCTACACTACTTGTCTTAATTGTTACTATTATGGACTGATATTTTTTCGAAATCCCCACGCCAGCTAAATCCCCTACTTAGTTCTAATATTTGCTTGTGTTTGCTGTAATTGTAGAATTGATTATGAAGAGAAATGGTGATAATGCAAGACTTTGTTCATGTTTTGAACTATTTGTGTAGGAATCATGCACATTATAAATATATATTTAGTGAACTACAATGTTATGGATTCGACTGGCTATTTTTATTATTCATTTGACAAAATTTTATACTACATATATAGGCTCGTGGGATTTTTTTTGTTGTGTGCCCACCCTCCAATTTTTTTCTGGGTCCGCCACTGGACGCACACATCATCATATATGCTGCGTACATGCTGCTAGTACAAAGCGAGGATCGCGTTGATCATACTATTATTCAGTAAAGATAGGAATTAATTTGGCATGGCGCGGAAGCATGTTTACTTGTACTGATGCACAGCTTAGTGCCCTACAGAGAATATACTAATGGCCTAGGATCGTGATATGTGGTGATCCGATCTTGTCTCCCGATACTAATGACATTCACTTAAATTAAGTCACGAGGTTCACGTACACATCCTGCGGACGATGTGTCCAAAAGTAGCAGGGTGATCGTCACATAATTGATGCCGACTACTTTATGAACAGAACAATGAGAGTCCCGAACAATGGCAGAATGGAGCTTCCCGTCTATGAACTGATCGCTCTATTCTCTCCGTTCCAATTTAATTGACTTGTTATGCACTATATTTGGATACATCCACATATGATGCATACCAAGTTAATTAAATTGGAACGGAGAGAGTATATCTTATCGAGCTCAAAGGTTTGTGCCGGTATAGTCCAAGTCGCTAGGGGTTTAGCTAGGAAAGCGATCGAGACCACATTGCTCGATCGTTGTCCACTCGATTCCGTCGACCGTGTGGCCGCCCGAAACCTGCGATCCGAGGCGACGACCTCACCTCCAGGTATATACACATTGGCCCGATCGATCGATGCGTCGTCGTTTCGCATCGTATCTACGATCTGGTGCGCGCGCAGGGGTACGTGGGCCTAGCTTACCTACATCGCTAGATCGTGGGGAGTCATTCAGAGGAGGCATTTGCAGCAACAGTGTGGTTGTCGCATGATGGCCATGGCGATCGTGCGACGGATTCTCCTTTTTGCTCGACGCAGCACATGGGAGCCGGGTTCGGTGTGCTATTGCCGGGGCGCGTGGCGGCGAGCCGGCGGTTACCTTTTCACCCCTACCTCTCGTAGCTACTCCCTCCGTTCTAAAATAAGTGTCTCAAGTTTGCCAAAAAGTGGATGTATCTAGACATGAAACATTGTTTACATACATCCACTTTTGGACAAAATTGAGACACTTATTTTGGGACGGAGGGAGTAGTAGATTTCCAATCACGGAAAAAGAGATATCTGGAGCACAAAAGTGAACTGGTCGGGTTACATCAGCCATGCCTTCGTATGTATTGTCAGTCAGTCACCCACCATGACCGCGTGTCTTGCGTGTATTATTGCTGCATGGAACCTTGTTGCACGGACGTACCAGGCGAATTTGTAGCGAGTGAATTCGCATGTGGTCCATCTCTTGTTGATTGGTCCAAATAAATAATTATTTGGTGCTTCATACATACTGTATCTGTGATGGATGTGTGCAAATAATTATTCTATATTTTGCGGATGGGATTTTTTTCTTTTCATATATGCAAGAAATTTTGAAATTTTAATTATTTTACAAGTTGTTGAGTGTCCAGTGCAATTTAGCTCTTTTTACAAAGTCAACGCGATAACTGATTAACAACAAGGAGGCCCCCGATCGATCAAGCGGTGGGTCTATCATTGTTGACCTCCTGCTAACGAAGCATTAACTGCGCTACAGTATGATTGAATCTGCAGGCACCAACAAGTGGTGGGGAAGTAGGTGAGGGAATGAGAGTAGAGTGTGGGGTTTCCGATTCTTTTTTTCTCTTTTTTTTCTTTGATCGGACGTTTGAAAAACAACTATTTTGTCAATGATTATGTGATGCTTTTGAATATTTTTTACAACAGTATTAATATTTCTTGCATAATATTTTTATTTAGTATATTAAAATTTGTACCACAAATCTTTGTAATCATGAAGGTCATCATTGGTTTTTGGATGTTAAATTTTATGGAATACTTCACGGGAGATATTTTGTCCGCCACTCCTACACAGGTATATATTTTGCTTCATATCATGATATTTATTCTGTGTTGTATCATATCTCAAAACTAACTGATTGCTACTTTATTTTAGGTTCATATGACAAATTATTGATCGCATAAAAAGATGGGCCTTCTGAATAATATAAATAGTGGATAATTGTTACTTAAAACTTGTTTTTAAATTATCTCATTGAACTGGTGTTGTATTGTACGATTTATTACAAACACTCTAACTATTATTTTGTGCTCTCGGAATTTTAAGTGATACAACATGTGTGGATTATATGTTGTTTGCACATTTTTATAAGGTTTAGTCATGACACATATTGTTCTGGTAACAAATAAAACTCACGTAACTATAAAATGGGAACTGTATTTTAGAGACGTGCGTGCACGTGCATGTTTACTAGTTCGAAAAGGAGAGAAGGAGATTTTTTGGACAGGAGAAAAGTGCGAGGGAAGTATATATGTGTGCATGGCCGCCCAACGTGTGCTGTTGTACGCTGCATGGAATCACTTGTTCCACGCCCGCATGCACTTGCATAGTTAACGGGCGCTAATTGAGCCAAACGTATCAAACAACGAAAAAAATACAACCAGCCGGCCGGCTCTTTGAGACAACCGTATCAAACCAAGAAAATTACTCCCTGGCACCATGCATGAAACATTAGTTGATGACACCCACATTTCAGCTTAACTGTAGCTCCCTGGTAGTGGTATACGTTTGCTAGCTGCGTACCACCTAGCTTGATCCGTGCGTGCGTACGTATTAGCGTTGATTACTGCTGCTTGACGGTGATGATTTCGTAGTCCATCGATCGCGCTTCGAAGTCACTCTCGGGCACACAATGCATATATACTACCCCACAGTTCAAAATCATCTAAATCAATCAGGCGGCACGTCACAAAATCGTCGCCATCGATAATCCCATTTTCTTGCAAGCACAGAACTATCACATGTAGTATTCGAAATAGTTACTGCATGATAGCTAGTGATCAATGGAGAATTAATCTCGCTTCGAAGCCACTCTCCTCCTGACATCAGCACTGGGTAAATGCATATATACCACCCGCATCCTAATCATCCAATCAATCTTGGGGCACGTCAAACCATCACCCAGCAGACCTTATCCTCTCCCCAGCTACAGTACTCTGAGGCGAAGGAGAGGCGATCCCGGTTTGCCCCCGCGTCCGCCGGCGTGGCCGTGGGTTCCCTCCCCCTCCGTCGGCCGCTCCGGCAGCGGGAGGGTGGGGGAACCCCGGATCTATGCTTGGCGTGTACATAGGGTGTGTTTAGTTGGGTCTCCGGCCGACGGCGCGGTGGTAGGAGGGGTGCTGTCGGGGTGGAGTTTGGTGCTACTGCTCTTCCTCCTCTGCGTCGACGGCCTCCGTGCTCTCGGCGGTGAGCAGCTAGCTTTTGGTGCTCGCGGATCTGCGGGTCCTGCGGGCGGTTCTGTCTCTGGGTGTGGTCACCGCGCCGGAGGAGGTGACCATGCCGTGGAGCTTTTGTCTCCCGGCTTCTTCTCCGCGACGGCGAGGAGTGCTCCGTCCTCGTCGTGGAGTCTGGGAGGCCAGCGTGGCAGGTGGAGCTGGCCCCGTTCCCCTCTTTCTTTGCAGGATGGCGATGGAGGTGACGGCGGCCGGGATTCAAGCCTGACGCAGGGGTGGTGCTGCGATGGTGGCCGATCCGGCTTTGCTGGATCCAGGATCGAGAGCTCCGTGGCCGATGGGCGTTTCATCGTTTTAGGTTCCGGCGGCTTCGTCGGGCGACTCTTGTTTTCGAAGGCGTGGTGGTGCTCTCTCCTTTGGGTGCTGTGGAGGTTTTCCATCTTCTTCTCCGGCGTCGCTGGCGGTGGAGGATCGAAGCTAGTGTGGTGGTTCAGCATCTTCTTCGTTGCTGTTGCGTCTGTGCTGTGTATCCAAGGGTGTACACCTGCGTATGTAATCCGTATTGTACTTTTATCTCTTTGAATATACGTTAGGTTCTCAAAAAAAAAAAAAAAAAAATCTTGGGGCATGTCAGGAAATTCGTCGCCATCGATCGATCCTTCCGCGCGCGCCATTTTCTTGCCCGCACAGAACTATCACATGTTTTCCATTTTTCCAACCCAGTAATAATTCCACGCGCGCGTCTCAGTCGCCCAGGTCTACACGTCGCAGGGATCCGCTCCACACAATAGCTAGCGATCGGGTTAGCACATCCCATTCGAATTAACTGCATCATCAGCCGTAGTCTCGGTGCAGAATCAACGTCGATTTAGCAGTCAATGGAAAAGTCAAAACCAGCAGAGGCAGCTCGATCGATCGCGTTGTTGCCGATGCGTTTGACTTTTGTTACTACAAGGAATGCATTTTTACGCTACATTCAATGCAGCTACGACTTATTGAAACCGTATTTGCAACCCAAAACATTTACAGTACACATGGAGTTTCAATCGATTGCTAACCCGCTTCTTCACGTTGACATTTTTGGCGCCGTACGATCGATAGAGTGTGTGGGGGCTTGTTCAGTGCGATTTGCGGTTGCGGGCACCACTCAGGCACTCACCTGTGCTGAAATAATTGTACTACGGCACAGGCGGCGTCGCCACGTGTCCCACCGGAACCATCCGGCCACATGCTCCCGGCAAAAGCCAGAAGCAACATCGATCGTGTCGCCGAACCTCAGCCGTCCACCTGTCACACCCTCTTCCCGCACGCTTCTATATATACCCCGCCCCGGCCATACCCCAGCTCGCTCAATTGATCTCACCTGAAAATCTTCTTCGCTAAACAACCACCAAAGTGTCACTCTCCATCCACCATTCCTTCCTCGGTTCCTTCTCCCTCAATTTCCCCTTCGTTGCTTGCCTAGCAGCCGATCCAACAGTCGATCATTCCGCACAAGACTTCTTGATTGGTAGCTGCTGACTGGTGAACTAGTGATCAGCCATGAGGAATCACAAGAAGTTGCTGCAGTTCCTACGACCAGACCCGGCGGTGGCAGCGGCCAAGTATTCCGACGACGATGAAGACGACGACAGGTGCTCCCCGCTGCCGTCGCCGACGACGACCAGCGCCAGCACGTCGACGGCGGCGTCACCGTCCCCTTACTTGCCGTCGCCGTGGGTGAACCTCCCGGGCTCGGCTCCGGCGCCCTCAACGCGGAGACGACGCACGGCACGGGGCTCCTGGGGTCGCTGGTCAAGGCGGACGGCCACGTGTACTCGCTCGCCGCGTCCGGGGACCTGCTCTACACCGGCACCGACTCCAAGAACGTGCGGTGTGGCGGGACCGGCGCGAGTTCGCCGGGTTCAAGTGCGGGAGCGGCCTCGTCAAGGCCATCGTGGTCTCCACGGACGGCAGGATCTACACGGGCCACCAGGACGGCAAGATCCGCGTCTGGCAACACGCCTCCGACGCCGCGGAGCACAGGCGCGTGGGGACGCTCCCGCGGCTCGGGGAGTTTCTGCGGAGCTCCGTCAGGCCGTCGCACTACGTGCAGACGGGGCGGCGCAAGCAGAGCTCCGTGTGGTTGCGGCATTTCGACGCCGTGTCGTGCCTCAGCGTGGACGTCGCCGCCGGGCTGCTCTACTCCGGGTCCTGGGACCGGACGTTCAAGGTGTGGCGCGTGTCCGACTCCCGGTGCCTCGAGTCGGTGCGCGCGCACGACGACGCGGTGAACACGGTGGCCGCGGCGGGCTTCGACGCGCTGGCGTTCACGGGCTCCGCGGACGGCACGGTCAAGGTGTGGAGGCGGGAGCCTGGGAAGCGCGACGGCGCCACGAGGCACGTCATGGAGCGCGTGCTGCGCAAGGCCGACAGCGCCGTCACGGCCATCGCCGTGGCGGCGGAGGCGCGCGTCGTGTACGTGGCGTCCTCCGACGGGGCCGTGACGCACTGGCAGTGGCGACGGGGGGCCGGCCGGGAGAACGCGCCGAGGAACGGCGGCGCGCTGCGCGGGCAGAAGATGGCCGTGCTGTGCCTCGCGGTGGCCGGGCGCGTCGTCGTGAGCGGGTCCGCCGACCGGACGATCTGCGTGTGGCGCCGCGACGAGGGCGCCGACCACTCCCGCCTGGCGGTGCTGACGGGCCACACGGGGCCGGTCAAGTGCGTGGCCATGGACGAGGAGGAGTCCCTGGACGCGGACGGGCACCGGCGGTGGGTGGTGTACAGCGGCAGCCTAGACGGGTCGGTCAAGGTGTGGAGGGTGTCCGACGCGCCGGACGCGATGGTTATGGCGGCGCGGACGCCGGCGCACGTGTGGAATGGCACGCCGTCGCCGCTGGGCGCGTGGAACAGTTCGCCGTACCGGGCGCCGGAGCGGAGTTGATCGAAGCGCGTGAAAAGAAGTCGCGCTCGATCAGCGCCTGTTGCAGCACGGGCAATGTAGAGCACGCACGTGTAAACCGTGCGAGAGAGTGGTAGCCTTAGGGTAGCTGTAGATACGTACAAGGTAGAATCATACACGGTATGTATGTACGTACGGTATTGCGCGCGTGTGCTGATTTGATTTGTTTGTTGGATCATTTTGGAGGAGGCCGCCGAAATGGACGTCGATGGAGGAGTGTGTGGTGGTGGCTTGGTCGGTGGTCTCATGGGTCCTGCCAGAGAGGTTGGCGAGAGATCGATTTGTACACTACAGTCTCGACTAAGCAAGGAATACTTCTTCTAGTTGGGACTTTGGAGATCTCTTCCGATGTGAACGGGGTTTTCGTGTTTGTTTTGTAAGTTAAAGTTGTGCAAAAGTGTTTGCTTGTCTGGGAAGAAAAGATGTCCGAGAAGAAAAGTTTTTTACTCCATTTATCCTACGAGTGCAAGCCTTTCAAATTGATTTGTCAATACAAGGACGCCGGACTTTAGTTCTCTGCGTTAATTCCGATTGCTTCATGTAAACATTTAGGAAGACTCATGTCATGCATTGTACTTGTCTCTCTGCGTTAATTCAAATTGATTTCGTGTTTGTTTTGTAAGACAAAGTTCTCTGCGTTAATTCCGATTGCTTCATGTAAACACCGTAGTTGCTACTAGCTAGCCGGCGGATGCACGTACTTTGGTCATTGTTCAAAAAATCAGCGGATGTGCTCATAAACCGGTCGATTTATCGCGTACTGGTGTCATATAATACATCGAACGATATGTCGATAAATCAGCCGATTTAACCTTTACTTGGATCGATCGATAAATTTTCGTTAAACGATACCTCCAACATTGCTTTTTGGTAGCTCACAAACGGCTGGTAAAAGTCGTGGTAATTTGTCAGCAGCAACAATCATGTAAAACATCTAAGAGATGGCTGTCGTTGTAGCTAGCCGGCCGATGCAAGTACTTTTCGTAGCTCACAACAGCAATATTGGTACGTTGGACCATAATACTCTCTCCGTCCCAAAAAAATTGTCTTAGATTTGTCAAAAAGTGGATGTATCTAGACATGAAACAAGTATAGATACATTCACTTTTGAACAACTTTGAGACACTTATTTTGGGACGAAGTGAGTATATATATACACCAAATCATTAAATAAAGGTGGTGGTTATTTGTCATGCTACGTGCGTGCTGCCAGTAGACGAGTGCGACTCCGAAACCGACAAAGGTGAAGGTGCTGCTATCGTTGGTTCCTCCGTCGCCGGAGAGCGATCGATGGATGGAGTATTCGAGTTCCGTACGAGCGAGGCAACGCAGACCGGCCGGAGGAGGAGCGTGCGGCTGCCTTTGCACTGGCCATAGAAATTCTTGACAACTGTTCGGAAGAATTTGACAAAGTATGAAAGAAAATTAGCCAATCAAAGGCGGCAGCTTTTTTTTCTTTCGGCTTAGCAGTTTCTTTTTTTACAGGAGCAACTTTCTTTATGGAAACAAATAGGACGCTGTACGCAGGAGATCACATCGGCAACACCGCGACCGATTTGACTTGACCACCTAGCTGCAAACACGACCACAACAAGGCCGCGGAGCTGGGTCTAACACTAATCAAACACGCACTTGTCCATTCAGATGATGATGAATTGATGATATCAACCGCTATTGTGTGGAGCGGATCAAACCTGGACGACGGAAAAGTGGGCGAGGCGCTGGTTCGTACTCTGGGTGGAGTTACTATCGGGCTGAAGAACAGGCCGGAAAACATGTGATGGTTCTGTGCGTGGAATTTTTTTTTTTGAAACCTAAGGCAAAAGATTTGCCACTTTCATTAAATAAGAAGGAGTTTAGACATTGTTGCCTAGGGAAAAAAACCCTAGGGCTTTACAACCAAGGGATTACTCTCCCGGGATTACACTTCCCAAAAATTTAGCGCCGGCAAGGCACCACGCCCTCGCCTCCTCTTTAATCTTAGCGATGATCACGGTCGCCGGAGCGGCGACATGTCGAAAAACTCTCGCGTTTCGTTCTTTCCAAATCTCCCACGAGATCAACATAATTAAAGTAGACATCACGTGGCGCGCGCGGAAGGATCGATTGATCGATCGCGACGATTTTGTGACGTGTCGCCTGATTGGTTCAATGATTTTGGGTTCGAGTAGTATGTAAGTATGAATGTACGTAGTGGTGATGTCACGAGAATGACTTCAAAGAGGCACTAATTTAACAATGATCACCATCAACGTAGTGGATTTTTCTCTACATTTAGCTCGGGTGTGGCCGGCCGGCTGGTTGTAGTTGTACGTAACATTATCGGCACATTTTGAGTGTTAGCCTAATTTAGCACCCGTTAAATTGACGACCATGAATGCAAGTGCGGGGTGTGGTACAAGTGATTCCGGACTGGGATTCAATGACATGCCGGGCATGTCATCACGTGAATCCATCCACCAGTCACTTTCAATCAGACGGTTGAGATTAACTCTCAAAAGTTGAAGCCAAAATTTAAATATTTCAAAAAATTTGAACATATTCAAGTAAATCGTATATGGTTCGTTCTGTATTACGAGAAAGTTTCCCTTCATTTGGATCACTCGTTAATGAGTTATTAGCCTTTTAAGTTCCAAATATGAAAAGCTACTTCAATATTAACCAATTATCCAAATGAAGCGAAACTTTATCATAATACAAAACGACCATATACGATTTACTAGACTTTTTTCAACTCTTTCTGAACTGTTTTTATTTTTCAAAACAAAGTACATATCGACGCCGATGTCGTGACCGTCCGACAATTGCCCAGCGTCGATCCCTTGTTCTTCAATGTCATCTGCAGGTTTAGGTTTCTGTCGCGGGGTTTTTCCTGCCGAGTTTCCTTCCGCGCTGGAGAACATGGAAAGCACGCGATCGGTGCTGTGGCCCGTGAGGATAGCATTCGCCGTGTCCAGCCAAGGGCTGCATAGCGCCATTGCCGCAGAGGGCTTACTATATTCTAGCGTGGAGGCGGGGTCGTTGCCTCGGATCACACAGCTTTCGAGCGGACACCAATGCCCACTGCAAGTATGCAACGAACGAGGTGGGGATCCTTCCACGCTCGCCACCACCTAGCTAGCTTCCTGCTATTTTTGGACACATCGATCGCCCACCCCCACGACGTGTACACCAACGAGCTTGTCTGCAGATTCAACAATACTGTAACGTGATTAATACTCAGTTAGCAGAAAGGTCAAGGATGGTAGCCCACCGCCCGATCGATCGAGCGGACGCCTCCTCCTCCTTGATAATTATCCGGAGACAAGAACAAGCTGGCCTCACACATGACCATGCTAAACTATTAATTAGTTGGAGTACGCACTGAGCTGTCCATGACTACTCCAACCATGACACGGCAAATCGACCAAATCTAACTCTTATCCCAAACTTTAACACGAAATGAACTGCTTTCAAAATTTTAGCCGGATCTAACCCTTTTTAGTACCGCTCAACATATTGGCGGTACGGTTAGGTGTAGTACCGTAACTGTCATCCTGACGTTAACACGACTAACCCTACCGCCGGGACAGTACCATGTACTAGGCTACCGTCAGATCACCCGACGGTATCACGCACAAATCTACCGCCAGAAGGTTTGGCGGTAGCCAAAAGGGTTAGATGAAGATTTTCTTTTGAAAAAGGTTTATTTAAGTCTCAAGTTTCATACAAAGGCCATAATGGTCAAAATTGCCCCATGACACCATGTACGTCCACGTCGTGGCAAACAAAATCTACGCGTTGACTTTATGACATGATGATAGGCATGGTAAGAAAACCCAATAGTGTCTGCACGCAGCTCGTGTCCATTTTGGGAAGAGCTCGACGCGACAAACCAAGGAGGGAAAGGCTTGCAATGTGTGTCTCTTGACTTTGTTAATCTTGATAATCAGTGATATATTCCTTGATTCTACATTTCTAATCTTTCATAGAGTCGACACGACGCGATCGAGGCGGCGGGTACCTAAAACAGAGTAAACGTGATTTTGTGACGCGACGCGATCGAGGCGGCTGGTACCTAAAACAGAGTAAACGTGATTTTGTTGCTTTGGGAAAATGCGGCCAAAGGACGGCGACGGTTTTGTGTTTACCCCACGCAAAAAGTGAGTGATGATCACTTAGGGCACGTTTGATTCAAAGGATTTGCATAGGAATCTTGTAGGATTCAAATCCTTAGGAATTTTTCCTATGGTACTTGTTTGATTCATAGGATTGAATTCCATAGGATTTTTTCCTATGAAATCTTTTGCACTAGTTCCTATAGGAATTCTAATATCCACTCTTCAAAATCCTTTGCTTTCCTGTGGTGTAATCAAACAAAGATTGATGCATGTGAAATCCTGTAGGATTGAAGTGGATATGACATTATTTTCCTATTCCTGCATTTTCCTATCCTACAAATCAAGCAGGCCTTTACTGTTGATGTCTCACGAGACGAGAGTGACTTGATTCCAACCCAGAAGAAAAACAAAGAGTGAGAACAATGTAGTTTTTGCACACATCGAACACAGCTATACATATTTATGTATACCAAAAAAAATATAACTTCGAAGCTTCTAGAAGCTTTGCACCAAGCAACATGAGATCAATGGACCACACGGAAATTCACTCGCACTGTAAATTCGCATGGTACGTGAAACAAGGTTCTATGCAGCAATAATACAAGCAGCACACGCGGGCATGGTGGGTGACTGAGACAGTAGCTACAAAGTTGATGGCTGATGCAACTCGACCAGGCTCTTCCCACTTTTCTGCTCCAGATGTCACTTTTTGAACTTTTGGAGATCTACCTACAAGCAGGAACCGCTGGCTCCATGTGCATGCCGCGCGGAGCAGAGAAAAGGAGAAGCCCTCGCTCGATCGCCAATTCGCCATGGCCATCATATCACAAGCTAGCACATTGTTGCTGCAAGCAAAGCAAATGCCTCGTCCCCACGATCAGCTACTCTGCTGATGCGAAACGACGACGCATTGATCGAGCACCGACACCAGATCAAACACGTACAGTACCTAACAGGCTACCTAGCTCTACGCCAAATCTGTCGCTGAGACGAGGTTCGGCGGCGAGAGGCTGCGCGCATCCCCATTTCGTAAATAAAAAACAACGGGGCTGGTGTTTTGGTAAATCGGACTAGATACTCCAATTATGGAAATATACATTTTAAAATACCAAATAGTTATGATAAAATAATCGGATGTAAATTTGGCCATTTTATGTTCACGCACAGAGTTTCACAGAGAAAACATTTTTTTACGTCTTGTGTAAAAAGACAAATAGAGTTGCTCCAAAATGACTTTTCATCAAACATATTTTTGGTGTTTTAACATAAAGCCGCAAATAATATCTTTTTTTCGTGAAACATTGTGTGAACATAAAATGTCGGAATGTACTGCCGAAAATTTTCAGGATATTCTGAATTTTGAAATAACTTTTTGGGTAGTTGGACACCATATGCTCCAATGACCCGCAATGGTTTCCCTAAGATAACAACGAACTATCACATATCCCCCTCCCCCCCCCCCCCCCCCCCCCCCCTCCTTCACATTTTTTTTAATCAAAAGTAAGGCATTAGATATTTACTGAATGAAGGTGGAAAAACTTATAAGGCCAATTAAAGGGCAGGATCCTGCTGTTTTCAACCATTAACCAAGAGAAGCTAGTCGCGCACACAAGATAGTAGCAAGATATAGCCATATGTCAAATTAGTGGGTTAGGACACACTGAAACCGACGTTGTTAGTACGCCGCTCTTGCTAACAATTAACTTCAAATCGGCATCACTGATCTCTTTCCATTGTCTTAATCGCCAAATCCTTATCTAGGGATGTCTTGTCTACCACTTAGTCTCGAAGCCTGATCCTAGCTCGCAATCCTAGATGAATGAAGCATCGTGACTGGACCTTGCAACTTTCAGCACGGATGATCGAGAACGGTGGTCTCGGCATCCAAACTAAACCCTAGCTACTTCAGCTAAACGAGATCATTCGAAGCATGCCACATCATCTGCATGACGTATACTTGAAATTACTCGCTCCGTTCTCAAATGTATACCTTTCTAGATTTTTCCCTCGACACATGTACCTTGCACTAAACATGGCTAGATACATATGTGTATAAAAAAACTTGAAAGGCTTACATTTAGCAACGGAGGAAGTAGTTAATTAGTTAAGTGAAGGTCTAGCATTAGTATCGGGAGACAAGATCAAACAGCACATATGACTATCCTACGCCATTACTAGAAGTAAGCACGCTTCCATGCCAAGCTAGCATTCTATAAGCGTCGACTGAACAATATGATTAACACGATCCTAGCTTTGTATAAACACGTATTATTCCTTTTCATTTTTCTAGTCTGCCCTCGATCGGCCGCTGATCAACCAATAGACGCGACAAGGATTAAAATAGCAGGGCCAATATTCGCTGCCTCCTAGTGTGTGGCAACCAAACTACGGAAATTAGCCTCAAGATTGGACATCAGTTGACTCCGCTCAGGCGCCCTGTCCGGCGTACGCCACGCGCCCAGCGGCGACGGCGTGCCACTCCACACGTGCGCCGGCGTCCGCGTCATCGTCCTCGCGTCCAGCGCGTCGGAGACGCGCCACACCTTGACCGACCCGTCGAGGCTGCCGCTGTACACCACCCACCGCCGGTGCCCGTCCGCGTCCAGGGAGCCTTCCTCGTCCATGGCCACGCACTTCACCGGCCCCGTGTGGCCGGTGAGCACGGCGAGGCATGAGTGGTCGGCGCCCTCATCGCGGCGCGACACGCAGATCGTCCGGTCGGCGGACCCGCTGACAACGACGCGGCCGGCCACCGCGAGGCACAGCACGGCCATCTTGTGCGCGCGCAGCGCGCCGCCGTTCCTCGGCGCGTTCTCCCGGCCGGCTCCCCGCCGCCACTGCCAGTGCGTCACGGCCCCGTCCGAGGACGCCACGTACACAACGCGCGCCTCCGCCGCCACGGCGATGGCCGTCACCGCGCTGTCAGCCTTGCGGAGCACCCGTTCCATGACGTGCCTCGTGGCACCGCGCTTCCCGGCCTCCCGCCGCCACACCTTGACCGTTCCGTCGGCCGACCCCGTGAACGCGAGCGCGTCGAAGCCCGCCGCGGCCACCGTGTTGACGGCGTCGTCGTGGGCGCGCACCGACTCGAGGCACCGGGAGTCGGACACGCGCCACACCTTAAAGGTCCGGTCCCAGGACCCGGAGTAGAGCAGCCCGGCGCCGACGTCCACGCTGAGGCACGACACGGCGTCGAAGTGCCGCAGCCACACGGAGCTCCGCTTGCGCCTCCCCGTCTCCACGTAGTGCGACGGCTTGACGGAGCTTCGCAGAAACTCCCCGAGCCGCGGAAGCGTCCCGACGCGACGGTGCACGTCGTCATCGGACTCAGCGCGTTGCCAGACGCGGATCTTGCCGTCCTGGTGGCCCGTGTATATCCTGCCGTCCCCGGCGACGAAGATGGCCTTGACAAGGCCGCTCCCGCACTTGAACCCGGCGAACTCGCAGCGGTCGCGCCAGACGCGCACGTTCTTGGAATCCGTGCCGGTGTAGAGCAGGTCCCCGGACGCGGCGAGCGAGTACACGTGCCCATCCGCCTTGACGAGCGACCCCAGGAGCCCCGTGCCGTCCGTCGTCTCCGTGTTGACGGCGCCGGAGCCGAGTCCTGGGAGGTTTACCCACGGCGACGGCATGTACGGGGACGGTGACACCGCGGTCGACGTGCCCGCGCTGGACATCGGCGACGGCAACGAGGAGAACCTGTCGTCATCGTCGTCGTCCGACGACGACGACTTGGCCGCCGCTACCGCCGGGTCCGGCCGCAGGAACTGCAGTAACTTCTTGTGATTCCTCATGGTCAATCACCAGCTGCAACCAAGAAATCTTCCGAGACTCTGGAGATGAAAGTGGTCGAACTGTTGGATTGGCAGCTTGTGTTTGGCTAGCTAGCAACGAAGCGGAAATCAAGGGGAAGGAACCGAGGAAGATTTTCAGGTGAGATCGATCAATTGAGCGAGCTGGGGTGTGGCCGGGGCGGGGTATATATAGAGCGTGTGCGGGAGGCCGTGACAGGTGGACGGCCGAGGTTTGGCGACACCATCGGCGTTGCTTCTTCCTTTTGCCGGGAGCATGTGGCCGGATGGTTAGTTTGGGACAGCTGGCGGCGCGGCAAGCCGGCGCGGTACAATGATTTCTTTTGCGAGGTGAGTGCCGCAGTTGTGATGGTGGCCCGGCCCGCAACCGCAAATCGCACTGAGCACCACACGATCGATCTCGTACGGCGCCAAAATGTCAACGCCAAGCGGGTTACCAATCAATTTAATTCCGTGTGTAATTGTTTGGACCGATTAAGTCATCGCTGAATTGAATGAAGCCTAAAAATGCACGATATGTAAAAAATGTCAAACGCAAATGGTCAAGAGATAAAAACATAATGAGGCCGGCCGGCAAGATCACCTACTGGAGAACATATCTTGTGCACCAGCGAACTGTAACCCAATTCTAAAAAATACGCGAAAAAGTTTGAACATAGATATATAATACTCATATGTAAGTGATCATAAAATTGTAAATCTAAATTCGTAACATAGGTTAACGGATGTAGACTTTATGATTATTCTAGGGTTTACTCAGCTAGTTCTTTCTACGGAACTGTAATTGTTAGACGAGATAAACAGATTTTACTCCTGTCATCTCGGACCTAATTCTACCCCAAGAATACACATTTTTCTCTCGCTATTACTCAACAACAAAAAAATGACTACATACAATCATAAGAAAAGAAACCTGAACATGACAGTGGAATGTGTCTTCTGTAGTGAACTATGATTTGTTGATCATCTATTTTTCAATTTCATAGTTGCTAAATTAATCTGGAAGGAGATTAGAAATTTTCTTAGCTTTCCTATTGGTGCTGATTCATATTCGGCAATACACTATTGGATTGCTGATTCTAGATATGCTGCTTAAATTTCATTTGCTCTACTGTGTTCTGGTCAATCTGGACACTTAGGAATGACATTATTTTCAATGGAATAACCTAGCTTAGTAAAGAAACAGATTTGGTGGCGCATCTTAAGAACTATATAAAATTGGACTTCCTTTTTCAAGGCGTCGATGATGGGATTGGTGGAAAATTTCTGACATCACTCCCGACTGGAGCTCTTGCTGCCTATCAGACTCGACCCGAAATGATATGCAAGCCGTCATATGGTGTATGGCACCCACAAGACCCTCTCTCGGGCCTGAATAAAGATTGGTTGAAACTTGGCCTCTGTGATCAACCACAGAGCACCTTCGCTCAGCCCTTTTTCGACTCCCGATAGTTGGCTCTTCTTGATGCCAATGCCTCCAAGGCCATCTCGTGAACCCCTGTGTTGCATCCGTGGTGTGACAAGAATTTCTGGCGCTTCGCAGAGTTGTGGATCTCTGCAACATAGAACTAGTTCTTTCAAGTATTGGTGTTGTACTCCCTCCGTTCCAATTTAATTGACTTACTATTCACCAAATATGGATGTATCTAGACATGTTACATGTATAGATACATCCACATGTGGTGGATAGCAAGTCAATTAAAGTGGAATGGAGGGAGTAATAAGTAGTAGACCTTGTATGTTTTGCTTCCCTACTCGATACTTTTCGCTGAAGAGAGAACCTTGTGACAGTTTGGCCCGATCAAGGGTTTTTAAAATGGAATCGGAAGCGATCTCCTGTTTTTTCTAACATAATATAGGTTAAGAAACAAAAATAAACAAATCCAACAATAAGTAGCACCAAAAGCAATTTAGGCTTCGAATTTGTTGATAACAAATTTGCCGTTTTATTTGTCGATGTTGTGTTTTTGTTTGGATTTGAAATTTTATGACATGTTAGATATAAGTATTACCTATTCCCATTTTTCTGTATTTCGTAAAAACATTTTACTCAGTCGGAATCGGGAACCAGTGTTGGAATTAAAATTCGAAACTCGCAAGTTAAACAAGAAGATCGGAACTCGACTTGGCTTGGCTCGAACTCGTTGCTAAACGAGCCGAGCCGATTTTTCATTTTACATGATAAACGAGTTTGAGTTAAACGATTCAAGTTCCGAGCTACTCGTTTAACTCAATAAAAAAGTCGTTACATCTATTCTTGTCTTTGCGAACACTTCTTTCGGATTATTATAGTTGAACGACTACATATTACTTGATAGTGTCATTTTGTCATTGTTGGATGTGACAATGTCATCATAAATGACCAAATAATTATAAACAATTATATATAAAACATATTATAATGTATCTTAACAGCTATACCGAGCTAAACGAGTTAAACGAATAAACTGACGAGTTTAGCGAGCCGAGCCGAGTTTCAATTCTATATATACTCGTTTGTTAAACGAGTCGAGCCGAGCTTACTCGTTAATTGGCCGAGCTTCACCGAGTCCAACCAAGCGGGCTCAGCTCAACTCGAATTTCAGGCCTATCGGGAACGTCCTACATTGACGGCTATATATGAGATCGCATCGGCAACAGCGCGATCGGCTATATATGGGACGTGCTAACTCGATCCTTATAGCTATATAATGTGTGGAGCAGGCGATCAGAAAACGACCTGTAGAGCTGGACGACGGAGAGGCGCTGGAGCGTACGGTGCGTGGAATTACCATCCAGTTTGAAAAACAGACAGGAAAAAACATGTGATAGCTGTGTGCGTGGAAGAAAATGGCGCAGGCGGAAGGATCGATGATTTTGTGACGTGCCGAGTGATTGATTGGATGATTATTAGGATTCGGGTGATATGTGCATGTACGTCGTGGTGATGTCATGTACCCCTTCCGTTCTAAAATAGATGACTTCCCTTTGTCAAGATACGGATGTATTTTGACTTGTTACGCATCTAGATACATCCGCATGTAGCCAAATGCAAGTCATCTAATTTAGAACGGAGGGAGTACGATCGAGAGCGACTTACAAGGGCGATTAATTCCCCAATAATCACCATCAGCGCGTTGGATCCATGGAATTTTTTTTTACCTCGCTCTGGCTACATTTTCGGCTCGGCTGGTTGTACGTACGTGCAGCTTGTAACATTATTGATACATTTGGATGTGGGGATCGCGTGGTCATTATTGACACATTTGGAGTTGAAGCCTAATTAGCGCCCGTACGTTAAAGTAAGAACCATTCAAGATCGGCCGAGGAAGAAGATTCCATGAGCTAACCACTGTACGGTGGCATGGCTGATGCAACCCAACGAAGCTACACTGTTATTCTCTCTCGTTTTTCAATCTTTTTTTAAATCCGCCCTTTTGTTTGTCCAAAAAATCAAAATCAAAATTTTGTGGAAAGATAATGTAGAGATCTATAGTTGTGCAAAGTGTCAGTGAAGAATTCATAATATTTTAGTCTGGGCGAAAAAACAAATCCGCAGTTCTAGATAGTGAACAGAGCCGAGATTCAAAAATTTGCCAGATTTGTCATTTTTGTCCAGACCAAAATATTACAATTTTTTTGTTGAGATTTTGCACAACTATAGATCTCAACATTATCTCCACTAAGTATTTTTTTTTGTTTTGATCTTTTAGAATCTCAAAAGTGCATATTTAAAAAACTTTAAAAAGCGGGAGCCATATAGCTCGGCCTACATTTGGGGTTTCCGCTACTAGTACGAGCTATAACTAGTGTAGAAGCAAAAGAAACCGGTGGCACTCCGCCACGAGTGCACCAGCAACATGTACACACAGTGAAGCAAGTGTGTCTCCGTGATCTACTAGCTAGCTAGGCCCGCTACCGCACTCGATCACTGGATACGCGACTCCGCCGATGCGAAATGACGACGTATGGATCTATCTATGATCGATCACCAACCCAACAACAACCACAACACCACGTACGGAGTATCTCTACAATATCTAAGCTCTCTAGGATTTGAGCTCCTAGGTTGAGCCACGTGGCAGCCTCTCGTTGGTTCCAGCTAAAAACATTGATGTGCATCAAATTGAGTTCAGAATAATAATATACGTTGGTTTAGTTGAACACACAAAATTTAGAGATGGCTTTTATAATAACCGCACATGAATCTACAGTAACATATGAGGTGCAAATGTCCAAGTTCTGAAATTCTAAAATTTCTACTCCTAACCCTTCGATCCTTTACCAAGGGTGAGATTTGAGTCTTTGTCCCAGCACCATCATATGAAGCACGTTTTTCACATATGCCCCTATTATTATCATATTTCATGTCCCAGGAAATCATTAGCCGAGTCAGTTTGGAGATTCCTGTAGTAGCGAACCTGGAATTGGCAATGGCTAAAATCGTGGCTCGAGAACAGTTTCGATCTGATCAAAAAATGTGCCGGCCATGAAAGAAAATTTGGAATCTGAATCGGCAAAATAAACTATAGTTCTGCAACAAATCTGCCACCGTACAAGAAGAAAAAAAATCACTTTCCAAATGACAATCCAGGACCTATAATAGACTTCACCGTTCCAAGAAAAGACAACAAAAGTTCCTACCAAATCTGGGGTGATTCCATCATATCTGTTACATATTGAGGAAAAATAAATGGCAACAAAGAGCTGTGCTCTTACGTGCTCCAGATCGGGCTCTGATGGGAGAGAAGAAGAAAGTAAATACTGCAATCTTGATCCTCTTCCCCGCCGCTGGTTTTGCCATCCAGGCCGCCTCTGCTCTTTCAAATTGCGGGATGCTGGGAGAGATTCCGCTGGGGAGTGGTGAGAATGGGGAAGATATTAGGTTCGAAAAAGAGAATGGGGGAAGAGACAGAACTCACAACAATGGGAGAGAACGGGAGGGTGATATGATTTCAGGGTTCGTTATGCAAAACTGACAGGGTGGGTAGAACTATGAAAATCTGAGCGTTCGTACACGATCTGACGGTTCCGAGAGATGCATTTTCAGATTTGCAGAAGTTAGGCCATTTTCACCTGATACGTTCCCCGAATCTACGAGCCGCTCTTCTCTTAGACCATCTCCAATAGCTTATATATTTTAGGTTTTCACTATTTTTAGGACATATGAGGTGAAAAAACATTTCTCCAACAGCTGTAATTGATGTAAATTTTTTCCAAATTTATTTCGAATAGTCCAAAAAAACACCTTATGCTGCAAAATAAAACACTTGGGTTGTTGCTAAATGGAAAAAGGGCAACGTGGGCACGCCAACTGCTAATTGAAAGTTTCATGTCGCCCTCCCGCCTCTTCTCTGGTGACCATGTTGCCTCCTCTCCCATGGCTTTCGCCTCGAACTGGCCGCTCCGTCACAACTTATACTGATTTGGCCGTGAATTCACCGCATTTGATCGAAGGCATAGTATTTGACATTGAGGGTTGTGGTTGCTCTCCTCCCCCGCGCAGCTACCATCGCTTCCTGGTTGTCCATAGCTTAAGCTGACGAGCCACCCGATCAACCCTCCTCTCCTCCCCTTCTCACCATGCCTCCTCCTTCCCTATAAGCACGCGCACGCGCACGAGCGGCGCATGCAAGCTCTACGTCCAACTATACCTCGACCAACCCCCGCCTCACTAAGACTCCTCTGCCTCCATGCACCAGGCGCAGGGCTCGCCTCGTTCGAAAATTAATTCAAAGTTGTTACTTTTGCATTATATGGGTTATATTGCTGGCCACCTACAATATTTGCATGTAAAAAGGTTATGCAAAATACAACACTTGGGTTGCTGTTATATGGAAAAAGGGCAACGTGGGCACGCCAACTGGTAATTGAAAGTTTGATGTTGCCCTCCCGCCTCTTCTCTGGTGACCGCACTGCCACCTCTCCCATCGCTTTAGCCTCGAACTTGCCGCTCTGTCACAACGCTTATCGATTTGGCCGTGAATTCAGCACCTTTGATCAAAGGAACAGTAGGGATTCGACCTTGAGGGTTGTCGTTGCTCTCCTCCCCAAGCGGCCACCATCGCTTCCTGGTTGTCCTTAACTTCAGCCGACGAGCCACCCGAGCAACCCTCCTCTCCACCCCCTCCTCACCGTGCCTCCTCCTTCCCTACAAGCACGCGCACGAGCGACACATGCAAGTTCTGCCTCCGGCTGCACCTCAACCAACCCCCGCCTCGCTATGACTCCTCTGCCTCCATGCACTAGGCGCAGGGCTCTCCTCGAACGAAGATTAAGAAATTAAAAGTTGATACTTGTGCATTATATGGTTTATACTGCTGATACCTGGCCACCTACAATAGTTGCCTGTGAAAGGACATATCCTTCCCCACAGTGTTTTGATGTTTGTTGACAACACACTTAGATGTCTAATGTGTGTGCTAAAAGTGTGCAGGATTGTATCAATTAATATTGCACAGGTTTTGTCTCAAGAAAAGGAAGAAAAGCAGTCTTCATTGGGTCATCCGGTACTACCGGGTGTTCTGCCATGCGGAACTACCGGGCCCAGTACCGGGCCCAGTACCGGATCTCCAAAAGCTCTCTGGACTCGCTCGATTTAATCCGGTAGTAGCCCCGGTAGTAAGCGCGGTACTACCGGGTGGGGAGCACTACCGGACCAGGCGGTCCGGTACTACCGATGCGCGCGTGGAGAGGCGTTGACCAGTCTGGCGCCAGGCCGTCATTCCCTGTCAGCCGGTACTACCGCTGCGGGCTGTTTACAGTCAACGGCCAGATTTCTGGGAGGGGTATTTATACCCCTCCACCTACCTCCGGTGACTAAGCTTGATTCCTCACTCTCTCTCCACCATTGTTGCAAGCTTCAATCTACTAGAGCTCCCACTCCAACCACTCAAACACGTTGATACTTTGAGGAGTGAAGGAGGAGCCCTAGATCCGCATCTCCACCGAGCCGATTTGTCTACATCGACCTAGTCACTTGTAGATCTTGTGTAACTTGATACATTGGATACCTAGAAGATACTTGTGATTCTTGTGGCTTTGGTAGCCACAAGGATTAGCCGGGAGCCTCCAATTAAGTTGTGGAGACGCGACCCGGCCTTGTGATTCTTGTGGCTTTGGGAGCCGCGGGAATTTGGTGAGAGCCTCCAATTCGGTTGTGGAGTGTGCCTCATCCTTGTAAAGGTTTGTTGCCGACCTCGAGGGCATCATATAGTGGCTCGTGGATCTCCTCATCGGAGGATAACACGAGGGAGATACGGTGTGCCATATCAAGGCTATTCGGAGTTCACTTTGTGACTCCGCACCGCTCCAACGGAGACGTAGCTTCCATTGGGAAGTGAACTTCGGTAGAACATCTCCGCGTCACCGTGTGGTTATCTCTTAACCTTCCTTTACTCGTATTGCTAGCTTATCTTGTGTAGAATATCTTGCTAGCTTGTTTATTGCTCATCATATAGGATTGTTCATCTAGTTGCATATCTAGAGAACTTATATTTGAGCAATTCCTTAACTTGTTGAAAAGAAAATTAAAATTGGTAGTTGCCTATTCACCCCCCCCCCTCTAGTCAACCTACTCGATCCTTTCAATTGGTATCAGAGCAAGGTCTCTTTATTAAGGGCTTAATCGCCTAAAGAGGAGGATGGCTAGTGCGGAGGAGTACAACGTGCTAAAGATGAGGAGTTAAGACTTGCTAAGGAACAAGAAAAATTTGATAGAGAACAACTTGATAGAGAACTAATCGAAGCGGGAATAATCCCTCCCGAGGGTGATGCCCCAATCACCATGAAGTCCATGATTGAACTTTTTGGGTTCATGAAAGGCAAAATGGTGGATGAGGTGTATACTCGGGTATCTAATCAAAATGGCTCCTCATCATCCGCTAGCCCTATTAAGGGTGCTAGTGACAAGGATAAAAATGATAAACCTAATGAGAAGCCTTCTCTTAACTTTGCTCCACCTAGCTCTTATCTCACTCAAGTTTCACTCACTCAACCTCATATAACCAACCTTGGTAGACCCCCTCCTAAGCTTGATAATACTCGTTATTTCACTTGGAAGAAATCTATGGAGTCTTATTTTCGCAGCTCATCGGTGCATCTTTGGAGGGTGGTTCTACATGGTTTCAACCCAGTTGATCCCAACAACTTGACCAAGCAAGAAGAGATTGATGAGCAACTTGATGCAAATGCCAAGTACATTCTTGAGAGTGCTATGACCGCAAATGATGAAGATCATGTGCGGAATCTCAAAACTTGCAATGAGGCTTGGCTCTATCTTGAAACCGTGTATGAAGGAAATGAGGGCATTCAACGCTCCAATGCGGCCGTCCTTCAACATCAAGTTGACAACTTCATCATGCTAGACGAAGAGACTCCGACCGAACTTTACCGAAGACTCTACAAGCTTGTGGTGACATGTAGGGAAAATGGAAAGAAGGATATGGATGATGAATGGGTCAAGGCCAAGTTCCTTCAAGCAATTATGCCATATAGTGAAACTATGGTGATGAACCTCCATGCAAGAGCGGATTACACAACAATGACTCCCAATGACATCTTGGCTCAATTTGTCACATATGATACATTGAAGTCCACATCCAAGTCTTTCAACCAAGTCCGTGGCCCAAAGACTCTTGCTTTGAAGGCTCGTGTGGTAGACCATCCAAGATATGAAGAAAGCCCGGTCTATGAAGGTGAAGAAGACTTGGAGGGTGAGCTCAATGAAGTTCTTGCACTTGCCGCCACCCGGTTTTGGAACAAGAAGAACAAGAGCGTCAACCCTTCACCAATAAAAAGAATGTGCTTCAATTGTGGAAAGGACACTCATCTTGTGAAGGATTGCCCCTATGAAAGAAGAGAGGATAATGGTGGTCAACTCATTCTAAAGAAGAACAAGTACCACCCCAAGCCTACCTACATGAAGAGATCACCTCAAAAGGCTCTTGTGGCATCCCATGAAGAGGAATACGAGTCCGGAGGTGAGGAGGATAAAGAACCAAGTGAAGAAGTAGGAATGGCGGCTCTTGCAATGGGCACCCTTCCTCCATCATTGGCCAACCTCTTCTCATCTCCAAACGACGACAAGATCTCCAAGCCCATGTGCCTCATGGCCAAGGAAACAAAGGTGAATTCCCCACCAAAAATTACTATCTCCTCTAACCCATCACTATTGGATTGTGTTGAGGATGTAGGGAAAATTGAAGAAGAGGATAAAATTTCTATCTTCATTAGCAAGCTCCAAGGTCCAACCAAGAAAATGGTTGAGGCCCTCATGTATCAATATGGAGAAGCCAAGCATCTTCTTGATGTGAAGGATGTTAGGATTTGTGAGCTCGAAGGGCATGCATGTGATCATGCCGACAAGATTGGTGAGCTAGAAGATCAACTTGTTGAGGAACAATTGCTCCGTGAGCAACTTGAGGAGACACATGCCATGGATCTTTCCAAGGCAAAAGAAACTCGTGAAACCTCTATTCAAATTGCTATTGATCTAAAAAGTAAAAATGAGGAACTTGTAGAGAGTCATAACAAACTCTTTGAGGGTTTTGAGCAACTTAGGGAAACCCACAAGGTGACCTCAAGTGAGCTCACTACACTCAAGGAGTCATATGCCAAACTACAAGCTCAATTTATCTATGCTAGCTTCACCACTTCTCACAATGATAAAGATGCAAATTCTTGTACCACTAACCCTTTATGTGTCAAGGCATCTCTTATTGAGGAAAACACTAGGTTGAAGGCCCAACTTGAGAAGGGCCTAGCCACTTGTATCCAAGGGGAAAAGAACCTCAATGATCTTTTGAGCAATCAAAAGGGAGTGGTTGGCAAAGAAGGAATTGGGTTCACACCCAACTCTAAGAAGGTCAACAACAAGAAGAAGAAGGCGACTCCCCCTTCCAAAGATATTGTTTTTGTGAAGGAGGGGGAGTTAGCCAAAGCAAATGACAACTCTATTGGGAGTGGTAATGTCACTAGGGGCAATGCCACTCACAATAACTTTGCGGGAAAATACAACCCCTCATATGTTCTTTTGAAATCTACAAATGGTTGTGTTTTTGCTAAATATGTTGGCTCTTCATATGGAGATGATTATCACTATGCTATTTGGGTTCCAAAGACCCTTGTGACTAACAAAAGAGGACCCATTCCAAAATGGGTACCTAAATCAAAGACTTGATTTATTGTAGGGTTTCTCTTCCGGTGGATCTTCATGGCTCATTGATAGTGGATGCTCATCCCATATGACCGGAAGCAAAGAACTAGTAAAGGACTTATTGAAACAACTACTCTCATTCTCTCATGTCACCGTTGGCAACAATGCAAGACTCAAGGTAGTGGGAGTTGGTAAAGTGGTGATCACTCCGGAGTTATCCATTGAGAAGGTCCTCCTTGTCGAATCTCTTTCATACAATTTACTTTCCGTTGGTCAATTATGCAATGCCGGTTACACCGTTATTTTTAATAAATACCACGTGACCATCCTTTTCACTCAAACACTCAATGTCGCCTTTGTTGGATTTCGTGAAAACGGTTTGTATGTGGTTGATTTCTCAAAAGAGACCACTCAAATCGCTACATGTTTAATGGCTAAAGGCGACAAGGGGTGGCTTTGGCATCGCCGACTTGGCCATGTCGGTATGAGAAATTTACAAACTCTTGTAAAGGGTGGACACGTGGTAGGACTAACCGATGTTAATTTTTCCAAAGATCGTCCTTGTAGTGCTTGCATAGCCGGAAAGATGCATGAAAAGAATCACCCCAAGAAGACCATTATCTCCACTAAGAGGCCTTTGGAGCTCCTTCATATGGATCTCTTTGGGCCTCCCACATATGATAGTCTTGGTGGCAAGAAATATTGTTTGGTGATTGTGGATGATTACTCAAGATATTGTTGGACTTTCTACATCAAGAAGAAGAGTGAAACTCAAAAGATATTCATTGACTTTGCAACCCTAGTTCAACGCCAATATGACTCCAAGATTTTGGCAATTAGAAGTGACAATGGTACGGAGTTCAAGAATTACACTATGGATGATTTCCTAAGTGGGGAGGGCATTCAACACCAATATTCCGCTGCATATACTCCCCAACAAAATGGTGTTGCCGAAAGGAAGAACCGCACTCTTATTGATATGGCAAGAACTATGATGGCCGAGTTTAATTCCCCATACAACTTTTGGGCCGAAGCCATCAACACCGCTTGTCATTACTCAAACCGGCTCTTCTTCCGTCCTCTCAAGGACATGACACCATATGAACTCCTCACCGGTAAAAAGCCAAATGTATCTTACTTTCGAGTCTTTGGATGCAAATGCCATGTTTACATTAAAGGTTGCAAAATTGCTAAATTTGAATCTAGATCTTTTGATGGTATATTTGTTGGATATGCCGCAAAGTCTCATGCTTATAGGGTCTACAACATATCCACCGGGTGTGTTGAAGAATCTATGAACGTGGAGTTTGTCGAGGATAATGGCTCCCAAGCGGAGCATATTGATCATGATGATGTAGGTGATGATCCCATCTCAAGCCATAAGAACTATGGGGATTGGAGAACTAATTCCTATTGAAGGACCCATTGATGATACTCAAGAAGAAGGAACAAGTTCTACTCAAGTTGAGCCATCCACCTCAAATATTGATCAAGAAGATGGTCAAGACCCACCCAACTCTAGTGGTGAACAAGAACATAATGAACCCACAACTCCAAGAACTCCACTTCGGGTTGACCATGAGCAAGATAAAGGCAATGATGAAGATATTTGTGTTGGTGAAACAATTGGTCAAGCCTCGGAACGCCGGGTCATCCGGCGTGCATCAAAATTGGATTACCAACAACACTTCAAAGAAAATATCCTTGGGAGTATCCGTAGAGGTGTGTCCACACGCAATCAATTATCTAACTTTTGTGGTCATGTCTCTTGTTTGTCTAGCTTAGAACCTCTCAAGGTATATGATGCTCTTGAAGACATGGATTGGGTTGCGGCTATGCATGAAGAGTTGAACAACTTCGAGCGCAACAAAGTATGGTCATTAGTGGAAAGACCCAATGACTCCTCCCATAATGTCATTGGAACCAAGTGGATATTTAAGAACAAGCAAGACTCACATGGTCAAGTCATTCGCAACAAAGCAAGATTGGTTGCACAAGGCTACACCCAAATCGAAGGAGTCGACTACGGTGAAACCTATGCCCCCGTTGCTAGACTTGAATCCATTCGCTTACTAATTGCTTATGCATCTACTCATAATATTGTCTTATATCAAATGGATGTTAAAAGTGCTTTCTTAAATGGTCCACTAAATGAATTGGTGTATGTTAAACAACCACCGGGTTTCGAAGACCCTAAATTTCCTAACCACGTCTACTTACTACATAAGGCTCTTTATGGGCTCAAGCAAGCTCCACGTGCTTGGTATGATCATCTCAAGGAGTTCTTAGTAGACCGTGGCTTTGAAATTGGGGTAATAGATCCCACTCTTTTTACAAAAAGGGTAAATGGAGATTTTTTCGTATGCCAAATATATGTTGATGATATTATCTTTGGTTCCACTAACCGTGAATTTAGTGATCAATTTGGCAAGCTAATGACCAAGGAATTTGAGATGTCCATGATGGGAAAATTGAATTATTTTCTTGGCTTTGAAATCCACCAATTTCGAGAAGGAACATTCTTATGTCAAGCCAAGTATATTAAGGACATGCTCAAGAAATTTGATATGAACAATGCCAAGCCATATAAGTTTCCCATGGACTCCAAGGCGGATCTTCACTTAGATCCGGATGGTAAGGAAGTTGATCAAAAGCTTTATCGTTCTATGATTGGATCTTTGCTTTACCTTTGTGCATCTAGACCGGATATTATGTTTAGTGTGGGTATGTGTGCAAGATTCCAATCAAGTCCTAGGGAAAGTCATGAAACCGCGGTCAAAAGGATTCTAAGATATTTGTTGGATACTCCCAACTATGGTCTTTGGTATCCCCATGGTACAAGCTTTGATCTTGTTGGTTATTCGGATGCGGATTGGGCGGGTTGCAAAATGGATAGAAAATCAACTTCGGGTACATGCCAATTCCTTGGTAGGTCCCTTGTGAGTTGGTCTTCCAAGAAGCAAAATTGTGTGGCCTCGTCATCCACCGAAGCCGAATACATCGCCGCCGGTAGTTGTTGTGCACAATTATTATGGATGAGGCAAACTTTAAAGGATTATGGTGTCATTTGTGACAAAGTGCCTCTTTTATGTGACAATGAAAGTGCTATTAAAATTGCACACAACCCGGTTCTTCATGGCAAGACCAAGCACATTGAGATTCGGTATCATTTTATTCGAGACCATGTTGAGAAGGGTGATATTGCAATCAAGTATGTCAACACCAAGCATCAACTCGCCGATATGTTCACGAAGCCTCTTGGTGAAGCAAGATTCAAGGAGTTGAGAGGAGAACTAAATGTGGTGGACATATCCAATTGGATTTAGTGGATTTCTTGCATACCTACCCATATTAGACGATACTTATTTGGTTTAGATGTAGGCATGGACATAGGGGGAGTGCGGTCCTAATCCATTGGACCATCCCTCCCCCCATTATGCCGATAGTAAGAATTCATTTGCATCTCTATATTCGTTCTATGAATTGTGAGCTTAAATGACGAGTAGTGGCCGTGGACTCAAGATATATCTTCGCGGTATCACACCACATACTCATACATGGTGGCCTCGGCCACCACCCTCTTCCTTGTGAAGAGTTGGTTTCATTTGGATTTTATTGGTTTTCTAGTGCTCCTATGGAAAACATGCTCAATTTGGTGTTTTTGTGTGTTTTGATTCTTGCAAATTGAGTATGAAGTACCATCTCCAGTGTGTTGATCTAATCCTATGCCTTTCATCTATCTCAAAACAACTTCCATCTTGCACAAGTTCAAATTCCTTACACAAAAAGAGAAATCTGGGGTTTCTTAGGAGGCCCCGGTAGTACCGCCGGTGGGATCCGGTAGTACCGGGCTCTGAATCTAAGCAGTTCTGCTGCTCGCAAAGATTCAGGCCCCGGTAGTACCGGATGCTCCGCCCCGGTACTACCGGGAATCGCGGGTATCTAGATATTTCACCGTGCGGGCAGGGTGGGGGTTATTCCCCATTTTCCCCACCCGCACGAAGCCACCCCGTCGCCTCCTCTGCTCCTCAGCTCCGGCCGCCGCCCTAGGCCGCCGGATCCGCCATCTCCGGCCAGATCTGCTCCGTGGGAGCGATCCCCTCGTCGATCTCCTCCATGGCCTCCGGTATTTCCCCGTTCTTTGCATTCTTTGTTTCTAGATCTTGAAACCTAGATGTATGGAGAGGAAATGTTGGTAGCTCCGTTGGCAACGGTTAAAGTTGGATGGATGATCACCTAGGCCTTGTTAGCTAGCATATATGTGTAATGTATGGTTGAATCTCTCGATTTTGTGCCATTTCAGTCTTGAATCGGCTCAGCCGGTACTACCGGGTACCCGGTACTACCGGGTTTTCCAAATTTGCTCGATTCAACCATTCTTTACATCTATTGGCTAGTTTTTGATTCCTTATCCGTGAACTTGTGCACTCATCTATTCCCTGCCCTACCTATATGCTGTTTCACAGGTAGCCGCCGTGGTACCAAGAAGCCACGTCTTGTGGAGGATGAGATTGAAGAAGAAGAAGAGGAAGTATTGCCTGCTCGCACCACAGCCAGAACTCAAGCAAGGGAAGAACATCAGCTGCTGCTCGTACCACCACTGCTCCCCCACGAGAGCCCGCAAAGCACTTCACTTATGGAAGAATGAGGACTATCAGAAGCTCAGAGAAGAGAATCCCTATGCTGAGGAGAGGTCACCCTTGTGCGGAATCCGCACTTTTACACAAATGATCAAGAAGCCATCTACAAGGAAATCTATCTCCACAAGGATTACTCCGTGGTTGTCCAACACACTCTTGATATTCCTTACATGAGAAACTCGAAGCACAAGGGCTATTTTGATGAGACACTTGCTATGTGTGAAGAGTTTGGGCTGATTGACATCATGAAGGAGAACCATCCCTACATTGAGTACTACATCATTCAGTTCTTTGCCACCGTCTACCTTGACCATGATGAAGCCCGGACCCTATATTGGATGACTAAGGACACCTTGCTTTCTGCCACCTTGGCGGAGTTTGGAGAGCTTCTAGGCTATGAAGACAAGGGTGAAAGTGTTGCTAGTGGATGGAGATGCCATGACAATGATCGATCAAGCTCCAAGGATGTTCTTGGACCAATCACTATGGAAAGAGGCACCACCGGTAAAACTGCTCATCTTGTGCGTCCATTTGAGATTCTCCACCGTGTCTATAGGGAAACCATTGCTCCTCGTGTGGGAAATTGGGATGAGGTTCATGGCTTCATGTTTGACCTTCTCAAGCTCTCATATGAAAATCAAGGCAAAGGCAAGAAGCTTGATGTGATGGATTGGATGTGGAATGACTTGTGGTCCACAATCATTGATAGAAGGGCCCCCATCTATGGCCCATACATTATGAAGCTCATTCGCCGCAAGTGGGCTCTCAAGAAGAATGGAGAAGATATCATGAAGGATGGCAGCCCGTTGTGGCTCATCTAGTGAAGGAACTGCGTATCAAGCCTCATGCTCCTCCCAAAACCAGCCCATTGATCCCGAGGCTGCTGCTGAAGCTGAGAGAGCTAGTGGGAGTGCACCTCCTCTTGAGGAACCTTCATGGTTCAAGAAGCTGCAGATTAAGGCCAAGAGGGCCTTTTGCCTCAAACTGGATTTGGAAGACCGTCTGTATGAAGCTCATGTGTATCACAAGAAGGCAGCTCAGCGACACAAAGCAATGATGAGGCATATGCAGATTGACGTCTCCGATGGTTCTGAAGATGATATCACTCCAAAGGAGGAATGGGTGTCCAAGCATGGTTTCTGGAGTGATGAAGATGCTCCTCCACATGGTGATCGCTTTCAGGCCTCCTCTTCGACCCACCACGGCGCGGGTGGAGCTTGATGCTCCTAGGGACGTATTAGCATCGCGCTTCTCCCTTTTTGGCATTTCGATGACAAAGGGGGAGAATGTGTTCTATTTAGGATGAGCCGTGGGATTTGCATGGGTGGAAACACAAGCTTGCACTTCGTTTGATCTTTATGCTTGTGTTTCATCTTTTATCTTTATTTGGATATTTGCTTTGAACTTCCTATGCATGATGTAAGACATGCCTTGAACTTATGGTATTGTAATAAGACCTATCTAGTATGTTACTTGCTTATTGTTGCTTATATTGTGCAAGTTGTTTTAATTGTTATCCATATGAACTTGCTTGGTTTGTAAAATATAGGGGGAGCTCCGCCCATTTTATATGGTGTGTTTTTGCATTCAAAAGCAAATTCCTAATAAACACACAATTTGGAGAGCCCCGTCTATCTTTTGCAAATCATTTGTTTCTCCTAAGTATGTTGTCATCAAACACCAAAAAGGGGGAGATTGAAAGGACATATCCTTCCCCACAGTGTTTTGATGTTTGTTGACAACACACTTAGATGTCTAATGTGTGTGCTAAAAGTGTGCAGGATTGTATCAATTAATATTGCACAGGTTTTGTCTCAAGAAAAGGAAGAAAAGCAGTCTTCATTGCGTCAGCCGGTACTACCGGGTTCACCCCGGTACTACCGGGTGTTCTGCCATGCGGAACTACCGGGCCCAGTACCGGGCCCAGTACCGGATCTCCAAAAGCTCTCTGGACTCGCTCGATTTAATCCGGTAGTAGCCCCGGTAGTAAGCGCGGTACTACCGGGTGGGGAGCACTACCGGACCAGGCGGTCCGGTACTACCGATGCGCGCGTGGAGAGGCGTTGACCAGTCTGGCGCCAGGCCGTCATTCCCTGTCAGCCGGTACTACCGGGCGAGGCCCGGTACTACCGCTGCGGGCTGTTTACAGCTCCAACGGCCAGATTTCTGGGAGGGGTATTTATACCCCTCCACCTACCTCCGGTGGACTAAGCTTGATTCCTCACTCTCTCTCCACCATTGTTGCAAGCTTCAATCTACTAGAGCTCCCACTCCAACCACTCAAACACGTTGATACTTTGAGGAGTGAAGGAGGAGCCCTAGATCCGCATCTCCACCGAGCCGATTTGTCTACATCGACCTAGTCACTTGTAGATCTTGTGTAACTTGATACATTGGATACCTAGAAGATACTTGTGATTCTTGTGGCTTTGGTAGCCACAAGGATTAGCCGGGAGCCTCCAATTAAGTTGTGGAGACGCGACCCGGCCTTGTGATTCTTGTGGCTTTGGGAGCCGCGGGAATTTGGTGAGAGCCTCCAATTCGGTTGTGGAGTGTGCCTCATCCTTGTAAAGGTTTGTTGCCGACCTCGAGGGCATCATATAGTGGCTCGTGGATCTCCTCATCGGAGGATAACACGAGGGAGATACGGTGTGCCATATCAAGGCTATTCGGAGTTCACTTTGTGACTCCGCACCGCTCCAACGGAGACGTAGCTTCCATTGGGAAGTGAACTTCGGTAGAACATCTCCGCGTCACCGTGTGGTTATCTCTTAACCTTCCTTTACTCGTATTGCTAGCTTATCTTGTGTAGAATATCTTGCTAGCTTGTTTATTGCTCATCATATAGGATTGTTCATCTAGTTGCATATCTAGAGAACTTATATTTGAGCAATTCCTTAACTTGTTGAAAAGAAAATTAAAATTGGTAGTTGCCTATTCACCCCTCCCCCTCTAGTCAACCTACTCGATCCTTTCAGCCTGTAAAAAGATTATGAATTTGTACCTGATATGAGTGACTAATGTTACTCAAATAACATGTCATGTTTTACCGTAAGAGTACGTTTGGCGCAGCAAAGCGCGCCATCCTCTCTTCTACTAGTATAGTAGTATGTGTCGATGGATCCACGCCAAAACATAGTACGTATCGACACGTCTCCCGGCCGGGCGAGACGACGTGACCGGCCAGCCAACTCAATCCCCTGCTCTTCTTTTCTCTCTTCATCTTCAGGTTTCTGTCGAGGGGCCGGCTTTTCCTGCCTAATTTCATTCCACGCCATGGAAACCTCGGTGCCGCCGCGGTCAGTTCAGTTCCATTCGCGGCGTGTCCAGACAAGGGCTGCATTGCCGGATAGGGCTATACCGTGGAGGCGAGGTCGTTGCCCTGGATCACACAGGTTTCAAGCGGACACCAATGCATATATATGCAACGCTAGGTAGGGGTTTCAGATGCGGGTCAAAATGTGAGATCCTTCCACAGACGCAACTCACGAATGATCAAAGATATGCAGTAGCTTTGTACCTGCAACATGTACGTGGATATTATGATCAAAGATATAGCTTTGCCTCCAGGGGCGCGCGACAAACGGATCAAAGAAATAGCATTGCCTCCAATGTTCATATGTGCTAATGTTACATATGGTAACAATTAGCAGTACTCTCAAAAAGAATAACGAAAATATTGCGATCGACAACGAAAGTTGAAATATCCAAATTCATCCACGCATAGACTCTACAAAAAATAACATTGATTAGTAAATCATATCACCTACCTTCCAAAAGATGTGAAGCATGCGCTGCACCTCCCGAGCTTGTATCGTCTATGGTTGTGGCAACCGTCTGTAGTGTGCATCCCAGCTAGGCACTACGGGAATCGACCAAGACGCCGACGGCCGGAAGCCGTCGGCGTATGCACGAATGCCGTCGGCGTATACATACGCCGACGGCGGCCGTCGGCGTCCCGAACTGTCGGCGTACGCTGTGGTGGGCCCCACAACACGGCATCCCCACGTTTCCGTTAGCTCAACATACGCCGACGGCAATGCCGTCGGCCCCTGAGAGCCACGTGGCCGCTTCCTGGGCGCCTGGGAGATGACATACGCCGACGGCGTATGGGTGACCATATGGTCCACTTCGGGCGACGTGGTGCCATCCTGTGCGTTGCCGTCGGCGTATGAGTGACCATATTTTCTTTTTTTTGCTGATTGTTGCTGCTGTTTCTAGCACATTTCAAATACACAAATATAATTTGAATTCATACACAAACATCACATATATAATCCAAACCATCATACAAATTCCAAATGACTCAAACACAATTCGAATTCATACAAACATATATACAAACTCCAAATGACACAAACATAGTTCGAATTAATCCAAACATTCATACAAACACACCCAGACACATCCTACATCTCCTGAGAGCTCGAGGTACCCATTTCTGCCCGCGTGAGCATAGGCGACCGACCACGTGGGGCAGCCGCCGTCGAATCACACGCGGAACCCGGCGAGGCACCCGGCGAGGCACGAGACGGTGTGGTCTCGCGCGGCGAACTCGGCGAGGCACCACCACCGCCATGCTCCACGAGCGCGCGCGTCGAAGTCGGCGAGGCAGAAGCACGACCAAAGGGTGCATTCCTGGAGCATCCCGATCTCTACATGTTTGAGTCCAAATTAGCAACTTGGAAAGCACAGTACGGCGGTAACAACTGGTTTGGCAAATAACTTACCGGAGTCCTTGGCTTGTATGTGCGAGCGACCGCTTCCCTCGATGGGCACATGGGCGGCATCCCCACCCTAGGTGGACGCGGAGGCAGCGGATCCCGCACTCCAGCGGCAAAAAACTTCTCGCTCGCCTACAAGATAGTTTAGATGTCAGGAGTTGTAGAAAAAGAAGGTTCAAACTAGAGGAAATGAGACTTGCCATATTTTGCAAATATAAAGGTTGAAACTTACAGCATCGCGCAACTCTTGCCACTCGTCGTAGGCCGCTCTCTTCTGCAGCCACAAGTGATACTCCGCCTCATAGTCCGCGTAAGCGGCATCGAAGGCCGCCTCGAAATCAGGCTACAATTTCAAAATAGAACGAATCTTGTCAACTTAGCCACTTAGCTAGGAACGAATGCGGAAAGATAATGAAATTGAGAAAAACTTACATCGGGGCGAGCTCGGGAAGGCCGTCGAGGAGGCAGGACAGGGGGGTCGTCGGCGGTGAGTGTAGCCTTGATACGCACGAGGCCCAACTCAGAAGTACGCGGGATTACCGCACTAAGACAGGGCAAACGGCCATGCTCCCAACCGTGCCCGGCCAGGACCATCGCTCTCTCGTTGGTGTCATGCTCAAGAGGTCTATCCACCTCCGGATTAAGACCTTGAACGACTCGACGTACCTATCTATGTTCTCCTCGGCACTGCCGAAGTAATCGGGAAACGAGGGCTGAGGCTCGGATAGATCGATCTTCTTCATCTTCATCCTCTCCCATGCTTGCATGTCCGACACAGGCTCCCGATATCGGCCTCCTGCATTGCCAAAGAAGTGTTATGCGTATCAAGTAGGAACATGAGGGGAAATAAAGGAAGGTTGTTCCATGTATATATATATACCAGCTTTGCCTTGAAGCGATCATGGTTGCGGGCTCCCGCACAATGTGTCCCCCCGCTCCCACGGTTTGCCTTGTTCCGCTCGCTCAAGGCTTTGAACTCGGCGTTCTGCCCAAGCCACCTCTACGCCAACGCCTCCCACGCGTCTGCCTTACCATAGGCCCATGTGGGCATAACCTGAAAAAACAATACTCATGTGAAGAACAGATAATGCAATTGCAACTTAGCAGCAACATGTAATCTCATTGACAATTTACTTACCGACATGTAATCCTCCATGGTCATATCAGGTGGTTCCTCATGCTTCGGCGCCGTCTTGTATAACTTCTCAGAACTGTAATGATTGACGGAGGTATGATTTACATTGTAGAATTGCTGTCGTGCCAACTTCTTGCAAGCCCCCTCCAAAGTCCTGTCCGCCTTGGCACGCTCCTCAGGAAGTACCCTATAGAATTTCTTTAATCATGCACAAAAACAAATTGTGAGAGCATGGTGGGGACATCAACTATGAACGAAATTCGAAAAGTTCAACTTACCCAAAACTTGGTGATCACGGCGTCAGAACATCTCCCGAAGCCCGGGTGATGGGCGGCCTGATAGTCTACCCAATGGGTGGCTAGCTTCCTCTCGCCGTTGGGGACCGTACTGTACAAGCCCGGCCAAAACTTCCTAATCAAAGCTCCAATCATGGTGTTAGGCGCACGGGCTCCGTGAGGATATGTCCAATTGCTGCACAAATAATTAAACATTAGTACATGTCAAATTGTACTGACCACAATGTAATTACCATGTTCAAAATTAGCATAGTCACTTACTCAATCCCATTAGGCACAATGAGGATTTTCTCCTCCTCGGTAGCAGGTTCCTTTGACTCATCAGGGATCATGGATTCCCCACTAATCTTTGGCTTCTTCTGCGACGCGGAGGCCCCCGTCTCCTGGTTTCGAGACTCCGTCCCCTCGTAAGCCACGTCGCCAGAAGCGGAGGGTATGTTCGAAGACACGTCGCCCCTACCTCGTGCTCGTCCTGCACCTCGCCCTCGTTCTCCCTCACCTCGTGCTCGTCCTGCACCTCGCCCTCGTCCTGCACCTTGTCCCCTCGGAGGAAGTGCATCGGCACCTCCCCCTCGTCCAGCACCTCCTCTCTCACCACTGTCAGACAGGTAACGCGGGTTCGGAATAGGCTCTCTTCCACTTTTAGTAGCTTTCTTCTGGCGCATCGTCTTCACCAAGGAGGCCGATGATTCCTTGCCTTGGCTCATCTTGGTCAATCACCTGCAGGAATAGATCTAAGCATTCAGTTCAATCCTCAAATGCATAGCAGTTAATCAATCTAATCCGTGAAACACAAAGGACAAATAAAAATGTTAGGCAACTAAATTGTTCACATGTCGTGCAGAAATATGCTCATATACTAGATTGGACACACAAATTCAGGGATGGAGTAAGCGAAACCAGTAGGATGCAGAATATCTATATTCTTGCATATTACAAGTTTCACTTACACCACCCCTGAATAACATAGTGTCACCTCATTTTAATCATCGACATTGTAAACACACAACTCAAAAAAATGAAGTAGGGTCAACTGAAAAAAAATGAAGTAGGGTCAACTGAAAAAAATAAAGTAGGATTCAAAAAAAAATTATGCCTCATACTTAGAATATTATTGGAAACACACAAGCAATCCTGATAGCTTCGTTGAACCAAGTAGGAGGCACATAACTTATATGTGTGCATGATACAAGGTTCAACAAACTATCAGGATATATAGTGCGCCACATCATTTTAATCATCGGCATTCTAGAAATGAAGTAGGGTCAACTGAAAAGCATGCCTAGGGTAACATTTGCAAGTGTATTCAACACAAGAAAGCTCCAAACACAAGGTTCAAAAAAGCGTAAAGCGTAAGCGTAGCGACAAGCTCTCGCTTAGAGTTTTCTCTGCTTTAGCGAGCTTAAGCGTCGCTTAAGTGTTTTACAAAAAATGGCAGAACTTTGCCTGTTTCCAAGCATTCAACACAGTTTGCATGTAAAATGTGAATGATATAGCAGAATATATGTGAATAAATGAATGATGCAGCAGAATATGAACTGAACACATTCTGTTAACATGCAAATCTGAACAGAACTCAGAACAACTGAACAAGTATGCAATTAGTAAGAAAACTATTGTTGTTAAATTTAAAAGTCATTTTAGAGTATTGGATAAGGTTTAGGGTGTAAATTATATAAGGATGAGAGATAAATGGTTGCTGCCTTTTGGAATGCTAGAGGTTTGGGTGAACATGATAAAGGTTTTCCTTAGTGATTTAATTAGAGAGCATGTTCTGTATATTTTTAGGTATTTCCGAGACAAAAAATAACAAGATTTTTCTTTGCATTGGCTTAATGGGGTGAGTGGTGCTAGGACTTTTTTTTTGATTTTGATCTGTTCAACTTAGATCTCATGATCTCACATACAAATCAACCTCAAATCGAAGCTACTGATTACAGAACATGAACTAAGGAGTAAGAACAAGAAGAAAAACAAAGAAGATTGGCAAAATTTTCACCTGGGCAGGGAGGACGCGGCGAGGTCGGAGATGGCCGGAGGGAGGCGCGGACAGGGAGGCGCGGCGTGCAGGTGCAGCTGGAGTCGAGTTGCAGAGGAGGAGAGGGGAGAGCTTGAGGTGAGGCGCTCCTGGTGTGGTGGCGTTGGGGGCGGCCGGAGGAGGTGGACTGGAGGTGGTGGCGTCGGGGGCCGCCGGTGGAGAGGGTCGGGGGCGGCCGGTGGAGGTGGAACGGAGGTGGTGGCGTCAGGGGCGGCCGGTGGAGAGGGTCAGGGGCGTCAGGGCCTCGGCCGGTGGAGAGGAGCGGTGGGGGTGGGCAGCTGCAGAGGCGCACAAGGTGGGGAGGGCACGAGGTAGGGCGGCGGCGACGACGAACGGGGTACGGTGAACGGGGTGGGGTGGGGCGGCGCGTGGATTTGGGGAAGATGGGCGGCGGGGTGATTTGGGGGAATTGGGGATTTGGCACGCGCGGGGTAGGGGAAGAAAATTCCACCAAGCCTACGCCGACGGCTGTCGGCGTATGGTTTTTGCTTTTTTTTTATTTTTTTTTTCTTAAAAGAAATCAAATATTATTTACTAAGTTTTATAAAACAATTATAATTAATTTTCTTAGGGTCGTATGCACGGTTAGGTACCCCGCTCCGGTGCCCCGCTTCGGCGAAACCCTAGATCCGCTGGAAAAACCCTAACGTTTTCGTCTACCCCCTTGAACGGCGTCGAAAGGGGGCAGACCAGTGGACTTTTTTGCTTAGTTGTGTTAGGTTAGGCCATGGGAAGGTGAGAAACCAAAGTCTACCCCAAATCAACACAAGATTCCACCCGGTTTGCCCGAAAGGGGAGTTTTCACCTCTAAGTGCAAGAACTCACTAGAGAGAAAGTGAAGCCGGTGAAGCCGGTCACACCTAGGAGTAGGATATTGCACATTTACAACACACACCACACTTGTATACATATGGTATGGCACAACCTAGGTTTGAGTGGGGTTCCGACGCTCCGGGGCCCCGCTTCGGCGAAACCCTGAATCCGCTGGAAAAACCCTAACGTTTTCGTCTACCCCCATAGACGTGCGTCGAAAGGGGGTAGGCCAGTGGACTTTTTTGCTTGGTTGTGTTAGGTTAGGCCATGGGAAGATGAGAAACCAAAGTCTACCCCAAATCAACACAAGATTCCATCCGGTTCGCCCGAAAGGGGAGTTTTCACCTCTAAGTGCAAGAACTCAGTAGAGAGAAAGTGAAGTCGGTGAAGCCGGTCACACCTAGGAGTAGGATATTGCACATTTACAACACACTTGTATACATATGGTATGGCACAACCTAGGTTTGGGTGGGGTTCCGACGCTCCGGGGCCCCGCTTCGGCGAAACCCTGAATCCGCTGGAAAAACCCTAACGTTTTCGTCTACCCCCATAGACGTGCGTCGAAAGGGGGTAGGCCAGTGGACTTTTTTGCTTGGTTGTGTTACGTTAGGCCATGGGAAGGTGAGAAACCAAAGTCTACCCTAAATCAACACAAGATTCCATCCGGTTCGCCCGAAAGGGGAGTTTTCACCTCTAAGTGCAGAAACTCACTATAGAGAAAGTGAGGCCGGTGAAGCCGGTCACACCTAGGAGTAGGATATTGCACATTTACAACACACAACACACTTGTATACATATGGTATGGCACAACCTAGGTTTGGGTGGGGTTCCGACGCTCCGGGGGCCCGCTTCGGCGAAACCCTGAATCCGCTGGAAAAACCCTAACGTTTTCGTCTACCCCCATAGACGTGCGTCGAAAGGGGGTAGGCCAGTGGACTTTTTTGCTTGGTTGTGTTAGGTTAGGCCATAGGAACATGAGAAACCAAAGTCTACCCCAAATCAACACAAGATTCCTTCCGGTTCGCCCGAAAGGGGAGTTTTCACGTCTAAGTGCAGGAACTCACTAGAGAGAAAGTGAAGCCGGTCACACCCCGGAGTAGGATACCGGACATTTACAACACACAACACACTTGTATACATATGGTATGGCACAACCTAGGTTTGGGTGGGGTTCCGACGCTCCGGGGCCCCGCTTCGGCGAAACCCTGAATCCGCTGGAAAAACCCTAACGTTTTCGTCTACCCCCATAGACGTGCGTCGAAAGGGGGTAGGCCAGTGGACTTTTTTGCTTGGTTGTGTTAGGTTAGGCCATAGGAAGGTGAGAAACCAAAGTCTACCCCAAATCAACACAAGATTCCATCCGGTTCGCCCGAAAGGGGAGTTTTCACCTCTAAGTGCAGAAACTCACTAGAGAGAAAGTGAAGTCGGTGAAACCGGTCACACCCCGGAGTAGGATATTGCACATTTACAACACACAACACACTTGTATACATATGGTATGGCCCAACCTAGGTCTGGGTGGGGTTAAACCCTAACGTTTTCGTCTACCCCCATAGACGTGCGTCGAAAGGGGGTAGGCCAGTGGAGTTTTTTGCTTGGTTGTGTTAGGTTAGGCCATAGGAACATGAGAAACCAAAGTCTACACCAAATCAACACAAGATTCCATCCGGTTCGCCCGAAAGGGGAGTTTTCACCTCTAAGTGCAGAAACTCACTAGAGAGAAAGTGAAGTCGGTCACACCTAGGAGTAGGATATTGCACATTTACAACACACAACACACTTGTATACATATGGTGTGGCACAAGAACTGCGACATCGAGAAATCGAATGTGGGCTCCGGCGGCTAAATGCCTAATTATTATCTTATTTTATATTTATACTTATTTATTTATTAGTATCAATTATTTTACTACCGCACTCCGGCGAAGGAAACACACAAACTGCAACTGCTTGATCCAACGGCACCCAAGCTCTCGAAGTAAACACACGATCCGCGTACTTGTTCCTGATTGGCTAGCCGAAGGGAGTCATTCGCTTGATCCAACGGCTCCCAAGCTCTCGAAGGAAACACACGATCCGCGTACTTGTTCCTGATTGGCCCGCACTCCGGCGAAGGAAACACACAAACTGCAACTGCTTGATCCAACGGCTCCCAAGCTCTCGAAGGAAACACACGATCCGCGTACTTGTTCCTGATTGGCTAGCCGAAGGGAGTCATTCGTTTGATCCAACGGCTCCCAAGCTCTCGAAGGAAACACACGATCCACGTACTTGTTCCTGATTGGCTAGCTGGAGGGAGTCACTCGGAGAGGCGGGTCTATAAGAGAGGCAGGAGTACACTTCACATCCATCATTGGCAGTACACGGGTAGCAAAGAGCAAGATTTCTGAGAGGCAGGAGTTCCTAGAGCGGAGGCTGAAGGTGAACCCTCCCCTCGGTCGGATCCAAGCAGCGGCAAGGATCTCTGATGATTAGCAACATTCCCAACACTTGTTCCGACGGTTGCAGATCATCAGAGACGTCTTGCCGCTGTTTGGATCGAAGGCCGATTTGCCGTCTCACGACCACGCGATGATTTGCCGATTTGCCGGTCAGAGTGGCCACTGGAGAAGGTAGGCAACTTCGATCCGACGTGGTTCTGAAAGGGGCATGGTTAATTTAGGTAGTGCTTGCACATGGTTACCATCACTGGATAATATAGTTAGAATAATTAGAATATGATGTGCTAGAATAGGATAACTTAGTTAGAATAGCAAATAGAAGGTTGGTAGATGCCATATCTAGGTCCCAACCTTTGCTTTACAGATTTGGCCAGCGCTATAAGATTTTCTATTTTATGGCTCGAGGAGAGCGAGGATGAAGATAATATCTTCATGCCGAGTGAAGAGAGCAAGAAAGCTGCAGCAGCGGCGGTGGCGTCGTCGTCGAAGGGCAAGGGTGCTGCGTCCTTGAAGGACAAGGGTGCTGCGTCGTCGAAGGGCAAGGGTGTTGCGTCGTCGAAAGGCAGGAGTGATGCGGGAGGCTGCGTCGATGGTAGATGAATTTTATTTTTCTAATTTGCAGAGTACCATGTATCTTCAATTTATGTTGTGTTCTCGCTACTACCGATATTTTCTTCTCTGTGTAATTTATTTTGTCAATGTAATTTGCAGGATTTGTTTAATATCAATGTGAAAAGTAGTCGAAAGGGGGTAGCAAAGTGAATTTTTTTGGTTGCCTGTGTAAGGTTAGCCAAAAGGTATGTTATGATACATGCTAGCCCATGCATGCGGCACCGAGGTGTCGACCCTGTTATCGAAAGGCAACACACGGCCTACGCCACCCTAGGACGTATAGAAAACTTTGCATGAGACACTATGCACACGCACTATCTCAATTAGGGCTAGATCGATCTCCCAAGGGCTGGAAGGAAGAAAAAACGCAAAGGCATATGGTTCCTTTAATAAGTTATAATTATACCTACATTAAATATTATAGATCCAATTTATATAAAATTATACCTACATTAAATATTACATAGTTGAAAAAAAACAATTATACGCCGACGGTAGCCGTCGGCGTCTCAGGGCAGCAAAAGGCCTCCCGTCTGAGCACCGTCAAGGATGGCGTTATACGCCGACGGCCCTTTGTACGCCGACGGCGGCCGTCGGCCTATGTCGGGCTACGCCGACGGGGTTCGCTACGCCGACGGCCGCGTTCGTGGCTCCCGATCTCGCCTTATACGCCGACGGCCCCGACATTTGGCCGTCGCCGTATAATCAGGCCGTCGGCGTCTTGTGGCTTTCCTGTAGTGAGGAGCTGAGGCAAAGGTTTAGGAACCAATAAATTCAGGAACAAGGTCCGGAGCTTGGGAAGTGGGGACCGATTAGGCACGAATTTTTTTGTCGCTTTGCTAATAACAACATGCTACTTTATTCATTGATGACAATGTTTACTGAAATACGTAGAGGATTACCCCTCCCCCCCCCCCCCCCGTGCCCCAAAAAAAACACCTCCAACGTCATCACTATCTTCGGCTGCGGGTTCCCTCCCCCCACCCCTTTTGCAAATAGTTTGTACATTCTTGCAATTATGATCGTCCAGGAGACCATGTTCATTATTTTATAAACAGAATACACACGCAAATGCTCACAAACACATTTGTACATTGATACGTTATGATTTACGTTCTTTTTTGGAGATATTTTTTGTTCATGTCACACGAAACCATGCATGCTAGGCCAAATCACTTAGGATCCATTGTTTTTTAAGTCGCTAGGAGAGAAACTAATGTAAAAGACAGCGCGCGATCACATAGACTCAGAGGAAATTGCATCTTGGTCCATCCAATAAAAACAAAAATGGAAATGACCAACACAACTGGAGGGTGACAAATATGGGTAGGAGATCGTGGCGAAGCTTGACAGTAAATTAAGATGGGGCGAAAACTGTGAAAAACATGTTTGAGAGGGCCAATTTAAAGTATTATGCTACGTATGTTTAAAATTATGCTAGCATCAGAAGAAAATCCTAATAGCTGGCGGAACCTGCTTCTGCGACCATCTACAAAGCGTGGCGGTGGCTTCTTTCCGGCGGTTCGAGGTACGGCATCTCCGGCGACGGCTAGAAGGGTTGGGAGCGGCTGAGGATCCGTCCGTGCGTTCTTCGACAGCAGGAGGTGGTTCTTGCACTTTTTCAGGGGCCTCGTTGTGTTTTCTGTCTCTGTGTGGTCCTTGTTGTAAGTGTGTGAGCTGTCTTGTATTTGTTTCGGATCCTTTCCTCAAAAAAAAATCCTAATAGCTGGGGGTGGGGGGCCATGGCCCCCTACGGCCTTAACTAGGTATGCACAACTGTTAATTTAATAACGGTCGTGCACATCAAAGGCTATGTGTGGTGGAGCGGAATTCGTTTAAAGGCATACCCTACACATGCACCTCTTATGAACGGGACGGTAGAGGGAAATAATGGCTAAAGGCGACGATGACGCGGACTTGTAGTTCGAGGTGCGAGAAAAGAACATAGGCTGAAATGCATGTGTCTTATTACTGGACAGGCGAGCTGGAAGAGAGTAAACATGATGTGTGGTGATTTGCCAGAAAGCGAACATCCCTGATTATGTATGACTTTTTTAAGCGTGTTAAGAGAGCATGTACTAGTTAATAAGTAATAATTAGTTGGGTCCATGTTTTCTATGCATATCTCATTGAATTGAGAACTGAATAAATCAATATTTTTAAAGCTACGAGGCTATCTTTTCTATACATGTACATTCATTTTTTTTTTATGTGGGACGTACGTTGAGAAAAAATCTAAAAAAAACCGTTGCACTTTGTCCGAGTTTGCTTAAACGTCTTATATTAAAAAACGGAGTGAGTGGAGTATATAGCATATGTGTGTTACACCAAATAATTAATTTCGAACCTTCTAGAAGTATTTTTAATTCACTCGTTACAAATTTGCCTAGTACGCGCCGCAAGGTCCCATGCAGCAATAACACAAGCAAATAAGCAATAGACGCGGAACATGGTGGGTGACTGACAATACCTACGAATGCATGGCTGATGCAACCCGACCAGGCGCTTCTTTCCACTTTTCTGCTCCAAATATATATATCTCTCCTTTTCGAGCTTGGAGATCCAGCTAGCTACGAGAGTAGGAGAGAAAAGTGACCCGTTGGCTCGCCGCCACGTGCCCCGGCCGTTCCATGTGCCGCGCGGAGCGAAAAGGAGAATCCATGGCGCTCGATCGCCATGGCCATGTTGTCACTAGCTAGCACACGGCCGTTGCTGCAAGCAAAGCGACTGCCGCCTATACATGATGCCCCATGATCTAGAGTGATGTGAAACGACGACGATGACGACGACACCGTCATGCAGACAACAGATCCAACACGTACCGACCAGGCGACGCGACAGATCTGTCGCGCGAGCGCCGGGACACGAACGGCGCCTGACGTGACGGCGGACGGACTCCTGGCCGGCGAACCGCGCGCGCTAGCTCACCAGACCAGCCCGTCCAATGATCGGACTAATGACGTCTTTCTCTTCCTTTCCGCGCTCGTTCCGGCGTGCCGTGCGGCGGAGGTCAGTCGACGGCCAGGTCGATCCGAGAGGAGAATTTCCATCGGCATACGCGCGCGCGCGCCGTGTCGAGCCAACGTATGCCCTGGAGGCGAGGTCGTCGCCGCGGATCGCACGTTTCGGGCGGCTACACCTACATGCGATCGACAGAATCGATCGAGCGGATAACGATCCAGCAATGTGATCTCGCTTTCCTAACTAATACAGTATAAACCAGCTGATCTTCCGATGCATATCAAGCCACCCTGATACTTTTGGACGGACGTAGCTTCAGTGTTTGTGTTCCAAAGTCACGGTCGTTGGACTCTGAAAAATCAGCCAAATTCAAAACCAAGTCCAACGGACACGAATAGATGAATTAGCCAAATTCAAAATTCAAAGTGCATGCCCAAAAGAATCTGAAAAATTTACAGTAACACTTATGTGTTGAATTATACATTATTGGAAAGTTTTGCAGAATTCAGGCATGCATACGGCTTAGGAATAAACCTCGTTTTAAGTTCCACACCAAATTTGAACAAAACCATATTTTCAAATCTGACAAAACTTTCCCATAGTGCATAATGCAACATATAACAAGTACTGAAAAAAATTAAATTTTCAGATCACTTTGAAATCTGATTTTGCCAAATACATCTATTTGGCAAACCCAAAATTCAAAGTGATCGGAAAAATTTGAGCACGGGTATAGCGCAGCTCACTCCGGACCAAGATCGTTTCTATTTCTTTTTTGTACGACAGAAGAGCTCTTTCTCGTTAACAAATCGAGCTTGGGGAGACAGGATCAAACACGACATATCACGATCCTAGGCCATTAGCTATGTATATACTCAGTCCAAGAAAAAATCTACCATCTATATATACTTAGGGCACTAAGCTGTCCATTAGTATACAAGTAAATATATGCTGTCCATTAGAATAATAATATGACAAACACGGTCGTCCCATGTAGCTTGAAAACATGCAACCAACACCTTGGTGCAACAATTTATTTTTATTTTCTAGTCAGTGCTCGACCGAACAATGAATTAATTAGCAGACGTGATGCGATAAAAATAGCAGGGCTAATATTTTTTTCCTCCTAGTGTGTGGCAACCAAAGTAAGATATTTGGCTTAAGTTTACATGAATTTTTAAAATGCAATCACATGTTTTCAAGTTTTTATATGAACATCGCAGCACACTTAGCAAGTACAGCTTGTTGCATGAGGGTACCCCGACATGGGCGGGGTTTAAGCCGCCGATATATCATATGACGAAGTGTGGAGCGCCAAAACAGAGCCTATGTGCAAAATAGATGGCTATCATCTTCCTCCATCGACGGGACTCCCGTCAAACAATCTTGCAACGCCTGGATGATCATACAACAAAACTTGCATCATGTGCAAAAGTATCACCGAAGATCGTCCGCGATACTTTGCTTGGAAAAAGTGGAAACGGTGGATTTTCCACGGAAAATAAAGTCGAGGTAGGTAGCCTTCCCCATGACTTAGGTAGCCTTCTTGTTCCTTTTCCTTTCTTTCTTAATGACATGGCGGAGCATCTCCATTTCGTAAATAAAAAACAACATCCAACTATCATGTATTCACCCCTTCACATTTTTCTTGTCTAAAATAAAGCACGCAATTTTTTGGCAAAAGCTTAATATGACCAACTAAGGTCAGCATCTTTCAGTACTATCGCAGTTTCCTTTATTCCCTGTTTATTAAGAAGATTTTCGTTGCTGTTTGTAGCGGGCTTCCAGTTAAGGGTGAGAATCTTGCTGTTTTAACCGATTAATTAGGCGAAGCTATATCAAGCTAGTCGCGCACGAAAGATAGCGGCTGGCTATAGCTACCTGTCAAATTAGTGAGACAGGAAAAACTGACACTGGCGTCGACAGTACTGCCGCTCTTGCTTGACAATTAACTTCAATTCGGCACTACCACTGATTCCTTTTCATTATCTTAAGCGATAGATCCTTACCTACAGATGTCTTGTCAACCATTTAGTCTTCAAGCCTGATCCTTCCATTCAAATGAGTAATGTGTTCGGCCTCAAATTTCTTGATTGGAACGACAGCTAGACACGGAAAAAGGAGGGACTTGTTTTGATCTGCAACCACTCATTTTGTTGGCATCATGGGAACCATATAAATTAGATCTAAATTCGATCGTGAGTTATGCGAAGAAGGTAGTTCGTATGGTAATTGTATGTACGTCATTTTTACGTCGATATAAATACACTCGCTTTGTCGAAAAAGAAATGTATATTTCTAGATCGATCTGTTCAATAACATCGGTTTAAACAGAAAAAAAAGCATGTTACCATGTCGTGTGTATCATCTTGAATTAAGATGTTAATCTCTATCAAAAAATTAAGTTGAATGTTTAGCTTGCAAGCTAGACAAAAGTACTCGCTCCGTTCCAATTTAATTGTCTACATGTGGTGCATAGCAAGTCAATTAAATTTGAACGAAATTGGAACGAAATGAGTACGTGGCAGTGAGTTGCCCAGACTAAGCATGATCATGGAGTTGACAATCAGTACCATATCAACGATGGAGCAAAGCGAGATCTCGAGATGCACGACGTGTACACGTGCCTAGCTAGTACAACCACATCATTAGTTTGGTTAGGAGAAAGATCGATCCAAAGGCCTATCCGGACGGCCTTTGGGCGCCCATTTGGGCGCCGCGAGTGGAGATGCTCTAAGCCACCTCTCCATCGCCGCTTTGTTAATTATCAGGAGACAGGAAACACGAGCACGCATGACGCGTGATTAGTTAACTGTAGTCAGGCCCACGTCTACTACAAACAGATCTACGCGTTGACCTACTAATATGATCAAGAACGGAGCGCGCGTCTGCTCTCGCACCACGTGTCTTTCTTGTTTTGAAAAGGGCGGAGACTGAACAAGGAAGAGGCTAAACATCTCTTGGCAGATTCTGGCCGGTGCTCGATCGATGGAGCATTCAAGCTAATTATATATGTTTTCTGTCTAAAAAAATTTATATGCTTTCTGTAATTTAAAACAGTTGCCAAATTTTCCTTGAGCACTACACTACAGGAACAAGCTTCTACGCCGACGGCTTTTTGCCGTCGGCATAGCCTATGCTGACGGCCATCGATGGAGCATTCAAGCTAATTATATATGTTTTCTGTCTAAAAAAATTTATATGCTTTCTGTAATTTAAAACAGTTGCCAAATTTTCCTTGAGCACTACACTACAGGAACAAGCTTCTACGCCGACGGCTTTTTGCCGTCGGCATAGCCTATGCCGACGGCCACCGTCGGCTTAGCTCGGTCGGCATAGATTCCCGTAGGCATAGGTCAGTAGGCCGTCGGCAAAGAAAAAAACCGTCAGCGTAGCTTGTGCCGACGGCCCGCGAAGAAACCGTCGGCGTATGCGTGGCGCCGCCCCGTCTCCACGTAGTGCGACAGCCTGACGGAGCTCCGCAGAAACTCCCCGAGCCGCGGGAGCGAGCCCACGCGATTGTGCGTGGCGGGGTCCTCGGCGGACGCACGCCACACGCGGATCTTGCCGTCCTGGTGACCCGTGTAGATCCTCCGTCCGCGGAGACCGCGATGGTCTGGACGAGGCCGCTCCCGCACTTGAACCCGGCGAACTCGCGGCGGTCACGCCAGACACGCACGTTCTTGGAGTCGGTGCCGGTGTAGAGGAGGTCACCGGACGCGGCGAGCGAGTACACGTGTCCGTCCGCTTTCACGAGCGACCCCAGGAGCCCCGTGCCGTCCGTCGTCTCCGCGTTGACGGCGCCGGAGCCGAGCTCCGGGAAACTCACCCGTTTACAGCTGAGCAAACAGAGGCACTAGCGATCGTAAGTTGTCAGCGTCCTTGTCTTGACATATATGAAAAGGCTTGCACGACAATTTTCGATGCTACAGTAGCTGCCTCACGAAATCAAAGCAAATGACCAACATCTTCCCTTCTGTTTTTCTCTGAGACTAGGCAAAACCTTTGTACAAGTTTGTCTCACGAAACAAACACGAAAAACACCAAACTCCGTTCACATCATCGCAAAGTCCAAACAAGAACTGTTCCTTGCTTAGTCGAGAGTGTACAAATCGATCTCTCGCTGAACAAACAAATCAATCAAAATCAGAATACGCGCACAATCCACAGCCTAGCTAGGCTCTCAATCTCGCACGGTTTACACGTGCGTGCTCTACATTGCCTCAGTACTGCAGCAACAGGCGCCGATTGAGCGTGACAGGTTTTCGATCAAGTCCGCTCAGGCGCCCTGTCCGGCGTACGCCACGCGCCCAGCGGCGACGGCGTGCCACTCCACACGTGCGCCGGCGTCCGCGTCATCGTCCTCGCGTCCAGCGCGTCGGAGACGCGCCACACCATGACCGACCCGTCGAGGCTGCCGCTGTACACCACCCACCGCCGGTGCCCGTCCGCGTCCAGGGAGCGTTCCTCGTCCATGGCCACGCACTTCACCGGCCCCGTGTGGCCGGTGAGCACGGCGAGGCATGAGTGGTCGGCGCCCTCATCGCGGCGCCACACGCAGATCGTCCGGTCGGCGGACCCACTGACAACGACGCGGCCGGCCACCGCGAGGCACAGCACGGCCATCTTGTGCGCGCGCAGCGCGCCGCCGTTCCTCGGCGCGTTCTCCCGGCCGGCTCCCCGCCGCCACTGCCAGTGCGTCACGGCCCCGTCCGAGGACGCCACGTACACAACGCGCGCCTCCGCCGCCACGGCGATGGCCGTCACCGCGCTGTCAGCCTTGCGGAGCACCCGTTCCATGACGTGCCTCGTGGCGCCGCCCTTCCCGGCCTCCCGCCGCCACACCTTGACCGTGCCGTCGGCCGACCCCGTGAACGCCAGCGCGTCGAACCCCGCCGCGGCGACCGTGTTGACGGCGTCGTCGTGGGCGCGCACCGACTCGAGGCACCGCGAGTCGGCCACGTTCCACACCTTGAACGTGCGGTCCCAGGACCCGGAGTAGAGCAGCCCGGCGGCGACGTCCACGCTGAGGCACGACACGGCGTCGAAGTGGCGCAGCCACACGGAGCTCTGCTTGCGCCGCCCGGTCTGCACGTAGTGCGACGGCCTGACGGAGCTCCTCAGAAACTCCCCGAGCCGCGGGAGCGAGCCCACGCGGTTGTGCACGGCGGGGTCCTCGGCGGACGCACGCCACACGCGGATCTTGCCGTCCTGGTGGCCCGTGTATATCCTGCCGTCCGTGGAGACCACGATGGCCTTGACGAGGCCGCTGCCGCACTTGAACCCGGCGAACTCGCGGCGGTCGCGCCACACCCGCACGTTCTGGGAGTCCGTGCCGGTGTAGAGGAGGTCCCCGGACGCGGCGAGCGAGTACACGTGCCCGTCCGCCTTCACGAGCGACCCCAGGAGCCCCGTGCCGTCCGTCGTCTCCGCGTTGACGGCGCCGGAGCCGAGTCCCGGGAGGTTCACCCACGGCGACGGCATGTACGGCGACGGGGACGCCGCGGCCGACGTGTCCGAGCTGGACATCGGCGACGGCAGCGAGGAGCACCTGTCGTCGTCATCGTCGTCCGACGACGACAACTTGGCCGCTGCCACCGCCGGGTCCGGCCGCAGGAACTGGAGCAACTTCTTGTGATTCCTCATGGTCGATCACCAGCTAGTCAGCTACCAAATCAAGAAATCCTCTGAAACTCTGGAGATCGAAGTGATCGAACTGTTGGATTGGCTGCTTGTGCTTGGCAAGAAACGAAGCAGAAATCAAGGGAGAAGGAACCGAGGAATGGTCGATCGACAGTGACAAGTAGTGGTGTTTTAGCGAAGAAGAATTTCTGGTGAGATCGATCAGTTGAGCGAGCTTGGGTATGGCCGGGGCGGGGTATATATAGAAGCGTGCGCCGGGAGGTCGTGACAGGTGGACGGCCGAGGTTTGGCGACACCATCGGCGTTGCTTCTTCCTTTTGCCGGGAGCATGTGGCCGGACGGTTAGTTTGGGACAGGTGGCGGCGCGGCAAGCCGGCGCGGTACAATGATTTCTTTTGCGCAGGTGAGTGCCTGAGTGGTGATGGTGCCCCGGCCCGCAACCGCAAATCGCACTGAGCACCACATGATGGATCGTACGGCGCGAAAATGTCAACGCGAAGCGGGTTACCAATCAATTTAATTCCGTGTGTAAATGTTTGGGGTTACAGATGCGGACCATTAAGTCATAGCAGAATTGATTGTAGCGTAAAAATGCAAGATATGTAAGAAAATTCAAACACAAATGGTCAAATAGATGGAAACACAATGAAGCCGGCTCCCAAAGATATGGAAACATATCTTGTGCAGCCAACGAACTAACAAAAACCCGACTCGGGTTGACCATCTAAAGTATTTCTAAAACATACGAGGAAGAGTTTAGACGTAGATAATACTCATATCTAACATGTCAAAAAATTGCAAATCTAATTTGTAGGTTAACGGAAGTAGACTTATGATAGTTCTGGGTTTACCCAGCTATTTTTCGATATAATATTGTAAATTTTAGAGGAGTTAAACAGATTTTTACTCTGGAACCTAATTATACTCCCTAGAATACACATTTTTCACTGGCTATTACTCAACAACAAAATAATGACTAGAGACAATCTTAAGAAAAAGAAACGTGAACCAGTCGGTGGCATGTGTCTTTGTGTAGTGAACTAGAATCTGTTGAGCATCTTTTTTTTAATTGCATAACCGATTAATTAATCTTGAAAGATATTAGAAGTTTTCTTAGCTTTCCTATTGGACTGCTCATTCTAGACATTTTAGGTGGTCAATTGGAATCCAATGCGCAATTTTGGTGGTTGCCATCCATGCTCTCATCGGCACAACGCGATCGAGTTGTCTGCTAGCAAGGTGCAGCACACACGCCGGTTTGCAGCGTAAGGCTGGCCTGAGTCAGGTCTAACATTAAGGAAACACGCATTATCCCGTTGACAGATTCGATCGAATCACTGCAAGCTTACGTAGAGCACTACAGTTAACTCGACGTTGATTCTGCACCAAGCAGCATATACTGGGGCTGATGATACAGTTAATTCAGATGGGACGTGCTAACTCGATCACTAGCCATTAATTGTGTGGAGCTTATCACCGCGATGTGTTGCAGCTCGAGTAGGCAGTGACGTTGTGTGGAAGGGAAAATCACGGCCGGTGGCTGTGAAGAGTTAGGGAATGTCACGGTGGTAGATCGGTAAGGAGATGAATATGACATGTGGGCCATTATAACCAGCCATAGTAGTAATTTAATATTTTAGTTTAATTTTTCTCCCGAAAACATGTCCAAATTTCAATTTAGACTGGGTTTCAATAGTTTATAATAAGCAAACAACGTGGATCTCGACTTGAGGTTTGATTCTATGAGTATAAGTTTTAAAATAGACTTTTCTATTACGCATACTGACTGATAAGTCGTAGGGGGCATTGAATGTGGCGTAAAATTGCACGATGTGTAAGAAAAGTCAAACACAAATGGATAGGAGATGGAAACACACAATGAGGCCGGCTTGCAAGGTAGATGCCAATTAAGGAGATCTCATCGGCAACAACGCGATCGAGCTGCCTGCTAACAATGTGACAGGTACGAGCAGCACACCGGGCTGGTTTGACTTGACCAGCTGCGCAGAAGGCTCGATCGACCGATCGAGACGAATTTTGTGACGTGCCACGCGATTGATTGGATGATTGCATTCCGGTGCTATGTCAAGAGAGTGACCTGAAAGCGGGATTAATTTCATAATGATCATGGTCAGGAAGTAATCACATGTGATAGTTGTATGCGTGGAAGAAGATGGCGCGCGTAGAAATATCGATTGATCGCGACGATTTTGTGACGTGCCGCCTAGTTGATTCAATGATTTTGGGTTCGGGTGGTATGCATTGTGCGTACTTGTGATGTCACGAGAGGGACTTGGAAAGTTCAAAGCGTGAATTATCAACTCTTAACTCTGAAAGCAACACTATCAAGCAGTAATTAACACGAATACATACGTACGTGATCGTAACATACTACTTACATTCACTTTTTGACAAATCTAAGACACTTATTTTTGGACGGAGGGAGTATGATCTACATTCACTTTTTGACAAATCTAAGACACTTATTTTTGGACGGAGGGAGTATGAAAGATGAGCAATTTAGCGAGCTCACAGCGATCGTGACACTGTAGATGAACAGTGTTGAACAGTGCCACGTGGTCTTTTTGCACAAAAGCTCCTACGTTCACCGGAAATTGCGGATCAGTCCCTACGTATATAAAACCACACCGTGACCCTAAATCCTAATCTTCCTCATTTTACCCCATCCACCTCGCTTTCCTCTCCCAGGGCGGCCGCCGTGGACGCACAGGAGCTCCGAGCCGTCACCGCGGGGAGAGGCCTACGACGACACCGCGGTTCTCCTCCAGACGCGGCCGCCTCCGTTCGCCCCCCTCCTGCTTCCCCTCCGCGACCTGCGCCCTCATGGCAGGTGGCGGAGGTTGCGGCACATGACGACAAGCACATCAGTTCCGCAGCGTGGCGGTCGGGAGCAAGAGCAAGGCAGCGCCGGTCTGGAGCGAGGGCAAGGCGGCGGCAGCCGGGGAGAAGAGGAGACGGCGCAGGCCCTTGAGGGAGGAGACGCGCACGGACGCCGCCAGGCTCCCACCGTCACGCATCGACCTCCGGCACGGTCTCCGCCTCCTACCTCGACCCTGTACGAGCCCCACCCCGTCCGCCTCCACGCCGAGATAGGCGACGAGCTTCAGCACCACGCCGCGCCGGTCGCCGCCGGGGTCAGGGACGAGCTCCTTGACGCATGGGTCAAGGTGGATCCCCACGCCGGGGGTCAGCGCTGTGAGGTAGGAGAGGAAGCTTCCCATAGTTGTTCGTCTTTGTTTAGTGGTTTGGCGTCATATGGGGCAGCATCATGCGGGGTGCTTGCTTCACAGATGGATGGAGAAATTAGCTGAATGAATGATCGGTTTTGCACGTTGTTGTACAGGCTATCGAGGAAGACTTCCGATATTTTCGACACCCAGATTCAGCAGCAGCAGAGCAAGTGGGGAAACAAGACCGGCCCTCTGCTCTCTGGGATTTCTTACTGCATAGCTTCCTGCAGCATGATATTGCTCAACAAGGTGGTTCTCTCCAGTTATAACTTTAATGCTGCCGTATCACTGAAGCTGTACCAGGTAATCATTATGTTAGTTAATGTCTTTTAGTCGAACCATTCTGAAATAACTCTGCATAGCAATTTAATTTGTAGCTCAATTCTTGCACATGCGTGTATGTGTATGACATACAATGCGCTGATCGTACCTCCTTTGGTTCAGAATCTTATATCCGTGGTCATTCTTCTGGCACTTGAGCAGTTCAGTGTAATTTCAACAGAACAACTGACATGGAAGTTGATTGAAGCATGGATTCCAGTTAATTTTATTTTTGTTGCAATGCTGGTCACTGGAATGTGCGGGTACTTTCTGCTTCAAATATATCATGCTGCTGCTCTTCTGTCTACTTTGGCCCGACTGTTGTTTGCATGATTTTCTTTTAATAGTACTGCCCTAGCTTCCTTTCTGGGAGAGGAGGAGCCAGTGATGAAGGAAGCCACTGATGAAGGAGCTGACCAAAATCGATTCCCACCTATGTATACGACATGGGCGGTGTGTCTCGGTCTCTTCTTTTCTATTCTTCATTTCACAGATATTTATTATGCATTGCGCTTGATTATTTGGTATCCAATAGTTAATGTATTAGAATTTGGTATAAAATATTTTTTATTGCAACTGGATGGTTATAAAGAATGCTGGACCTTCTTTAGGAGTTAGACATGACAATATATTTAGAGATGCTTATTAATCTGTAACAATAAGATTCATTTGTGTCATATGGTTAGTTATCTTACAGAATCCGATGGCAGCTATCAGGTGGAGAGGAACAAAAATAGAAGATGAACTGTTGTATTCATATGATGTAAAACTGAATCTTGGAGTCCTACCAGCAAGTATATGCTCAAGTTTTAGCACAGAGTGGATTTCGAGAAGTCTATTGTTCTGATCCGTGAATAAATCAGCTAACTGAATTGGGACGCATTGCTGATTTATGACATTGGATCTCAAGAGTATTTTATTGAGGTAGTTGAAGAATTTCCTTTATAAAGGGTCCTATGCGGATGTATTTTATTTTCCAGATCCCGTATTTATTTTCCAGATCCCGTATTTAAGCTTGCTATACTTTACACCCGTAATTTTGAGAACACAGCTCCATCTTTGTACAACTGTAATCCATGTGCTTTTGGTGCATTTGATGCCCGTATTACCATCTTGTGGAAATTGTTTGATAAAATTATCAAGGGGGCGCCTGAAATGTAGGGACGACCACTCTGATATCATTTTTACCATTTGCTATAGTACTATGGAGAAGGAGATACCATGTTTAACTAAAACTATGATCAGGAAGTATTTATGTGATAAAATTCACCGCAGTTTCTAACTCTAAGTAATTTTCTAGAGTTCTAATGTTGTGAGGTTGAAATGATCGATCATCAAAACTCTGAATATTGGGTTTTTGGATAACGTGTAGCGGATGGAATTAACTTAATGTCTGGGAAACATTAAACTCTCATTACAAGAAACTAGAACCTGGTTAGAACCAAGTTTAATTCTCCAGCTGTCATCTTCTGTTGTACACAGAATTTTCTGATCTCTTCCTTTCCAATTTGAATTTGACATATGCCTATGCCTGGACTTTGTAGATGCATGCCTTGCCTATCATGCTTATTTACATATTGCAATTGTTTGAGGGATGTATTGTCTAGAAATGTATTCAGTTTTCCTTCTACTACTGCATTCAGGTACTCACACAAGGCTGGGACAATATCCACTGCTTTAGAGATATCATTGGCGACAAAACCTACGAGGTAAGAAGAGATGTATGCTTTAATTGTGCAGTGTTTCCAGGTACAACAGTCTCTTTTTCTTTTTGTGAATTGCCCTTGTGCTTCCAATCAAACTTTCCAAGCGAGCACATTTAATGACTGTTAACTTACCAACCGTCATGATACATTTGTGTTAAAAATCAATATCTTTTTTATGTAATCAAGAAAGTTTATTTTACATAATTAAGTTGAGGCTATTCCTTAATGCACAATTTTGCATTATAGTAATAAGGGGAGATTCTGAAACATTGGCCATGTTATTAAGAATTATTGTTTACCCATTTTATTTTAAGGTATCTAATTTTTGTTTACCACTTAAGTTTTCCTTTTCTTTCGATGATGTATTAGGTGAGGATCTGCAAGTGTTGGCAGCTATACATGGAATTAGATTAAGCAAGGTAGTTAATTTTATGTTACCCAGTGTTTATTGTAGCTAACCCATTGTACTCATCTCACTCTAGGTATGTCCATCAGCTAAAGTGACATGCTATTTTACAGCAACATTGCAACTTATATATTTACCTCGAGCTAGCATCCCTGAATCATCCATTTAATATTTATGTTCTATTTAGAGGATCGAATTTTCTTTTGCAGCGGAATAATGCTCTTTTATTTGCATTGTCTCGGAGGCGTGCTTTCATAGTTATAGTGATTTCTGTTCTGCCATGAACCTTTTCTTCTGTTATCACTATACAAATCTTAATAATTTAGTGCTATATGTTCTGCAAGATTTGCTCCAATCACTCCATTTGTCCTCCACGTTAACCACTATTTTTTCTATTTTAGGTGGGAGCTCTTTAGTAGTTGATTTGAAGTTGATTTTGGGCCTTTGGCCTTCTTTCGGTGGTGCATATGGTATTGTCGGCAAAAATTCTCACCAAGGACGCGGCGTGCCGCCGTACCAAATTCAACTAGTTATACTCAATTAGCGGGATTAATTCCACAATGATCACGTACTATCAACGGGGTCGATCCATGCATGGATTTCGCTACCTTTCGATCGAGCGGCCGGCCGAATTTCGCTATATTTGGAGTGGAAGCTTGATTAGCGCCCGTTAAATCAAGGAGCATGCAAGTGCGGGCGTGGACCAAGTGATTCCATGCTGCTTACAACAGCACACGGTGGGTGAGAGCGTACGATGCGTAGGGTATTTTTTGACAAATATGGCACTTTCGAGCAACTAAATATATATATATGTCCTCTTTTCAAAACTATTTTCAAATCTGTCATCTCGAGATTGGCGCCAATAAGGATGGAGCCGAACTTGTTCACTTTGGTGCCATCCTCTTTTGTCGTCGAAAGTCTCATAATTTTCCTAAGGACTTAAATTTTTTAAAACATGAACAAGGTCGGCTCCATCCTCACTGAAGCCGAACTCGGGTGCCAGATTTTGAAATAGTTTGACATAGAGGTCAAAACTGAAATTAGTTTTGCTAAGATGCCATATTTAGAAGAAGAAAAAAACGTGCGTAGGCAAGGCTGATCCAACCCGACCAGCATGCTACTGATTCCCTCGCGCTTTTCTGATCTACAAAATCATCTTCTCTCATTTTCGAACTTGGGGATCTAGTCGTGCTACCTAGTGCTAGTAGTAGGAGCAAAAGAAACCGGTGGCACTCCGCCACGTGCCCCAACCAGGACCGCCATGTGCCGGCGCGGCGAAAAGGCAGGCGGTTGCTCCGTCGTATCAAACCGCACACAAACACTGATGAAGCAGACAAGTGCGTCCTATGATGATCGATGTGCGTGTCTCCTCATCTACCTATCGATAGCCTAACTCACTGGATACGCGACTCCGCCGATGTGAAACGACGACGTACGGATCCATCCATCGACCCAGCACCAACCAAACCACAACCACGTATTGACACGTCGCCCGCGCCGACGACGTGACCGGCCAGCCAACACCCAGCTGTTAGAGTATATTACTACTAGATTTGACAGTTTTAGGATTGTAGTCAAAGTCTATCTCTACTAGATTTCGTAGTCTCCAAGTCTTTGTACCACTTTATATACATAATCAATACAATACAATCAATATTCCGCAATCTTTCATGGTATCAGAGCAATCCGCTTTGCAGCCTAGGGTTTAGCCACCAAACGCTATCTCGCCGGGGCGCGCCAATAGTAGATTAGATCTTCGTGCGTCGAAATTTTCTCGCTGGCCACTTGACCGGCGTTTCTTCTTCTTTCGCCGACCATAGATCGGATTGTGTCGCCCGCCGCCTGCCGTCCTCGTGCGCCTCTACTCCAACACGTCGTCGACTCATCTCCGGCAGCTCCACGTCGCCACCACGCCGGATCGACTTCGACAACATCAACCGGGACAAGTTCGTCCCCAAGTACGCGCCTCGCCGTCAACACAGGGTTGCACCAACAACACCCGTGGTCATCATCGCCGACAATTTTCTACATGAAGAACGTCCCCGACAACTTCTACCCCTGCATCGCCGACAACTATCAACACCAACAACCGTCTTCGACAACCACCACACCGTCTTCGTCCACCGCGACCGAGCCGCCAGAGTTGCAGTCTATTTTATTTTACACAATTTTTTTTCCAACCTTTTCGTCTACTCCGGCAACCAACGGCGGAAAATCTGCGCTACGCACCGACCGAATTCGGAGATCTTCTCTGCTTCTTCATCCGGCTCTTGCTCGCAAGGTTCATGGTGGTCCCTGTCTTCGCATGTCCGGCACTGCCAACGCCGGCCCGTGCTTTCGTCCCCGACACGCTCCCAAGCCTGGCAAGCTCGGCAAGGCGTGCCGCCTATCTCGACTACATCAACTCCAAAAAAACGTCTACCTCAACTTCTCCAACAACGGCAACATGGACCACGACTACAACACCCACAACTCGGCTACATCGACATCGGCATCAAGGGCTATCACCTCGGCTCCCTCTCCAGTTCACGACTTCAGATTGTGCTCCAGTCAGACCGTCCGCAACGCTCCAGCTGTTCGCGTCACTACCAATCCGACCGCGGGGGGTGTTAGAGTATATTACGGTTTAGGGTTTAAAGAGTTGTAATCCTAGTCTATCTCTGCTAATCAATCTAGTATCAATACAATACAATCAATCTTTCACCAGCCTCGATCCTTTGTTCCTTCATCAGCAGTTTCAGGTTTCTGGACGTCCCGGGGCTTTTCCTGCCGAATTTGCTTCCGCTGTGCATATGGAAATTAATTAAGCTGATCGGTGCTGTGCCGTGCCGTGCGGCCGCGGTCAGTCCACCACCATGGGATGGCCTCTGAGCCTGAGGATAACATGCACGTCGTGGCAGCCAAGGGCAGCAGAGCCGCGCGCATCGGAGTAGTAGCGTGGAGGCGAGGTCGTTGCCTCGGATCGAGAGATCCTCACCGCACGCCACCTATAGCTTGCTGCTATGTTTGGACTTTGGACACGTCGATCGCCCGCCCCCACGACGTGTACACCAACGAGCTTGCCTGTGGAGTCAACTATATATACTGTGACGCAATTAGCTAGTACGCGATTAGGAGGATGGTGAGCCTACCGCTCGATCGATCGGACGCCTCCTTGTTAATTATCGGGAGACAAAGAACAAAGCTGACAGGCCACATGATGTTGCTAATTAAGCTGTCCATAACTAGCGAGTGCGTACGTCCACGTCGCCCGCAAACAAAATCTAAGTGTTTGACTTTATAATAATATTAATTACTAGCAGTATCGTGATGATATGCGACGTAAAAACAAGTAGAGTCCACGCAACTCGTCTCCCTTTTGGGCCGGACAAGCTAGCAATCACAAGGTACCCGCGACATGTGTATGGGTGGGTATCATGTTAAACATATATAGAGCAGACCTGATATGCTGAGCTTGCGAACGAGCTAGTCGAATTCCAGCCAGTTACACTAGCTAGGCTCAGCTCGGCTCATACTAGAACTCGAGCGAGATCAGACCGTGTCGACTTAAATTAAGCTCGAGCTGTATAATTTAGCTCACATTCAACTTGTAACAATCATGAGGTGATCCTTCTAATGTTTGTTTCGATATTCCTTGCATATGAAAAGAGAAATTAAAATCCCTTCCACAATTAAGCTTACATATATGAAGAATTAAATCTTATCCACTCTAGAAGAATGCATCCGATCTTCATCTTATAAGTTAATTATTATCCAATTTATTTTTAATATATACCACAATTGATATACTTAACAACATTCTTTTGAGCTCGCTCATACTCGTCTCATTATTTTTTGAGACTATCTCGAGTCAAGCTTAAAAACAAGTCAATCTTGAGCAGCTCGCGAGATTCGAGCTTTTCTTGCAGCTTTGGAGTCATGAAGCGAAAAAAGAAGGAGAGGCTTTCAATGTGTGCATGGTGACTTTGTCCATCTTGATAATCAGTGATCCTCTACTCTTTCATAGATATTGCGTGAGTGCATGTCGCCAAATTGTACCGTGTGTTTCTAAAAACAACATGTCTAGGTTTAAGAATATAAATACATAAATTTGGCACATTTAATATTCTTGTAATGCGTAATAATATATATGTGATGTTCTGTTTGTACATGAATTTATGTCTTAAAGGACTTATGACGTTAATATGTTGAACTGAGGATGGTTGGTTGTTCGCGTGATGTCTTGAAAAGAGAATTGCAGATGAATCACCAATTACTAGGCAATAAAATAAGTCGAAGCGTACACCAATGGTATGCACAGACTATGTGCACCAGGTTATGTAGAGGCCGACGCATTAGACTACTCATAGTGTATCTTCGGCCGCAAAGTTCCAACCACACCAGGAACCAACTATATAATATTATTATGCATTACAAGAATGCTTGCGATCAGAAGTGGAGCAAAGATCCAACCACACCAGGCACCAACTATATAATATGCACCAGGTTATGTAGAGGCCGACGCATTAGACTACTCATAGACTAGTATATATGCTTGCGATCAGAAGTGGAGCAAAGATCCAACCACACCAGGAACCAACTATATAATATGCATTGCAATTGGGCTAAATCACATACCAATATCACTATTTTGTAAAATAGACTGCTATGTGGAGCTCGGGCTCCAAATGCAATTTTAGGAGCATAGTATTCATAGGGTTAATTCAGCTCTAGAGACCTTAGCACGTTAGTCGACACGTGACGTGCGACATCAAAGACACAATCGCGAGATGCAACTGGTACTTGAATGAGTTACTGCCGAGTTGAAAAACGCAGTACATGTCATAGTTCCATGCATGTGTGGGGGGAAATGAATGATGATCACATGCTTCGTTTGGATGTTTGCATTGTGAGGCTTGACATTGTATTGGCTTGAATGTCAATATCCCAAGATGTTGATATTGAGGTTGAATGTCAATATTTCTGTTTGGATGTTTAGATATTCAAAACATAAATTTGATATTGAGCTCGAATACCAAATGTTGTTTGGATGGTCAAAGTGTTGAATTGCAATGGTATGAGAGTATGATGATTGTTTTTGTTTACTACATGTTTGAAAATGTTTTCTGTAAAACATGTGAATATATTTAAACAGTTACATCACATGACAATAAAAGAAGAAGAAAATATTATGCGAATGTCCTATACCTAAGCTATCCAAACACCTAGAATTGGGGATATTCGGGGCTGGACAGTGCGAATGTCCAATACGGCTCCGAATGCAAACATCCAAACGAACTGTAATTGATATTGGATACGTAGTCACGTACGTACATACTGTTGCTGTCACGTGAGTGACTTGATTCCGACGAGATCAATGAACTACTAGATCGAATACAGCAAGTATGTTTGTTGCACCAAATAATTAATTTCAATGCTTCTAGAAGTTCTCACTAATTAAACAAGCACTTGACAGATTCGAATCACTGCACGCGAGTTGGTTCTACACCAAGTACTGTATATGCTAACGCTGATGACACAGTTAATCCAGATGGGACGTGTTAAGTGTTAACTTAATCGCTAGCTAGCTAACTATTGTGTGGAGTTGGAAAACATGTGATTGTTGTGTGCGTGGAAGAAGATGGCGCAGAATGCTCGATCGACCAATCGACACTACAGGAAAGCCACAAGACGCCGACGGCCTGATTATACGCCGACGGCCCAAGGCGAGATCGGGGAGCCACGAACGCGGCCGTCGGCGTAGCGAACCCCGTCGGCGTAGCCCGACATAGGCCGACGGCTGCCGTCGGCGTACAAAGGGCCGTCGGCGTATAACGCCATTCTTGACGGTGCTCAAACGGGAGGCCTTTTGCTGCCCTGAGACGCCGACGGCTACCGTCGGCGTATAAAAGGCCGTCGGCGTATAATTGTTTTTTTCAACTAATTATAAATTAATTTAGATTTATTTATTTCTCTATATAATATTTAATGTAGGTATAATTTATATATAAATTGGATCTATAATATTTAATGTAGGTATAATTTATATATATATTGGATCTAACATTTCCCTCCCAATTACGGTATCCCACCCGCATAAAATAACGGTTTGAGTCTTCCGGAACCCGACCCTACAACATATACATGTAAAATAAATAAAAACAACACATGTAATATACACCTACAACATAAATGTTAAATATATGGCTCAATTTATCCTGCCCCGTGGTGTGACCGGCTTCACGAGCATCACTATTTCCTTAGCGAGTTTTTGGGCATATAGTTGGAAACTCCCACATCGAGCGAACGGGGGGAATCTTCGCAAGATTTGGGGTATATGTGTGTTTTTATTTCAACTATGGCCTAACCTAACACAACCAAGCAAAAAAGTCCACTGGCCTACCCCCTTTCGACGCACGTCTATGGGGGTAGACGAAAACGTTAGGGTTTTTCCTGCGGATTCAGGGTTTTGCCGAAGCGGTGCCCCGAAGCGTCGGAACCCCACCCAAACCTAGGTTGTGCCATACCATATGTATACAAGTGTGGTGTGTTGTAAATGTCCGGTATCCTACTCCGGGGTGTGACCGGCTTCACCGGCTTCACTTTCTCTCTACTGAGTTCCTGCACTTAGAGGTGAAAACTCCCCTTTCGGGCGAACCGGAAGGAATCTTGTGTTGATTTGGGGTAGACTTTGGTTTCTCATGTTTCTATGGCCTAACCTAACACAACCAAGCAGAAAGGTCCACTGGCCTACCCCCTTTCGACGCACGTCTATGGGGGTAGACGAAAACGTTAGGGTTTTTCCAGCGGATTCAGAGTTTCGCCGAAGCGGGGCCCCGGAGCGTCGGAACCCCACCCAAACCTAGGTTGTGCCATACCATATGTATACAAGTGTGTTGTGTGTTGTAAATGTGCAATATCCTACTCCGGGGTGTGACCGGCTTCACTTTCTCTCTAGTGAGTTCCTGCACTTAGAGGTGAAAACTCCCCTTTCGGGCGAACCGGATGGAATCTTGTGTTGATTTCGGGTAGACTTTGGTTTCTCACCTTCCATGGCCTAACCTAACACAACCAAGCAAAAAAGTCCACTAGCCTACCCCCTTTCGACGCACGTATATGGGGGTAGACGAAAACGTTAGGGTTTTTCCTGCGGCTTCAGGGTTTCGCCGAAGCGGGGCCCCGGAGCGTCGGAACCCCACCCAAACCTAGGTTGTGCCATACCATATGTATACAAGTGTGTTGTGTGTTGTAGATGTGCAATATCCTACTCCGGGGTGTGACCGGCTTCACCGGCTTCACTTTCTCTCTAGTGAGTTCCTGCACTTAGAGGTGAAAACTCCCCTTTCGGGCGAACCAGAAGGAATCTTGTGTTGATTTGGGGTAGATGATACGTCTCAAACGTATCTATAATTTTTGATGTTCCATGCTAATATTATATCAATTGCTACATGTTTTATATACACTTTATATCATTTTTATACATTTTCTGGGACTAACCTATTAACAAGATGCCACAGTGCCAGTTCCTGTTTTCTGCTGTTTTTGTATTCCAGAAAAGCTAGTCAGGAAATATTCTCGGAATTGGACGAAAATTTACGGAGGCCCCTATTTTATCAAGATACACCTGGAGTCCGAAGGGAGACGAAGTGGAGCCACGAGGGCCCCATACGTGGGCTCGGCGCGGCCAAGGATCTCCCGGCGCCCTAGGGTGGTGTCGTCACCTCGTGCACCGCCTCGCGACGCCCTTTGGCCTATATATTGCTCCTACCCCGAAAACCCTAAGAGGATCGACGATTTCTCCAGAAGAGTTCCGTAGCTCCACCGCCACCAAAAACCCTAATTCGGGGGACAGAAGTCTCTGTTTCGGCACCTTGCCGGGACGGGGAATTGCCCCCAGAGCCATCTCCATCGACTCCACCGCCATCTTCATCGCCGTTGCTGCCTCCCATGATGAGGAGGGAGTAGTTCTCCCTCGGGGCTGAGGGCTCTACTGGTAGCTATGTGGTTTATCTCTCTCTCCCATGGTGTGATCTTTATGTGATCATGAGCTTTATAATCTAGTTGAATCCATAGATGTACTCTTCCTTATCTTATATGCTACTCAAGTGGTTTTATTAATGTAATCTCCAGAGTCACCTTTGTCCCACGGTGCGAAGTTGACAGTGTGCGCCCCGTGTGTGGCTCTTAGGCTAAAGATAACAGGAATACTTATCATGAGTTATTATTTGCGTTGGATGTCTCTATGAAATTGCGTTGTTTGTCTAGTACTATTTAGGGCGCTCAAGTTGACAGTGTGGGGTTCCCTAGATGTGGAATGCGACTTTAATGTGTGCTGTTATAGCCCTACGCAGTGGATTAGTGTTCGTTATCCAACGAGAGAATAACTCAGAGTAGCATAGTGAAGAGGAAATATCTATGTATTCAATTATATTATTATTGTTGAGAGTGCCCACTAGTGAAAATATGATCCCTATGCCTTATTTGCAAGCATTGAAACACCGTTTACAACCAGTTCTGCTACATGTTTGCTTGCTGCCATTTTTATTTCAGATTGCAATTACCACTTATAATCATCCATATTACTTGTATTTTAATATCTCTTCGCCGAACTAGTGCACCTATACACCTGACAAGTGTATTGGGTGTGTTGGGGACACAAGAGACTTCTTGTATCTTAGTTGCAGGGTTGCTTGAGAGGGATATCTTTGACCTCTACCTCCCTGAGTTCGATAAACCTTGGGTGATTCACTTAAGGGAAACTTGCTGCTGTTCTACAAACCTCTGCACTTGGAGGCCCTACACTGTCTACAAGAATAGAAGCGTGCGTAGACATCAAGCTATTTTCTGGCGCCGTTGCCGGGGAGGTAAGGTAAAACGTACTCACATCCTCCAGCAACTTAGCTATTTTCTAGCACTGTTGCTGACGTGTGAGTGCTCGAAGGTATTTCCTTTAGATTCTGCAATTATATCTTTTTGTTTCTTGTTTTTATTTCACTAGTTAGGCTTAATGGAAAACAACAAAAAATTAGAGAGCTCTATAAAATTTATCTTGAGTTAGGACATGACTGTTTTGAAGAGAAAATTAAAAAACCTATGGAAAATTATTTGCATGATGGTAGCAATGTTATTACTATAAATTCTTTGAACACCATTATTGCTAATGCTATGGAAGAATTTAAGCTTGGGGAGGTCGGTTTTGATGAAAATGATCTTTTAGTTCCCCGGTTTTGGAGGAGAAAATTTGCTTTGATGATACTTTGCCTCCAATATATGATGTTTATAATGATTGTGATAGTTTCACTCCACCTACTATTGAGGATAAAATTCATTATGATTATTCTATGCCTCCAATTTATGATGATTACAATGATGGATGTCATACTTTTATTCCCACTATTACTAATGAAACTGATTATGCTTGTGTGGAGAGTAATGATACTTTTATGCATGTGGATCATGATAAGAATGCTTTATGTGATAGCTATATTGTTGAGTTTATTCGTGATGCCACTGAAAATTATTTTGAGAGAGGAAAGTATGGTTATAGAAATCTTCATGTTACTAAATTTCTTCTCTTTATGATGAAGGTTTTGAGCTTTCTCTTGATTTGCTTTTATTTGCTGGGTACTTTAAGACCTACTGGTCCTTATGAGAGAGGGAGACACGGTTTCATATATCTCAATAATATTAAGTCTTCTCTCTTTATGTTGAAATCTTTGAAGTTCCACTTGTTTTGCCTTCCTATGCTAGTCACTTTGTGCTTTATTGATTTATTTTCTTACAAGATTCCTTTGCATAGGAAGTGGGTTAGACTTAAATGTGTTTGATATTTGCTTCTCGATGCTCTTTCATATTCAACTCTTATACATATGAGAGCATCATCAAAATTATCATGCCTAGCTAAAAGGCTTTAAAGAAAAGCGCTTGTGGGAGACAACCCATTATTTTTATTTTCTGCTATTTTTATTTATTTTTAGTCAAGGTGCTGTTTACTTCTGTAACATTGCCTTTGTATCTTTATTTTCTTGCATTGTTGTGCCAAGTAAGGCCTCTAATAGGAAGATGATGCTAGATTTGGATTTCTGCGCAGGAACAGATTTCTGCTGTTCACCGTTTTGCTTCTGTAAAATCACAGAAAAATTATTTAAATCTGAATTTTTTTGTGCGTGATCCTCAGATATGTATGCATCTTTCGTTAGTTCAAAGTTTTTCGATCTGAGCGTCGTAAGTGCCTCGAAAAAATTCGTCTTTGCGGACTGTTCTGTTATAGACAGATTATGCCTTTTTTATTTTGCATTCTCTCTTTTACTAGTGTTGAGTGAAATTCTTTTTTGGGTGGAAGAGCTTCACATAACATCAGTGGCAGTAGCTAATGTTTAAAGTAACAAGTCATATTGCGTCTTTATAGAACATGTGAGTTTTTGATTGTGCACTAACCCTCTAATGAGATTTGCTTTGAGTTTGGTGTGACGGAAGTTTTCAAGGATCAAGAGGGAAGAGTGATATAATAGGATGGAGAAGAGTGAAGAGCTCAAGCTTGGGGAGGCTCCCAAGGATATCCCCAGCATATTTCAAGAAGACTCAAGCGTCTAAGCTTGGGGATGCCCAAGGCAGCCCAAGGCATCCCCTTCTTCATCGGCAAAATTATCAGGTCATCTCTAGTGAAACTATATTTTAATTCTTTCACATCATATGTGCTTTTCTTGGAACGTCTGTGTGCTTTTATTTTCAGTATTGTACTTTTATTTTCAATAAAGTTTCACTGGACCCTAACATTCTTGATTGGGAGAGAGACACGCTCCGCTTTTTCATGAGAATACTGCTATTCTTCACTTATATTTGTTGAGTATTCATATCTAGCGATGTTCAGCTTTTAGCTCTTGTTTTCATGTATCTCTTGTCAGAGCTATTAGCTTTCTTTTGTAGAAAGTACTCTCTTGCTTCACTTATATCTGTTTGGAGAGTTGTTGAAATGAATTGATTGGTGTTTGGTTGGTTCAGAAAATGTTGCATGTGGTAATTGGTATAAGGAAAAACTTGCATAATCTTGTAGATCACTAACTTGGATAACTTGATGCTTGTCAATTGTTTTGAGTTAACAAGTAGATCATGATTAAATTTGTGTATCACATGAGTTAAGCCTATTAGTGAAGAACTACCGTAAAGCTTGTTGAAAGTTTGGTTTGCATCGGTGGTATCTCTAAGGTCTAGATATTTTCTAATAACAGGGTTTGGTTAACAAGGAAGACGGTATGAAGTCTTATAACGTTTGCAATATGTTTGTCATATAAAACTTGGTGTACGGGTTGATATTCTTGTTTGCTTTCATAAACCTTGGTAGCCTAAACTCTGTACTGAGAGGGAATGCTTCTCGTGCATCCAAATCCTTGAGCCAAAATCCATGCCATTTGTGTCCACCATAACTACTATATGTGGTATTTCCTTGCCACTCCAAGTAAATTTTTCATGTGCTACCTTTAAATTATTTAAAATGTTATTATTCCCTTTTGTTTCAATGTTTACTAGCTCATGAGAAATTAGTGTGGTTATTATTTATTCTAGTTGTCAAATGGACTTTTACACCTAGACTAGCGGCATATACATCCGCTTATCCTCTAATTTTGCAAAAAGAGCTGGCAACGGGGTGCCCAGTCCCAATTAATTACAACTTTAACCACTAACTCTCTTCACACTTTTGCCCTGATTCATCAGTAAGCAATGACAAACAGTGAAATACCTGTGTGTAAACCAAAGAGAAAGAGGGATGATCTGCCTTATTGGTAGAAATAACGTCCTTCATGGGAGCCGCTCTTAAAAGTCCGTTTGACAGGTAGAATACTGTTCTCACCCACTGATACGTCTCAAACGTATCTATAATTTTTGATGTTCCATGCTTGTTTTATACCAATTGCTACATGTTTTGCATCTACTTTATATCACTTTTATACATTTTTTGGGACTAACCTATTAACAAGATGCCGAAGTGCCAGTTCCTGTTTTCTGCTGTTTTTGTATTCCAGAAAAGCTAGTCTGGAAATATTCTCGGAATTGGACGAAACTACACGGGGTGCCTATTTTTCCAGAACACGCCTGACGGAGCGAAGGAGCAGCAGAGGAGGGCCACCAGGAGGCCACACGCACCTAGGGCGCGGGCCCCCCTCTGCCGCGCCCTAGGGTGGTGTGGGCCCCTCGGGGGTCCGCAGCCGCCGCCCTTTCGCCTACTTATTCCCCCCGACGCGAAAACCCTAAGTACCTGAGCAAATATCCACGAAAAGTTCCAGAGACGCCGCCGTCGTCAACCCTAGCTCGGGAGGGTTCAGAACCTCTTCCCGGCACCCTGCCGGAGAGGGGAATCGTCACCGGAGGCTTCTACATCGCCATGCCTGCCTCCGGAGTGATGCGTGAGTAGTTCATCCTTGGACTACGGGTCCATAGCAGTAGCTAGATGGTTGTCTCTCCACTTTGTGCCATCATGTTTAGATCTTGTGAGCTGCCCTACATGATCAAGATCATATTATTGTAATGCTACATGTTGTGTTTGCTGGGATCCGATGAATATTGAATATTATGTCAAGTTGATTATCAATCTATCTATATGTTATTTAAGATCTTGCATGCTTTCCGTTACTCGTAGATGCTTTGGCCAAGTAGATGCTTGTAACTCCAAGAGAGAGTATTTATGCTAGATAGTGGGTTCATGTCTCCGTTTAACCTGGGACAGTGACAGAAAGTTCTAAGGTTGTGGATGTGCTGTTGCCACTAGGGATAACCTAACGATGCTATGTCCACGGGCATATGTGTTTGTTTACATTACGCACTTTACTTAATGCAATTATCCGTTGCTTGCAACTTAATACCAACGGGGGACTCGGATGACAACCCGGCGGTGGATTATTAGTCATAGATGCTGTTGGATAACGGTCTATGTATTATGTCGTAATGCCCAATTAAATATCATAGTAGTCAACATGTCATGTATATGCATTGTCATGCGCTCACTATTCGTCAATTGCCCAGCTGTAATTTGTTCACCCAACATGTTAGTTATCTTTTATGGAGAGACACCACTAGTGAACTGTGGACCCCGGTCCATTCTTTTACACTGATTAAACAACCACAAACTGCAAACTGTTCCTTTTTCATTCTCTGCAATTTAATACTCATTTTCCACACCATACGTTTAATCCTTTGTTTTCAGCAAGCCAGTGAGATTGACAACCTCACTGTTTCGTTGGGGCAAAGTAGTTTGATTGTGTTGTGTGCAGATTCCACGTCAACAGTCCAGACTCCCTGCGACAGCTATTTTTCTGGCGCCGTTGACAACCTTCTGAAGAGTTGCTGCTCCTACTGGTTCGATAACCTTGGTTTCTTTCTGAGGGAAAACTTGCTGCTGACTACATCATACCTTCCTCTTGGGGTCTCCCAACGAACGTGTGTTTCACGTCATCAAGCTATTTTTCTGGCGCCGTTGCCGGGGAGACAGCAGTCTTCTGCAAGGGGAGTTTCACGCTTCCAATCTCTTTACTTTGTTTTTGTCTTGCTTAGTTTATTTTATTTTATCTTGTTTGCTTTCAATTATCAAAAACACAAAAAAATTAGTTACTTGCATCTAGTTTACTTTCAAGTTATTTTCTGTACTGTTTTTATTTCTGCTAAAATGAGTACTCCTGAGAACACTAAGTTGTGTGATTTCACTAGCACGAACAACAATGATTTCATATGCACACCTATTGCTCCACCTGCTGCTTCAGCAGAATTTTATGAAATTAAACCTGCACTTTTAAATCTTGTTATGAAAGAGCAATTTTCTGGTGTTAGTACTGATGATGCTGCTGTTCACCTTAATAACTTTGTTGAACTTTGTGAAATGCAAAAGCTCAAGGAAGTAGATGGTGATATTATTAAACTGAAACTTTTTCCTTTCTCCTTGAGAGGACGTGCTAAAGAATGGTTGCTATCTTTGCCTAGAAATAGTATTGATTCATGGACTAAATGCAAAGATGCTTTTATTGGAAAATATTATCCTCCTGCTAAGATTATTTCTTTGAGAAGTAGCATAATGAATTTTAAGCAATTTGATAATGAACATGTTGCTCAAGCATGGGAGAGAATGAAATCATTGGTTAAAAATTGTCCCACTCATGGACTGACTACTTGGATGATCATCCAAACCTTCTATGCAGGATTAAATTTTTCTTCGAGGAATTTATTGGATTCGGCCGCTGGAGGTACCTTTATGTCCATCACTTTGGGTGCTGCAACAAAGCTTCTTGATGATATGATGATTAATTATTCTGAGTGGCACACCGAGAGAGCTCCAACAGGTAAGAAGGTAAATTCTGTTGAGGAAACCTCCTCCTTGAGTGCCAAAATTGATACTATTATGTCTATGCTTGCAAATGGTCAAACACATGTTGATCCAAATAATGTTCCTTTAGCTTCTTTGGTTGCTCAAGAAGAGCATGTTGATGTGAACTTCATTAAAAATAATAATTTCAACAACAATGCTTATAGGAATAATTTTGGTAATAGCAATTATAGGCCCTATCCTTCTAATAGTGGCAATGGTTATGGAAATTCCTATAGTAACTCCTACAATAATAATAAGAGTGTACCCTCTGATCTTGAAGTTATGCTTAAGGATTTTATTAGTACACAAACTGCTTTCAATAAAACTGTTGAGGAGAAATTTGGGAAAATTGATGTGCTTTCCTCTAAAGTTGATAGTCTTGCTCTTGATGTTGACTTATTGAAACTAAAGAACATGCCTCATGATGTTAAAGAGAGCAAAACTCTCAATGCTATACAAGTTAAAATTGATAACAATGTGAGGATGTTAGCTGAATTGCATGCTAGATGGGAAAGAGAGGATGAAATTGCTAGAAAGAATAATATTGCTAGAGTTTATACTATTACTACTTCTGAAAATGCTTCAAACTCAAGTGTTAACAAACCTCCTACCATTAATGGCAAGATAGTTGGTGTTGGTAATGTTTCCACTTCTATTGCAAAATGTCCTAAATTGCCTGATAACTCTGAAACTGTCCTTGATAAAGATGCTGAAATTTCTAGCAATAAGGAAGAGAATAATCCATTACTTTTGATGATAATGACTTTGATTTTGATGGTTGCAATATTTCTGAAGTAATTAAGTTCTTGCAAAAGCTAGCTAGAAGTCCTAATGCTAGTGCTATAAACATGGCTTTTACTAAACATATTACTAATGCTCTCATGCAAGTTAGGGAAGAGAAATTAAAACATGAAGCTTCTATCCCTAGGAAGTTAGAAGATGGTTGGGAGCCCATCATTAAATTGAAATTGAATGACTTTGATTGCAATGCTTTGTGTGACCTTGGTGCTAGTATTTCTGTTATGCCTAAAAGATTATATGATATGCTTGATTTAGCACCTTTGGAAAATTGTTACTTGGATGTTCACCTTGTTGATTCTACTATTAAAAAACCTTTGGGAAGAATTGATGATGTTCTTATCATGGTTAACAACAATTATGTCCCCGTTGATTTTATTGTCTTGGATATTGAGTGCAATCCATCATGCCCTATTGTGCTGGGAAGACCTTTTCTTAGGACTGTAGGTGCTATTATTGATATGAAAGAAGGGAATATAAAATATCAATTTCCTCTCAAGAAAGGTATGGAACACTTTCCTAGGAAGAAGATTAAGCCACCTTATGATTCTATTGTTCGAACAAAACAATGTTGATGCTTCTTCACTTGGTAATACTTGATGCATGCTTTGTGCCTAGCTAAAAGGCGTTAAAGAAAAGCGCTTATGGGAGGCAACCCATTTTATTTTTCTGCAATTTTTCTTTTATTGAGTCAAGGAGTTTGTTTACTTCTGTAGCAACTCCTTTGTATCTTTATTTTCTCGCATTGTTGTGCCAAGAGTAGCCTCTAATGATAAGATGATGCTTAATTTTGATTGCTGCGCAGAAACAGATTTTTGCTGTTCACTGTACGAAATTCCTAAAATCACCAGATTGTTAATTAAATCTGAAATTTTTGTGCGTAATCTTTATGAATGTCTGAAACTTTCATTAGTTCAGAGTTTCTCGATCTGAGCGTCGTAAGTGCCTCGAAAAAATTCGTCTTTGCGGACTGTTCTGTTTTAGACAGATTATGCCTTTTTATTTTGCATTCTCTCTTTTACTAGTGTTGAGTGAAATTCTTTTTTGGGTGGAAGAGCTTCACATAACATCAGTGGCTGTAGCTAATGTTTAAAGTAACAAATCATATTGCGTCTTTATAGAACATGTGAATTTTTGATTATGCACTAACCCTCTAATGAGATCTACTTTGAGTTTGGTGTGACGGAAGTTTTCAAGGGTCAAGAGAGAAGGATGATATAATAGGATCAAGAAGAGTGAAGAGCTTAAGCTTGGGGAGGCTCCCATGGATCTCCCCAGCATATTTCAAGAAGACTCAAGCGTCTAAGCTTGGGGATGCCCAAGGCATCCCCTTCTTCATCGTCAAAATTATCAGGTCATCTCTAGTGAAACTATATTTTAATTCTTTCACATCATATGTGCTTTTCTTGGAGCGTCTGTGTGCTTTTATTTTCAGTATTGCACTTTTATTTTCAATAAAGCTTGACTGGACCCTAGCATTCTTGATTGGGAGAGAGACACGCTCCGCTTTTTCATGAGAATACTCCTATTCTTCACTTATATTTGTTGAGTATTCATATCTAGCGCTGTTCAGCTTTTAGCTCTTGTTTTCATGTATCTCTTGTCAGAGCTATTAGCTTTCTTTTGTAGAAAGTACTCTCTTGCTTCACTTATATTTGTTTGGAGAGTTGATGAAATAAATTGATTGGTGTTTGGTTGGTTCAGAAAATGTTGCATGTGGTAATTGGTATAAGGAAAAACTTGCTTAATCTTGTAGATCACTAAAATGGATAACTTGATGCTTGTCAATTGTTTTGAGTTAACAAGTAGATCATGATTAAATTGTGCATCACATGAGTTAAGCCTATTAGTGAAGAACTACCGTAAAGCTTGTTGAAAATTTGGTTTGCATCGGTGGTACCTCTAAGGTCTAGATATTTTCTAATAACAGGGTTTGGTTAACAAGGAAGACGGTATGAAGTCTTATAACGTTTGCAATATGTTTGTCATATAAAACTTGGTGTACGGGTTGATATTCTTGTTTGCTTACATAACCTTGCTAGCCTAAACTCTGTACTGAGAGGGAATGCTTCTCGTGCATCCAAATCCTTGAGCCAAAATCCATGCCATTTGTGTCCACCATAACTACCTATATGTGGTATTTCCTTGCCACTCCAAGTAAATTTTTCATGTGCTACCTTTAAATTATTCAAAATGTTATTATTCCCTTTTTGTGTCAATGTTTACTAGCTCATGAGGAATTAGTGTGGTTATTCTTTATTCTATTTGTCGAGTGGACTTTTACACCTGGACTAGTGGCATATACATCCGCTTATCCAATAACTTGCAAAAAGAGCTGGCAACGGGGTGCCCAGTCCCAATTAATTACAACTTTAACCAATTAATTCTCTTCACACTTTTGCCCTGATTCATCAGTAAGCAATGACAAACAGTGAAATACCTGAATGTGTGTAAACCAAAGAGAAAGAGGGATGATCTGCCTTGCTGGTAGAAATAACGTCCTTCATGGGAGCCGCTCTTAAAAGTCCGTTCGACAGGTAGAATACTGTTCTCACCCGCTACCATTCGTTGACAATTAACAAACACCTCTCAAAAATAGATACTCCTCCATGGTATGTGATTGATGGAAGGCACCCGAGGATTCGGTTAGCCATGGCTTGTGTTAGCAAGGTTGGGAGGAGTATCAAATATTTTATGCAATCTCTATATGCTTTCAAAAACCTAAAAGCTCTAGCACATGATTTAATCCCTGCTTCCCTCTGCGAAGGGCCTTTCTTTTACTTTTATGTTGAGTCAGTTTTCCTATTCTTTCTGTCTTCCACAAGCAAACACTAGTGTCAACTTTGTTACAACATGCGTTATATGCAATGTATTGGACTTGTTATACTACTTTGTGTTGACAATATCCATGAGATAAATATGTTGAAAGTTGAAGCAAATGCTGAAACTAAATTCTTCCTTTGTGTTGATTAAATACCTTTTGTTAGAAACTATTGCTTTATGAGTTAACACTTATGCAAAACTGTTTGATGCTTGTCTCGAAAGTACTATTCATGAAAACGTTTAGCTTGTGTGATTCATTGTTTACTCATTATCTATTTGGTAGCAAATTATAGACCATTGACTTGGATCACTTCATTCATTTACATGTGCCTTGCAATATTATATGATCAAGATTATGATGTAGCATGTCACCTCAAAAATTATTTGTTTTTATCGTTTACCTACTCGAGGACGAGTAGGAACTAAGCTTGGGGATGCTGATACGTCTCAAACGTATCTATAATTTTTGATGTTCCATGCAATATTATATCAATTGCTACATGTTTTATATACACTTTATATCATTTTTATACATTTTCTGGGACTAACCATTAACAAGAAATAACGTCCTTCATGGGAGCCGCTCTTAAAAGTCCGTTTGACAGTAGAATACTGTTCTCACCCACTGATACGTCTCAAACGTATCTATAATTTTTGATGTTCCATGCCTGTTTTATACCAATTGCTACATGTTTGCATCTAATTTATATCACTTTTATACATTTTATGGGACTAACCTATTAACAAGATGCCGAAGTGCCAGTTCCTGTTTTCTGCTGTTTTTTTGTATTCCAGAAAAGCTAGTCTGGAAATATTCTCGGAATTGGACGAAACTACACGGGGGTGCCTATTTTTCCAGAACACGCCTCACGGAGCGAAGGAGCAGCAGAGGAGGGCCACCAGGAGGCCACACGCACCTAGGCGCGGGCCCCCCCTCTGCCGCGCCCTAGGGTGGTGTGGGCCCCTCGGGGGTCCGCAGCCGCCGCCCTTTCGCCTACTTATTCCCCTCGACGCGAAAACCCCTAAGTACCTGAGCAAATATCCCGAAAAGATCCAGAGACGCCGCCGTCGTCAACCCTATCTCGGGAGGGTTCAGAACCTCTTCCCGGCACCCGCCGAGAGGGGAATCGTCACCGGAGGCTTCTACATCGCCATGCCCTGCCTCCGGAGTTGTGCGTGAGTTTCATCCTTGGACTACGGGTCCATAGCAGTAGCTAGATGGTTGTCTCTCCACTTTGTGCCATCATGTTTAATCTTGTGAGCTGCCCTACATGATCAAGATCATATTATTGTAATGCTACATGTTGTGTTTGCTGGGATCCGATGAATATTGTATATTATGTCAAGTTGATTATCAATCTATCTCATATGTTATTTAAGATCTGCATGCTTTCCGTTACTCGTAGATGCTTTGGCCAAGTAGATGCTTGTAACTCCAAGAGAGAGTATTTTACTAGATAGTGGGTTCATGTCTCCGTTTAACCTGGGACAGTGACAGAAAGTTCTAAGGTTGTGGATGTGTTGTTGCCACTAGGATAACCTAACGATGCTATGTCCACGGGCATATGTGTTTGTTTACATTACGCACTTTACTTAATGCAATATCCGTTGCTTGCAACTTAATACCAACGGGGGACCCGGATGACAACACCCGGCGGTGATTATTAGTCATAGATGCTGTGATAACGGTCTATGTATTATATGTCGTAATGCCCAATTAAATATCATAGTAGTCAACATGTCATGTATATGCATTGTCATGCGCTCACTATTCGTCAATTGCCCAGCTGTAATTTGTTCACCCAACATGTTAGTTATCTTTTATGGAGAGACACCACTAGTGAACTGTGGACCCCGGTCCATTCTTTTACACTGATTAAACAACCACAAACTGCAAACTGTTCCTTATTCATTCTGCAATTTAATACTGATTTTCCACACCATATGTTTAATCCTTTGTTTTTCAGCAAGCCAGTGAATTGACAACCTCACTGTTTTCGTTGGGGCAAAGTAGTTTGATTGTGTTGTGCAGATTCCACGTCAACAGTCCAGACTCCCTGCGACAGCTATTTTTCTGGCGCCGTTGACAACCTTCTGAAGAGTGCTGCTCCTACTGTTCGATAACCTTGGTTTCTTTCTGAGGGAAAACTTGCTGCTGACTACATCATACCTTCCTCTGGGGTCTCCCAACGAACGTGTTTTCACGTCATCACCCACT